>JAPSES010000228.1:3735032-3747050 GCA_029822895.1 Maxillicosta whitleyi
TAGAGAATCTTTTAAAAAATTCCTGGATCCAGACAGTGATCCAGATCACCTCCAAAATGTAATCATCTGTTCCTTGTGCCATTGCCAACAAATCCTGAAAATTTCATCAAAATCTGTCCATAACTTTTTGAGTTATGTTGCACACTACAGACAAACAAATGCCGGCAAAAACATAACCTCCTCGGTGGAGGTAAATATCAGGCCTAACCATGTGGATGCTACCTGGTTAAGTTGGTAGCTAACTTAATTGACTGTTTGGTGGCAGGCAGGCAGCAGACAGTCATCAGCACATTTTTGTTGAAGGTGTGAAAAAACAAAATACAACAACGAGGCTGAATCAGTGTGTAAAAGAGCAGAGAAGGACTGACTCAGAATGATTCTGTGTAATTGTCAAATCAAATGAGCCATTTCACATTATAGGTAGACATTTGATACACCGAATATGTGAGAGTATTGATTAGAGCAGCTTTAATGTTGGCAATAACTGGAAGTGCAAATAAATGCATGTCGATACACCAAAAACATTTGCACAGACAAGTCAAACGAGGAAACAAGGCTGTCTTTATAGAGGCGAGTTGGGGAAGCCCCACCAAAACCCCAGCAGCACTCAGTCTCAGCAGCCGCCTGGGCACACAGAGAATAACATCCATTCTGCTGCGCTGTGGCCCTGCCAACAACAGCAGCGACTTAAGAGAGGGAAGGGAAGCCTGGCTACAGCCAACAACCTAAAATAGACACTATATATAAAAATCAAGCAACACATTTAGGTCTGGTCTATAAAAACATTGTTTATACACAATCTTGATGTTTGCCCATGGGCTATCTGTGGACACAGTGGACCGCAGATAATTTATATTTGAATGAATTGTCCGCTATGAAAAACTCTATCTGCACTCACCACTCATGAAGGGATGTACAAAACATTCTGAATTGTAAACATCCAGTGTGTGCAGCCTGTGTTTAATTACAGGACACACACCACATCAACAAGAGCCCAAGCTGTGAATGCGCCCCGTTGTATGGCAGAACCAACAACAGCAAATCATAACAAATTGTTACATGACTGTAAAATAGGCTCAACTGTGGCATTGTGCTGCATTCATTGTGACTGGCTACTGTTCGCTGGCATGTATTTCTTGTCACTGCTAAAAATATCTTCCCGCATCTCAGGAAAAACAAGACTGAAGTTGCACTTCACACATTGGGCGTTAAATCAGCAGCACGCCTCTCAGTAAACTCAACCGACAAGCTGCCCTCGCTTGTTCTGTAGCTTTATGACCACCGTGGCATATTGTTATAGAGAATACTGCTTCCAACCAGACGGTCACTGACTGATAAGGCCTCTGAATTTCAAAGAGGCAGCAGCTGAACAGCAATAAAAGGCAATACCTCAGGTACTGAAGTAAAATACTTCAATCACCATTTGGCCAGAAAGACATTTGACATGGTTAATCCTCATAACACAACTTTGCTCAAAGGAGAGGTTACACACATTTCATTAGCGTAGTTACAGTATTATATAAATCTGCAAAGTTAACAGAGCACACTGAAATCAATCTATATGTTTAACAGAAACAAGAGAGAAACAGTTAATCTTGTGCTGTTTGAGAGGGATTAAAGCTGATGTTCTACTGACTTCTGGTGCCACTGTGCTATAATAGTGGAGAAAGCTGCCTTTATTCTGTATCTGTTTCTTTAGGTGTGTCATACTAATACACCCCAGAGAGCCTGGCAGCCAGCCCCTTTGGCATCTCTGAAATTGGACCTGGATGAAATCATCACTGTCTCTGGAACATAAACAAAGTGGCACGATGAATATTAATATATAAAAGTGTTGTTTGTTCTGCAAAATAAAATGAGTGCACAGTCGTGAATTGAAGAGAAAGATGGGGACATTGAGTCCTAAAAGAGTCACAGTACAAGGCATTTTGGAGAATAGGTCACTGTACTTGTTTTGCTGGACGCATGGAGAAAACAGAGAAGAGCAAATACACATAATGTGAAAAAGATGCTGAGTTGATCTAGGGGTGTGAATAAAAAGAAAATAAAACATAGTTGGTACACTACTGTCACTAAGTAAGCTGCATGAATCGGAGAGGAGTGGTATGATAGAGACAAAACAGGGGAGAGGAGAGAGAGCTGTAGGCTGTTTATGGAAAATCACTTCTTAAATGTGTGTAATGTGTAGCTGCAAATGATGAGCACTGGTAATTACTGCCTTATCTTCTTTTAAGCAGACAACTCCTTCACACTCAATCAGGATGCACATTAATGCAAAACACAAGCCTTGATGTGTATTTTGCTGACACACATCCATACACAGACACACGCATATTAGAAAAACACACATAATCCAAATTAAGGGTATAAAGATGATCTGTCTGCTCTAAAAATCCAAATTCACTGTTAACCCTTTTACTTTCACTCCACTATTGGGATTTTCCATCTTGTGTATTTCTACATGTGCTACAGTATGAACAGATTTCCACAGTTAACCTTGAGAAGAGACAGGCTGCACTGGAAAAGATCACTCAGACATTTATGGAAAGCACAAATATGAGAATATGTGCATGGTGCATATAGCAGGTAATGACAATCACATGCAAACATACCTATACTACAGTCTGAGGTATACGACTACATGCAGATCACTTCTTACTATGCCTTTGTATACTCTCAATGCTTTATATTGCTGTAAAAACAGGTACTAATGAGCAACACACGAAGTGAAGTTAGAGTATTTTCCCCTTCGACAGACATTACTATCTCTCCACTTCTAAAACACTGACATCCATGCCAGCAGTGAGAGGAAAAAGCTTGGCTGCAGGTACAAATGAAGTCCCTGTGGGCCTCACTGCCTCCCATCTGTTACTGCATTTTCTGTGCGCTCTTGTCTGCTCCCTATAGTTGCTGTTTTGCTGTCATCGGGCGTCAGTTGGTAACAGAAGAGCAGATTACATGCGTAATGAGGCACAGTCATTATTCTCAAATATTAAAATAGAATACAGTCTCCCTGTTGTTCTTACCCGCCTTCAAAGATGCGAACACGAGACGGCTCGCCCTGTTTGGACGTGGAGGGTTCTTCCTCTTCTCTTTTTGCTTTGTGCTCCTCCTTTTCATGATGTGGTTGATCCTTCACTTCAGTGAGGCTGCTGGGTGGGGTGGCATGTACCTACACTCAAGAAACAGACAGAGAAATCCATGATACGTTAAAATAAAATGTCTAAAACATAGTTGTAGAGTAAATACATTGTATAAAGGTAAATGTTTTGCAGTCGCCAGAGGTTTGGTGAAAGAAAACATGCCTATGAGAAAGCATAGAGCCTTTAACCCATGAAGACCCAAACAACCACTGGTGATCAAAGTCATTTACTGGTTTAAAATGTATAATAAGTTCTGATCCACTAATCCTATCAAAACATATAAATAATTGGTGTAAAAGTAACAGTTTGTCATCTTTTCATGGTCATCATATATGACCAATTTGGACGTTCACAGACTCCGTAGTGAATGTGGAAACACTGCAATCTTCTACAACATTGATTTTCCAGTAAAAAAAAAAAACTCACTGGGTTCTCACCAGTTTGACAAATCACAGTGGATGGAGACAGACATCTTTGAAGTTAGTCACTTTTTCTTCAGTTTTCTCTATAACGTTTAACTTTAATTGAATTAAATCTAGGGAAATACATGATTTTCACTTACAAAACATGCAAAATGAAGGGATTAATATTATAATAAATAGTGACAAAACACTTATAAAAGGTTAAATAGAAAGAAAAAAAAAATTTTGTAATTGCTGTAGAAAGTAGCACTGGGTCTTTATGGGTTAAGTGTAAAGCATCCTGACTTCATTCTAAGTAATTATGACCACAAGTTAAGATACTTTCACCCAGTTCTTTTTTTCTCAAAAAGAAATGTATATCAAGTTGTATATCTGTATATTTTTGGAATAAAATATCTACATATGGCAAAGCATATCCATCTGGGCATGTGTATGTATATCAAACATTTCCAACGGTGTTAAAATGAGAGATATAAGTTATGCAGTGTGATAGTACATTTCATTAGGTTGTCTATAAAGTGGTCTTTGTACATTCCTCCTTTTAGGCTCAATACTTTGATCAGAAGCTTTAATTGTGACAGGCACTACAAAAAGTGGTGAATCCGCATGGCACTAGCTGTTAATATCATCTGCTATAGTTGTCACTGAGGGATGCAGAGAATACATCATGCCTGCATAAGTGGATAGAGGTACACTGTATTGTGGTTATGTTTACCTCTGACACGCGTGGGGTCCTGCTGCCGGCCGGGGCCACTTTGCTTTTCGTCGGGTTTGGGGCTGTGGCCATCGTGTACGTCTCTGAGCTGTGTTTCTGTTTCGAGCACAGCAGAGACAAGGCCACCTTAGTGCTTAGGCCAGGCAGGTTGGGGTTGTGAGCACTGACACTCCAGGTAGAATATACAGATGTTCTGGGGTCCCGCTGTGCAGATGGGTTGGGTTTGACATAGTTCAGGTAGCACCAGTTGACTGAGGTGGAGGTATGGAGGCTTGGATAAGAAGGGGTGGTTGGTCTCTCACCCCTCACTTCCATAACCGGCACCTCTTCCTTTTTTTGACTTGTTCCCTCAGTTGATTCCCTCTCCTCCTGTTTTTCTTGCACATTATGCGTCTTTAGTATTTGCTCCTGTTTCTCCTCCTCTTTCACAGTTGTCACCTCTACACTCTTGAGATGTTTCTCCTCTTCCTCTTCCAGTTTCCTCCCAGTCGCTTTACTTTCTCCAACTTCTGAAGCTGTTTCTCTTACATCCTCCTCTCCAGCTTTATGTTGCCCCCCCTCCTCTTCCTCTTTCACCCTCTTCTGGTGACGTTGGGCCTCTGTACTGAGCTCCAGACTGGCTGCAGGTGAAAGCATGCGTTTACTTCCTCCAGCTCCCAATGGACCATACCCCTCCTCAGATCCTGAGGCCAGCTCCGCAGACAAAGAAAGTGGAAAGAGACTTTTGACATCAGGGGAGGGGACCTTTAAGTAGGACCTCTGCATCTTGTCCCGTTCCATGTGGCTCATGATGACCATAGATGTGCAAGAAATTGGCTCCTGGGAACGGGTGGAAGCCAGGATTTGGGAAAGGGTAGTATACATGGCACTGGCATAGGTAGGTATATGGGTCTGGAGGCGCACTGGAACCACAAGGGACATTACCGGAGTGAGCTGTGCAAGACAGGTGGCAATAACTGGCCGTGTGTCATGATAAGAAATAGTGACAAGTGATTGTTGGGTGACAGTAGGAGACAGCTGTCTGTTTATAGTAACAGGAGGAGGGGGGGTGTATGTTGGCGGTCTTGATGGAACAGGTAAATACAAAGATGGATTGACTCCAACCCTAGAAGAGAACTGGAGAGGAACTAAAGATGGAAGATGATGGAGTGGTATACCTAGCCGTTCTGCCATGTGGATCTGTGGGGGATGCATCTGTAAAGGTGGAGGTGCTGCTTGTGAATGTAAATAGGCTCTATGGACAATTTGATGGGATAGTACGTCAGAAATGTCAGGGGTGACTGGGAGTAGATGGGCTAGTGATTCTCGAGGAAACACTTGTTGGCTTCTAGGGTGAAAAGGGAGAATGTCCTGAGACAGTGGAAGGACTTGTGGTGGCAATAGTTGTAAAGCTTTCCCTGTGGTTTCCAGGCTGAACCGGGAGCTTTCGTCTGTAGAGTAGAAAGAAGGGTGGCTGGAGTGTGAAGGCCCGGGCTTTGGACTATCTGCTCTGGATAACTGAGAAACACCAGCCCCCTCCTCCTGCTCTGGCTCCCCTAAGGTAGCATGCTTTACAAGAAGACACTTTCTCCGTTCTTTCCAGGAGGAGGTGGACTGCTGAGAGGACAGGAAGCCATAGTCAAAAGACTTACTCCTGATCTCAGAGGTCTGTTCTGTTTGTTGGGGGCTGGCTGGGGCCTGTTCTGAGGCTGAGCGCCTCATTTCTTTGTGGCTTTGATGGTGTTGGTGAGCAGCAGATGGCACCATCAACATCTGGGAGCTTTGGCTACTGGAGACCCAGACGACAGGCTCAGATCTCGCTGAGTCTTCAAAAGAAGCAGAAAGGCTTGAAGTGTGGGAAATGTTGCTCTCTTGACTGGGGCTGCGAGGCAGAGACGGAGACTCAAAGCTAGACTCCCCGGAGGACTGTGCTGTTTCTGCCAGGCGGAGTCTCTTCTTCTTGGGTGGCAGTTTCTCTGCAGGGAGCTGGGCCAAAGTCTGGCTTCGCTGAGGCCACTGGAACTCCTCCACTCTTTCTGCCTCCTAGGATAGATTAACAGTTTACTAATTTAATCTTGTATGTGACACAAGAAAAAAAATACCTGCTTACCAGCTCATATTTATTATAGGTGAAGTTAAATGTAAAAAAAATGCATCTTTTTACCCCCATTCCCCATTTAACCATGCTTTTTTATGAGAAACCACTTGAAACACATAAACACCTGGGCTTAAAAAAAACAGGGGAGTTAAATGGTACAGAATTGGCAAAAATAAATATGATGTACCTTGGATAAAGATGCTGTCACTGGTGGTGACACAGATGGCATGTCAGCATCAGGCTCCACGGTAACAAGAATCTCTGGCACTTGGATGTTTGGCTGGCGGATGAGGCGAGTTGTAGAGGGTGATGGTTTTGGCTCAGGTTGTTGTGTTTGCTGACTCTCTCTGAGGTCTGGTTCCTGACTTTCCATGGATATACTCTCTTGCTTTTCAAAAGAGCTTGTGTGTTGGATGACAGACACGCCCTTTCTGTCCTTCTGTTGTTGTTTTGGCTCAGTATGTAAAGAAACACCTATAAAAAAAAACCCGAACAAAAACAACAAATCAGCTATTATGTACAAGATAATTATATATTGTATAAATTCTGATTTTGGTTTAGGTCTTGGTTACTGTTCTGTAGATACAGAAATATATCTTTTTTAGTTTTGTTAATATTTATACTTGTATCATCTTTATTTATTGTATTTTATTAATACTTAACTTATTTAGTAAGGAATTTAATCAGTGTAAAATTTTATCATTTTATTTTGTTATTTGTTGGATTGGTTTTTTTTTATAAAGAACTTGTAACAACTTGCACTGATATGATAAAAAGTTTGATTATTAAAAAGTTATATATATGTGCATGCATTTATTTATAAGTTAATGAATGTTAGTCATCATAGTATACATGACAGAAACCAAATTTGTTGCTGTTACAGGATGGTCTTGTTAGTAACGTATATCATCCTTCAGGGATACAATAACAAACCTGAGTGGGCCTGGCTGTGCTCCGGTCTGGTTGGCACTGAAGTAAGGCCTGACATGGCTACAGACCCAGAACTGGGAGGATCCTCCTCCAAACTCTCCTCTTTTCTTCTTTTCCTAACAGCCATGGCCAGTGCTCGAAACTTATAGTGCATCATCATCTGGGGGCGGTCTTCCCTGCATGTTTTACTGGCATCTCCAGTCTCTTGTTCCAGTTTTTGCTGTCCAGGGCAGGTGGCTCTGTGGGCCTCATAGCTTTCACTGTGTTGGAAGAGGGACCCACATGCTTCACATTCAAACAAGCTGGGACTGTGTTGCAGTTGCTGTTGTGGTTGCTGCTTTGGCTGTCTGGCTCTGTCAGTGCCTCTTGCTGATGAGGACAATGAGGGACTGGCTTCTTCCAGCATTTGTTCTGCTCCCAGGGGAACTTCAATGGCAGGCTGGCGTCGGAGCATACGCTGAGCATGGCTGACCCTCATCTCTGCCATCACTGCTTGCTGCTCATCAAATGACTGGCAAAGACGAAAACTTCTCGGAGACATGGTGCCAGAGGTGGAGGGTTCTCCTTGGCTGGTAGGTGATGGCATTGAGTGGCTTCTAAGCAGAGGCACTGTTGACAGCTCCTGTGAACCTGGGGGACATACCTCGGGATTAATGAAGTGTCTCAAACCACTAGGACCAGGGGCTTCTCCTTTGGGGTCAAATGCGTAGGGATCTTTAGTGGTAGTCATTTTCGGTGACTCCATGCTGCTCTTTCTGGACAAAGAGGACCTTCTGGGCTTTACACTGTCAATCTCGCTAGTATCTACTACTGCTTCATTGATGGTTATGAGCTTGGTAATGTGCTCTATTACTTGAGTTTTGGGTACAGCAAAGGGCATGCCCTTCTCTTCTGTTCCTGAGGATGAGGAAAGTGAAGAATGAGGCTGTTGCTGATGGGGACTGCGCTGCTGCCCTCCAAGCCTTCCATATTTCCCTAATATAATTTCAGCATACGTTTTGGCACTGGCACTTGGAGGGCTAACTTGAGATAGGTCAGTGCTGCCTGATCCAGAGAAATAACCAGACTCAGTGCTGCCTTTGCTACCTGGGCCAAGAGAGGAAGATGAAGTTGAGAGGGAGGAACGAGGGTCATCTGGAGAAGTCATGGGGTCCCGTTTGCGAAGCCTTAGTGCCAATTTTTGCTTGACAGCCTGAGAGTCTTCAGGCCTTTGGCTCTCATCTGAGCTTCTTAGAAGCTCTTTACCAGATTTTCTCTGCTGGCTTACCATCTCTTTTGTGGAGGATTTCCTGTGTTGTCCAGTCTCTTCCTCAGACTCAGTGCTCTCTCCTTCAGTGGGTTCTTCAGGTTCGTCTCCAACACCACTGCCTTCTGGTCCACTTAAACTGGGCTCATCACGACTGGACACCAGACCTGCTTTAATGCGATGGGCATGGGACTTGCGGTGTTTATACAAGTTACTCTTTGTCTTGAAAGAAAAGCCACAGGGGTCACAAGGGTAAGGTCTTTCTCCTGTATGGGAGCGAATGTGTTTCTGAAGAACACTAGGCTTTGCACATGGACGGCCACAATAAGAGCACACATATTTCCCTGGTTTTTGCGGTTTCTTCTCCCCTCGTCTTGGTGACCCAACTCCTTCTACAGCTTCTTGGCTCAACTGAGAAGGGACCCTATGACCATGCTCAACCCGGGTCGAGGACGTAGAGGGTAGTGGTGAGGTTGATGAGGAAGCTGAGGAGAGGAAGCTGCCTCCGGAAGGACCTGTTGTATCTGAATGCTGCCATGCTACCGCTTGCTGCTGCTGTAACCGAAGCAGAAGGTCTGTGCGTTTGGGTGGACGATTTTGCAGGCGGCCCAAGGCTCTGTGTACAGGACGAGGGTTTGAAGGCTGCTGGGGCTGCTGAGGTGGACAAGATCCTAGTGAGGATTCAGTTGTCGCATGCTGCTGCTCTTGCCTTCCTGAGCACTCCCCTTCAGCCACACGGGTGGGCTCAGCCTCCATAGAGTGGGGAGGAGGCCTCACAGATGCAGAAGGAAGGGCTCCTGGAGCCTCATGGGGCTAACCGCATGGCAGCAGGAAGGTCAGAGGCAGGGGAACATCAACAGATTGAGTTTTAAATCAAAACGAAAGGCCTTTTCCAGCGTGGGCCAAAAGTTATTCAAGAGGACCAAATGAGGCATCATTAAAAGGTGCCCTGAAGGTGCATGGATGCAGGTAAAGATGGATCATCACTGTGTACAAAACAGCTCTGCTTCTGTCCAGCCTCAGCCATTCTAACACACCTCCCAAGGCCTTTTCTGCATCTCCTTTGTTTGTTGTGAGCTTTAGTTGTTCTGAATCGGTCTGAAGAGAAAGAGCACAAAGGAAAGCACTGAGTCACACAGTAGAAACATTAATACAACAATTATATTGTCATTACTGAACTTTCATATAATCTTTTGCAAAAATAAAAGTAATATGACATAAAGAAATAAAGGGATGTCCTGCACTGCTGACTTCAGTAATCTTAAGAAGTCATCACAAATATTACTACAAAGTAAGAAAACACACAAGGTTTTGTGAAGATGACAATTCACAAAGATTGCCAGGGTGTACCATACAGCTCTACAAAAACTTATGTTAGTAGAGAAGAGTGCTATAATCATTCAAATCATTACAGATGATAAGAAAATATGTTGATGCGACATAATATTGTAAACACAAACACATTCCTTTGTATAATGTGGTGCTGTAATGAGAACATCAGAGACATGTCATTGCTCTCATCTGTCTTAACTTCACATTTTAATGAGCAGAGAATGTACAGTAAATCACCTCCTGGAAACGTATAAATCCGAAGACCTGTAACACTAAGACTTACTGAAGGGACAATGAATTATGTACAGAGCATCTATGTGTCTGTGCATGTCCACTTCCTGTAACATGCTTGTGAACTTTCTTGGAATTCAGAAAAAAAAAATCCCAAAAAATGTCTGTTTAAATTGAGATTTCTCCTCAGCACAGTCATATCGAAGTCATATGTGACCCAGAACTGGCCTACTCTGCAGGAGTCAGAGCAGCTCAGGGCCAGCAAGACACTATCCACAACACAGGCACCAACAGGGGAGACCACAGTGTCAGGGCAAGGAGTCAAAACAAATGTTGGAAATAGAGTCTATGCTCATCTGATCTGGCACTAAAGCTAAAGGGGGGCAAGAGGAGGGAGGCATTTTCTAGTGAATAAAAGAATCTGACAGCAACTGGCATTCAGCCTCTGCCATTCATACTGTTACACAGCCACCAGGGTGCAGTGTTTTTGAGTAGCTATGATACTGTAAAGCCTTTCACTAAGATAGATACATTTTAATATTTTCTAATCACCCACTAAAGCTGTGTTTATGAGGAGCCAAGTTTAGGTGATCATGACGACTTAGAGATGAAGCCATGATTAAATCTACTCCTTTATCAAGATGTATGTACTGTAATATTTCCCACTTACTACAAATCCTGCACTTCGTCTCAGCTCAAGACACAGGATTCCTGTACGGCAGCCAATCTAAACACTTTCTGGCAATGGATGGGGCCAATCATAACATTTTCACTAAGCAGCCGTGCCCAACCGCTGACAGTCCCAGCCAAAGCTCATACAGATTATCAATCATCATCCGAGAAAGACATCAACGCTACTTGCAACCCCTACCTGTCAAACTACAGAGATGAGTGCTAACTGACAGAGGACGCGGCGTGTGTTCACCTCACAGTTGGAGTTCTCTGATGATGGACACAATGACGAAGACAATAACATACTATAATATGAGAGGCTGTAACAAGGAAGAGGAGGCACATTTAAATGTTTACAACACAAGCGCAACACAGAGGAGATGAGAGAACGATACGCACAGAGGTCCTGTTATATTAGAGTCATGCATATGAAGGAGAGGGATGGGGTGAAAAATGAAGTGAGAAGATGTGGGGAAAGTGAAGGAAGTGTGAATCAGTGATCCAGCAGCTGAATAAACATTAGAAGACTGCAGCTTAAGGTGCCAGTGGTGGCAGGGCTATACTGACAGTTTTTTTTTAATGAGCCACACTTTTGCTCTCTCCATATGTCTAAAAAAAACCCACCCTGCACGGTCAGCCTTCATTAGAGCCAGTTTACAGTAGAAAAAAAAAGAAAGAGAATCACTCTTCCTTTTGGAAATGACTCAACAGTCTCAGCTCCATCTCAGCGTTTCTCCACATGTACTAAGGGCTCATCATTTGTTTAGTGTGTGTTTCCCCAAGTAGACCAAGGCTTTGATTATTGCAGACTTTTACCATCAACACTCTGCAATTAGGAAGCATAACAAAGAAAATCAACAACTTTAGAATTTACTTCTCTGTTTGCATTTTCATCTTTCACACTCTCACTTGCAGAGGTATACTTATATATACGATTATCATTGGTTGTATTCAGTCTTCAGGGCTATTCTCTGAGAGATACTTTGGAGTTACATGTAAACCAGTGGGATTCATAGGGAATTGAGTTCATGTATGAGCTACATGTCACACCTGATGCATGTTTTTTTGTCACAGAATTTAATAAGATAGAAAACCTGTAACAACAATAAATACCATTAGACTTGTGTGACATCAGAGTGGAGACAGAGACATGGATGGATGGATGGATGGATGGATAGATACATAGATAGATAGATAGATAGATAGATAGATAGATAGATAGATAGATAGATAGATAGATAGATAGATAG
>JAPSES010000228.1:3755305-3766369 GCA_029822895.1 Maxillicosta whitleyi
TTTTCTGCCTATGTTTTCCATTATTATTTTACTTTCTTTGAGACAGACAGAAATGCACAGTTCCAACCTCTGCAGCCGCAATCATTTAGTTTTCAATTTCAGCTTCACAACGCACTCTCATTATCTTTTCCTTTCCATGGCGCTGAGGCATTAATAAGCACTACTGTCTTTATACACTGCAGTAAGTAAACTTCATGCATATTATGAGGAAGCCTACCAGGAAATCTTGTCTCCAGGGTCACTGTGGGTAGTGATTATGGAAAGTAGCCTGTTCCAGACTTAAATCCCTGATTGGTAAATGATACCATACATAGATGTAATCTATCATTAGCTATTTATGAAATCCACTTGTATTAGTTATACAGTTATAATCACACTTTCTTTGGCTTAAGAATTGAAATGTGAAAACACATTAGGTTTGATTCTCTATCTTATGAAACAAATAGATCAGAGACAGCAGCAGTAAGAAACAGACTGCAGCCCTGGCAGGGAGTTACTGTAACAGAAGTGAAACAGATATAGACTGGAAAAAAAGGACCTTCAGCTGCATTTGGACATCTTACTAGCAGACATCAAAACGCTGCTTAAGTCATGTGCAAATGAAATAAAAGAGTGACAAAACATAGGGGGTAGCTGGAGCAGATAAATATAGAAAAAGGAACTGACATTTTCAAAAGCTGTCTTAACTGTACCCACAAGTTTCACCAATGCGTGGATGTCAAGATCACAGTGCAAATACTCCCACGCAGCATACTGTGCCCTGTCCTTTGCAGTCTGGCACTTTATAGTTGTTCTCTTGGTCATGGTGCATCTCAAAAGAAGATCTTTATACCTCTCATTAAATCACCACAAGTCAGAACTTAAGTACCCAGGTCAGAATAGTTACAATGGTGCAACAGCTCAGCCATGGAGAGATATTATTGACATTTTCTCAGAATAAAAAGCTGACTCATACACAACCTTTGCATGAACTTAAGTCAGCCTTAGCTCATGTTCATGTGCTTGTGAAGTTTGTGTTGGACTCTGTTTTGTACTGTTTGTTTTCTGACATTAGCCAACTATTCTAACAATATCCAGTGTTGCATAGTAAATGCTCCTTAGAGAACATTTAAACTTGACATTTATAATAATATCTAATATTCTGGCCCTAGTACAAAGACTAGAGTTCAACCAATACGGGTTTTTGTAAGGCTGACGTGGATTCTTTAAAATCTGGTCAGCTACTGGCTGATATCTACAGCTGGTTTTTGAGGCAGATATTTAAGGCTGATTGTTTTTTTTAAAGCACACTGACTGTAAAATAACAACACCCAGATAAGTATGATTTTTATGCAGCAATACAAATTAAATTATTGATACGCATACACATAGTAAGTACTCTTTCAACAATGATTGAACTTCATGTTCTGCCAACAAAAGTGATCAAATATCTTACAACAACTTTACTTCTGATCAAATATCGGCTTAAAAAAATCAATATGTTGGCTGGCTGATATATATACCTCTAACGAAGACCTACTTTTGCAAACACATTTTTAAATACATTTTATCCATAACCCATTCAGTTATTGTATATGTAGCCAATTTTTTTGTTGATTTTACTTTAGCTTTAACTAAGCTGACAGTATGCACCGATGTTAGCTTAGTAAACCAGTGTCAAAAACTACAAAACTTCAGGTAAACAAACAAACACAAGCAAATGATGCTAACAGTATCTAGTGTTGCAAACTGTTGCTGCTACTGCTGTAGAGGAGCAGAAGAGAAGCACTGAAACACTTTGTTATAGTGAAAACATAAAGACATTTGCCAGACAGCAGATTTCATAAATTTAAAAAAAAGGATAAAATTGGTTGTAAAATATAAAATTACACAGGAAAAATGCTCATTATTGTCTTACTTTATACCTTGCATTAAAAGTAGTTAAGACTGTGCAACAACTAAACAATCGGAGTGTAATGTTATGAACGCTTTACTAAGAATAAAAAACGTCTTCAACATGCTGGTGAATGAAACCTGCCTGTGCATATGACTTTCTCTTGAGCTATAGTCTTTTCTATGAAGTCATGCAGTGATGGAAACACCTCTACTACTTCCTCCGTTCTGCAGCTGCTGTACTGCATCCTGTGTGAAGCTACAGCTGATACGGTAACTCCTGTTGTAGCACTGTGCATGACCTGGCGCCATGCCTTATCTATACATCTCTATAACCCGTGACTTATGTCAATTTGAGCTGTTAGATTTGATCTGCTGGTGCTTTTAGTCCCGCTTGCATAAACACAGACATGGGGAAGAGTCAACAGGTGGAAGCTCAGCCTGAGTGTGTTCAAACAGGAGGACCAGGCCGCAGAATGTATCAACACAGCCTCCGTCCCCATCCTTCCCTCTGCTGCTCAGGCTGAGGGGCACCCTTCTGATCAGGGGAGTTTACTCAAAGCCAGGCCAGTCCACATAATTGCAACCCACAGTGACAAACAACCCCATTCAGCCTAAGTGTCGGTTTACAGTTTACTCTCCCTCCTTCGCTGTGTGCCCCCGCTGCCCATTCTGCCCAGTGCCGTGATGCATTAGTGGCCTGTCAGCGAAGAATCTCCTGACATCAACTCTTCATCATCCTTCAAACCTGATGCATGTATACAAACCTAATAAGTCTGTTTGAGTGTTTATTTCTCTTCATGTGTGAAAATGGAGGTGTGAGCGGGCAAATGTTTTAGAGAAAGAGTGTGAGACAGAGAAAAAACAAGTAGGAAAGAGAAAACACAAACACCTAGAATGACAGCTCTTGTTTATGGTCGTTTTATGTCCTCAAACCTACACTGGTGACACTATCTGCCATCTGACACAATCTTATAAACGGCTATCAAATGTGTGTGCAGCCTCTATATCGTCAGACTGCAGCTCCGGGGCTGAATGAGACGGCTCGTCAATCACACACGACAATCAAGTGCAACTAAAACAGTCCCTTAGTAAATCTGTGGAAGGGAGAGAGAGTTTGTGTGCATGTGTGTGCACCACGTTCTGAAATGCTGAATCTGCAGAAAACAACTCTACCATAAATTGCAGCAAAGGTTGCTTACTGTATGTTTCTGGATTTCTCTAAAATACATTCCGAACATACAGTGAAAATATTTTTAAGTACATCAGCAGCAAAATGCCCTAGTTATTGGAGATAATCCACAGACTTTCTAGCAAATGAATAAGTCCATGAAAAAAGTGTTCATATTCAATAAATTGGTGCATTCAAGCTCCTCATGTCATGTTTTTATGGGTGTTTTTTTCATCATTTGGGTGAGTTTGCATGGCCTCCCTATGGGGAAAACCCTCTGCGAGTTGAAACACGTAGTTAGGGTGACTTGGCAGCTCTACGTTGCTCCTAGGTAAATGTGAGTATCAATGGTTGTCTTTATTAGACTTTTCCAGACTTTTCTAGGTTGTAACCTGTCTCTTGTCCATTGTCAACTCTTATGACCATGTAAAACATGAAACTAATGGATGAACAGGTGAGAAGAAGCTTCAGTATTACAGTTTTTTTTCACATTTTGTCACTTGCACCTGAGTTCTGCTCATTTGCCTACACCTTCTACTGTTGCTTTACAAAATAATCATCTGCATTAGGAACAAAACACATATTTTCAGGTACAAAAACAAGTATTAGTAATCAAGTACACCAAAAAACCAATGTTTGTACATTTTACAGTAAAAAAATAAGCTATTGTTAACTCTAACACATAAATTCAATAGTATTTCAGCAATATTAGAAATAAATAGTGTTGTTGGATAAATTAATGAATATTGTTGTGACCTGATTATATCTGTCCCATACAATTTCCTGTGATAGTGACAATGGCTTATATTATGCTTCTTAACCCTTTAACCTGAGACATTATCTCAGGTAAACGGGCTACCGCGAACTTGAGTCTGTTTTAGTGTCTCTGTATCTTCACTAGTTTTGTTTGTATTGTTTTATTTTGTTTCACTGTCTGTTTTTGGGTCAAAATAGAGTGCAATAACACAAAAAGACAAAGGCACTTAGAATGTACATCAATAAAGATGTAGGATATTGAACTGTGAACTGGAACACACTCAACAAAAAGGATTTGAAATTTGACCCAGTAGTTTTTTGCTTTGGGGTTCTTTTCTTCTAAAATAAATCATATATACAAGATGCTCACCACAGACATATTAGGGGTTAAAGGGTTAAATGAAATTACCAACTTTGAGGGAAAATAATGACTTTCCATTTGGATTTCTTTTTTAATTAGTTTCAAATGTGACCTATTACTTGACCAGTAACGTAAAATTACTTATTCAATCACTGTTTATCAAAGTAAATTCATAAGGTGCTGAATATACAGACTTGCTATCAGTACTACTTGTACACATACCTCCACAGAAACTATCTTCGGTTTATAGTTGTTTCAGAACATCATTGAAACTACTGATATACATAATGGGAAATATTAAACCCAAGATGCTGTGTTTTCATCGTTGTAAGTTTATATATTTGTTGATTGAAAACGTTTAACAGTTGTGTGTGGGTGAATGATGCTTTTGGGTTTGGTGATGATGGAGTTAGACTTAATGAGATGGGACACGTCACATCATCGTGCTGCTTTCAAAGTGCTAATCTTATCTTTACAGTAACAGTCGTCAACAACAGAGAGCTAAAGAAACAGAGACTTGCCCTACTGTAAACACAAGGTTGAGAGGCATTAAGATGTCAGGATGTGTGTTAGTACCTGCACGCTGCTTAGTAACAAAGTGCCAGGGACAAGCAAACACACACAGGTGTCAATTTACACCGATTAATACAAGAAAATATGTGACAATGTTTAACAAACATTTTGTTCTGATGTTATAATAACAGAAACCTTTTATATATTTGTGCTGTTAGTCAGACATGAATTCGAGGAACCAGCTGGCCCACTTTAAGGTAACAGACAGACAGAAATGTGTCACTAACTGTACTCCAATGCTGGAAGGTATATTATAGTCTGGCCAATAAGAAAGGCCACACACAGCCGCCGTCTGCAACTTACAACATCAAACACCTACAGCTGCCAGTGTGCTGCTCCTGACTGATGAAATTATAGTGTGAATATACAGTACATGACACACACATACTAGATGGACATTTTTCTTTCGGCTGACCACCCAGATTCACTCTGAAACGAAACTGAACCCAAAGGTCACATGACCCGTGTTAGGGGAATTAGTAGTGCATTCCTCCAGCTGTCATCACCTCATACAGATACGGTTAAGAGAGAAACCCGACTCCAAAATCCGCCTTGCCGCCTCTCTTCCCTCCTTTCCCACCAGCCCACTCGTCTTCAGCGCTGCATCCTCCTACCTGTGAGTATCTGAATACAAAGTGAAGATACAAAAACGTCCTTAAAATAGAGATGGTGTGGCTTTCAAAGAAGCACAGAGCAGAGACCGCGCCAGGAAAACACTGAGAAACAGAAGACAAAACAACACGGGAGAGAGACAGCGAGATGAGCATGCTTAGGGTGAGAAAGTGAGACACTATATTGATGTAGGATAGGTGGCTGGATACATTGATTTCCTGTTAGTTCTTGCCCTGTTATGTACAAGTGATTTGTCATCCAATACAGGCTGAAGCACTGAACATGCCCTTAGCTGGGATTCACAGGTTTCTGTATGGATACACACATTAGATTATTATGTTACCTTCAAAGATGTTTACCCATTGGGAGTTTTTACTGTAAGAATTTTCTGTCATAGCAAGTTACTAGATAAAGCTGTAATCCCAGTGTAACCTCAACCCAGTGCACAAGATACTCAACACAAGACTGCACATTTGGCATGAAGGTAATCACAGAATCAAACCAATTAGAGCAGAAAGGTTCAACTATCACAGTCTGAACTGGAATATATCAGTTTAAGGTGGATACAGAATACGCAGTAAATGGAACCAAGCCTACTACTGTAAAGTTATACTGACCAAATAATTTGTCGTTTAATCCAGTTTATTAACTCCTGCCATTTAGCCCACCTCTTAGTAAGTATTTATCAAATAAAGGTGGAAAAATAAATAGTTGATGTGTTTTCTACAACTTTATAATAGAGTCACTGCACACAGCATGTCGTACTGGTTTTACCCTGACCACTTGGCAGTAAAAGGTTTGATATTACCTTTAATAGAATAGTAGTGAGTTTCAGTGACAGAAAAAGTGTTAGCTTATATTAAAATTCAGTTGTAAATGCTGAATTACTTATAAGGAAATGATAATCAAACCCAGATGTTGCACAAATATATGTGTCATGAATCACATAATGAATCACCTAATGATTCACGTCACAAACTGACACGATTGTGTTTTATGAGAGTTGTTGTTGCATGGAGACAGTATTTGTGACTGCAAGGCTTTTAAGAATCCCTAGGTTCAGATACAGTTTCGTTGTTGACTGTGCTATTTTAACATGTTCATGTTTTGAATTAGCTCTTTCTGTGGTCAGTGGGCTTCACCTCACTATGTAAAGCTGATTTAGCTGTGATTCAGGAGACTGAACCTGTTTTATTTATCAAAGCCAAAACACAATCTGAGCCCAAATACACTAAATGTACATCTGTGTCTGTTAAATATCAAACCGTATTGCTAGCACAAGGAATTTAATTAATAATAGAGTGATAGAGTTGTAATTGATATCAGTGCCATTTTATCTGAGCTAATGTTTTGAAGTGTATTTTAAAATAGCAGATGAAATGATGACATAAACCCTAACATAAAGTCAACTCTTATTGGAAAATCAAAAAAGAAAGTAAAAACAGATTGGACTGTGATGAAGGCGGAGAGGACAAAGTGCACATCAAGACTATCTCTGACGGACTGAGAATGTAGGTTGAATTTTATAGACAAGCAAACATATGCAAACTAATACGTGAAGATTCACACGCCTACCGAAAATAACAACCATATAAACAAGCAAATCAATGTAGGCAGGTCTTAGCAGCCCCTGTTTTTCCTG
Organism: Maxillicosta whitleyi; assembly: GCA_029822895.1. NCBI lineage: Eukaryota > Metazoa > Chordata > Actinopteri > Perciformes > Neosebastidae > Maxillicosta > Maxillicosta whitleyi. The sequence continues at coordinate 3,762,293 of JAPSES010000228.1, forward strand.
CCTACAATTTTCACTTCACTCACTGTGGTCTGGCAAGACTTAACAGGCACTAGGTAGAAAAGACGTCATTTCAGCCTGCAAAATGTCTCACCTACTCTCAGGTCTCAAGTGGTTTTTACCAAATAAAAATGGGTGACACAGATCAGAGCGATTCATGGTCCATAAGAGGGAATGTTTTCCTTTTTGGCTATGTTCCATTTCTTTAAAGACCAATGTGGCTTTTATTGTTGCCAATGTCACTAATTACTCCTAATTCTGAGTAATTCTTCAACAGACTGGATGGACTAATTGACTATAATAGAGCATCCTCATTAGGAAGCTTTTAGTTTAATGTAAAGTCTTGATCATTGGCTCCAGTAAAAGAAATAAAGACTTGGAGGTTGAGAAGCAGTAACACAAAGTAACACAAGTTCACCATGAAGAACTACACACTGTATAATCTGATAACGCTGTAGTTACACAGAAAAGCAATAAACAGTGCATTACACAGATTGATGGGTTGAAGCATTAATACAAGAGCTCCTCTCAGAAACTGCAGAGATTTTTAACTGCACTTGAGCAAATACAGAAAATCTTGCCTGTCTCTCTGCTCTTCCAGCAACTCAAAAAAACACTCAGTTATCAACCAACCTGTGACTTGTTTATCTGCAATGCTCATAACAGCATGACCAATCATGCAAGGAAAAACACACTGTGCTTTGCCCAATAAAAGAAAGACTGTTGCTGGCCTAGCAACTGGGACAGCTCACTCACACAAGACCAGAGAGACCCTCCATTTCACATAAAGACAAAGAAATATTATACTTTAACACTAACCAAATTACTCCCTCTGAACTATAGGATCATCACAAAGGCAATTTCTAAATTATGTAAGTGCGCACAGGTCATCTGTCTTAATCTTGCAGTGATGTGTTTGTGTGCCTCACCCTCTTTGCCCTCAGAGCAGACTGATTACTCCATCCTCCGACCTAAACTCTGCCTCTCACTAAGGTTTCTCCTGATCTCCCTCTACTGTGTAATTTAGGCACTCCCACAGTAATGGACACCCTACTTAGGGGCAGCGAGTGGGATACCAGTCCCGCTGCTCAAGCTACTGTTCTGTAACAGAATCACAGCCAGTTTCTCAAATGGGGCCTTGCGTACTACAATGGGTTGGAGACTCACAGGCAATGATTTAGTGGGGGTGACAGAAAAAAAGACAAGGATGAAAGGAGAGGGGAAAAAGAAGAAGAAGAGAGAGTAAGAGTGCTGAACCTTCTTTATTCCTCAGCTGGTCATATGCTATAGCTGAGCAGCTCCTAAACTCCCTATAGGCGCAAGTGTCAGAGTGAAATATGGCATCCAGCCCTGAGCATGAGTCACACTAGGGGACCAGAATGCCCACGGTCATCCCCCTCCCTTTTGTACTGGCCAAGCAACCTGTCAGTCAACTGATACCCGGAGCAAGAGGGTCCTCAGAGGACAAACCAAGTGCCATTAAACATATTAGAGTTGCAGAGTGTTGATGAAAAATCTAAATCTGCAGTGAGGAACCTGGGGTTGCTCCCTATAGTACTGTGCTGACAGTGCAAAGCTGCAAAAAAGGGAGGACGTGGGGGACTACCTGGGTGCAAACACTGGGACTGCTGACTATTTAAGGTTGTTGAGGACAGCAAGATTACATAATAGAAAACACTGTAACACCTCCGACTAAAGAAGAGCTTCCAACAGCATTCTCAGTCCTTTTCCCCAACAGTACGCCCCTACATAACTTGCTGTTTAAGGCTTGTGTCTATGATGCATTTAAGGTGGGTTTAAGGCTGAATATTGAATTTTACAATACCACACTGACCCAAATGCTTCAATGCCCTGGTGGTCGTTCCAAAATTTCAACACATAAGGACTAGTAAATCTTATCAGTGCATGCAGCGTGGATGCACAGCTTTCATTAACCTTTTATCAGGCAAGTGACTATTTTTGGTTATTTCCTCAAACATTAAATATGAGGCCAATCTTGTGCCTCAGTGAGGTCCAGAAGCATGTTGGTTTGTAGAAACACTACACAGCGATTCAGAGACATTTGATGGATATTTTAAAGCTGCAAATAGTGATAATGTGAGTGATTTGTGTAAGTTTTTGACCTTATAACAGTTGTTTTATTGCACATGTTTACTTCTTAGCAAGTTCTGCTCAGATGTTTTATGGTCAGAGGAGGTACGTGACGATGTCCAATAACACGCTATGGTTGAAGTTTTAAGGTTCTGGTAAACATGTTCTTTATGGTGTAAATCTACTTTAAAGCAGCATGAGTTTCATCACAAATGTGTTTTCAAATTTGTAAAACCCCAGTGATAGTTTAATTATCACTAATTCATTAGTCTTTTTGTGCTTATGCACCTCAATCACTTCTCTCATGGCGAACAACTTCGTAAATGATTCCATCATAAACACAGTCTGCTTGTTTACATAACAAAACAAAACAAATCATTTCCCTCACAATGAACAACTTCGAAGATTGTTCACTTAATAAACTGAAATGTCATTTGGGCCTTTTGAGAAATTTTTATGTAAAGTGCATTGTGGGTGTTGAACCCAAATGTCGCCTTAACCTCCACCGACTATACTCATTCTTTAAAAAATTCTTTAAAAAAACGAAACAAAACAAAACAAAACAAAACAAAAAAAACCCTAGTGGACTGTATGATTTTCCTGCTGAATCTATGACAAACCACTTTTGCTTGGTCACCATCTTTGTTGTTGCTGTGTGGAATTCCCATTCCCAATATACACTTCACGACAAACTTTCCGAAAAGGCCCAAGTGACATTTCAGTTTATTAAGTGAACAATCTACGAAGTTGTTCATTGTAAGGGAAATGATTCAGGCAAGTAAGCACGAAAAGATTTATGGATTAAGTAATAAATAGGTAATTTTTTTTAGGTAATGGGTTAATAGGTAGTTTTTTTCCAATATCGTGCAGCCTTATATCATTATCATTCCATTATTTATATTAATAGTTTTTAAAAGCGTTTCAGTGCATGCAGGTTTAAAAATGATCTGACAGAAGCCATTATTGAAAGATGTTGCCTTTGCAGTTGCAGATATAGGCAACATTGACCAGTCCTGCATAACATCTGCAGATAATCATATATAACTTCACTATATCGGCTAAATTCATCTACTTTTCTAACACCATCACCCAAGTATTTAGCCCACTATGTGCGGGTTTATGGTCTATTTACCTTCTCTCTGCCTCTCTCCAGCCTCACCCACCCACAGTCTACCTTACTCTAACTCCCAAAAAGGTGATGACAACCTTAGCCTTAACATCCAGGTGCTGTGGATAAACACGAAGCTCTATGACGAGCAGCACATGCTTTTTTTCATCATCTGTTTATTTTCTCAATTACACTGGGTGCGTCTGTGTCAGCAGCTCTGGGGTTTTTGCAGTGGCAAAATGAGGGAGGAGGGGTGGATCCCCCCCTCCTGGAGTGCAGAACTTTCTAGAGAAGGCATGGCACAGAAAAATAACCATAAATCATTTTAGAAAAACTAATGAGTGAACAGCTACAATATCAAACTGTTTCCTTCGACTTTTAGGTCAAATTTTCCTTTCAACTGTAACTTTGTAACAAATACGCTGGACTGTGTCACTACTGTGGTGGTGTAGGGTCTTTATTAATGATGACAGATAAATTGTAATTTCATTGTCATCACAATGTCAAAGCACAATAATACTTAATAATAATAAAACACAGCCTGAACTTGGATAGATGGGTCATATAATCACAGCATTTGGTAATCAGACACTACACAGCACCCTCAGACAAACTGGTGTCACTTTGTTGGCAACTGGGAGTTTAGTTTATTTATCACAAATGACACTATAATTACCGTACTTACAAAGCTATTGTATGTACCATGCAGGGCTAGACCTTTCCTGCCCAAGAGAGTTAAGACACAGAATAATAAAAAATAGAAAGTTGAACTAAAACCTTTTAACTGTGGTAAGAAAAATAACGAGAAAAGCACTCAGAGAGCGCAAACCTCCGCCAAGCAGCACAGTTCCCCCACATATTGTGACTGACACCCCACAATA
>JAPSES010000228.1:3766469-3784638 GCA_029822895.1 Maxillicosta whitleyi
CTCCAAAATGTAATCATCTGTTCCTTGTCTCAGAGCGAACATTTCCTGAAAATTTCATTAGGTTTGGTCGATAATTAACCGAGATACTGAGAAACAAAATTTTTGGCCCCATTGACCCTAATGTTAATACAAATTTCAAAGTGATACAGAATCCAGGATTTCTTCCGGATCACCCCCAAAAGTTAATCATGTCTTCCTTGTGTCATTGGCAACAAATCCTGAAAATTTCATCAAAATCCGTCCATAAAACAGACAGACAGACAGACAAACAAACGGCGGCAAAAACATAACCCCCTTGGCGGAGGTAATAAGGAGATTCCCAAAAGTTTAAGTAACTTTGCTGCAGTGATATTATTCACTGTGATAGATTGTACAACTCATGATGCAGGTTTCTGGAGCAGTTAATGACAATCTGTGGATGCTTTGACAAAAAAGATCCACATCTTAACCATAACATTACACCTTGCAAAATAGGTTAGTTTTGGTACAATTGAAAATGCTTCATAGTAAATGGGTTTAAGATGCTTCACTAACTAACTAGCTGCCTACTGCATTCTGCTTTCCCTGTTCCAATCACTGTTTTTGTTTTCCAACTTCTCTGGTTTATAAATGAAAAAAAAAAAAAGAATTTACAATCCAATCGGGAAATTCCCACATATGCTGAATTTAATTATCCATGTGCAAAGCATTTCACAGAATCATTCCCCAGTTGTACTTGAGAATCTATGAGCTTTGCAAAGACCTACCCCTGACAAATCTGATTTGGTTTATATCAAACAACCAGAACCATTTTTCTCCATCTTTTGAGGAATAATAGTGGGCTATGAAAGACCTTTCTGCTGCTTTGGCACAGAACAGACATACGTAGAGCAGAGAGACAGGTTTGGCAATGCAGGATGAGAATATGACAGGCCCTCTGACTTTATGAAAGTACAGTGGTAGCCTCTGTTCTGACTAGACTAAGCTAGGAAAGTTGTCTGTAGGAATGCTCATACAAATATTGACCTTCAATTAGGTGAAACAGACGCCCTCGCTTAGGGGATGCAATATGGAGGCATCAGCAAAAACATTGTGCACATAAACAGTTGCAGAATATATATAAACATGCAGACATACCTACACAGTGAACACAAGCACAGCTAATAAATACAACTCAATGAGAGTCACTTGATTGTGATCTGACATCAAATGGAAAATGGCTAAAAACCTGAAGGCTTTAAAAGGTGGCTTTAACCTCAAACCAGGTGCAAGCACATCATCACCAACATAAAACACGGCAAGAATCAACATTTCTACACTGGCACAACACGCACACAGACACAAATCTGTTGAGTTTTTTGCCCTTTAATGGGGTGAGTAGCAAATGACCTTCCCAAGTGATGGCAGTCGACCACACTCCTGCATAATTAACAGCATCTAAAATGAGGTGTTCTTTATATGACCTTACCTGACAATGTCAGGGCACAGTTTCCCTACAGGGATTCTGCGGTAAATAACAAATGTACATGTGTGCACGTCACCCACATCCACACGTGGACCAACACCGTACTTTATATCTTATTTTGTAAATATTCTACTTTTAGGATTATATTATTTAAATGGACAGTATGTCATTCCTGACACTAAGTGTCTGGTAAAGCAATGTTAAAAAGTATCTCTATACATGACATGGTGTTGAAGCAGGTGATCATGGGAATTGCTGTTTCTGCTACTGTTGGCAATTAAAATCCATCTGACATGAAATGACCAAATCATGTTCAGACGAGGTAATTTATATAGGCTTTATTTGCATTATGTTTAGTAATGTACATTTACATTATGTCAATTAATTCTAATGAAATAAATGCATGTTATGTTATGATGCAACTGATAAGAAAACAGACAGGGTTTTTCACTTAAGAGCACTCTAAAATGATTACTTGCTCTGCATTTGGAAATTGTTGGAAACATTTGATGTGACGTAAATCCATCAAATATCTAACACAGGCCTAGTCATTTTCAGAAATTTTAATGTGAAAATATTAAATATTACAGCTTCAATGAGGTAAATAACCTCACTGAGCTGTAATAATCACTGCTTGAGAGACCGTGTTGTAAGTTATGACCAGAAAGTAAAAAAAAAAAAAAACTTGCCCTAGAGCTACCTACAAGCCACATGTTACAGACATTACACTACACGTTAAAGCAGGAAGGCATGCCAGGTAAGAGAGTATTCCTCCGGGCTGAACATGGCACACAGCAGACCGACAACACCAAGAGTGAGACACAACGCATCTGGATTCTACCGAAGGTTGTTTCACAGCTTCCTAAGGGCTTTGAAAGAGTCCAGCTGAGGAGGTGTTCCAGGGGTTAGTTCAACCGCTTTGCTTCAGTGACAGTGGCGTGGCTGGGGAGGATTGTGTTGGAGCATCGCCTGCTGCCTTGATTTGCTCGGCAGATCCACAGCAGGGCTGGAAGGATTTTCCCCAAAGCCCTCTTACCCTCCTGCAGAGCAGAAATCCCCTGCAATCCTCACTCACAGTACCAGGCTGGTTACTGCAGGGACGCCTTAAAAGCTGAGACAAGGGACAAGGGAGAGGAGACGAGAGGAGAGGAGAATGCCTTTTTCTTATATAGACAAAGGTGAGATTGAAAATTAGGAACGAGTCCATTACAACAGAAAACCACACTTTAATCTCACCCTTCAACTGCAAATCAAAAACACACAGAGCACAAAACCACAAGTTTTCTTTGCACGTGTTAGATCTGCAGCAGTGATCAGTGTGGTGAACAGACACCTGGAGATTGTGATCTTTACCGATGCACAATGTGGTAAGGAAAAAGGTGTGGTCCGAGAGGTATCACGGGACGCAGAGAGAGAAAGACAGAGGAGAAGCAAGAGATTTGGATGAGCTAGTGATATCTAGTTGTGAAATATAATACCATGCCTGCACCATCAATCGATAAGCACACAAAGCAAGCATCTATCCTGAATCTTCCAAGGCAACAAAGAATCTCATTGGGGAGTTTTGTGCTTGACCTCCAAATTGTGAGAACTCATTTGTAAATGCAATTAAAAAATAAATAAATAAAAATCAGTAATGGATAAGCTACTTTGTGCGTTATCGGGTTTTGGCTTCTTTTTAGGTAATCATCAGCCTCTTCCCAGAATTAAAAAGAACCATGCCAATGAGATCCTGGCCTACCCCTGCTCAGACATACCTGTGGTGTGCAGCACAGAAGCTTACAATAACTCTATTACACAGCACTGCAGAAAGTGAAAACACACACAATGTTTTTTTCACTGTCAATGCAAGAACAAAACAGATGGATGAGAACATATATCGTAAATAGAAAATGTAAATGTTTTGAAGCTGACATGTTCTGAAAATGCAAGGATCTGAACAGTTGGTGTGATGTGATAAACTTGTGACCTATTTTCAGGGAGGGCACCATTTCGAGTCACAAAATCCCCCTTGACATTCCACTTGGCTATCAACAGTGCCAAAGCAGGTAATGATTAACTATGAAGGAAGTGTTTGAATGAGTAACCTCTCTGTTGTGTGCAGCTGTTCTGCAGAGCATGCGCAGTCCACCCAGCTGTACATCAGCATCCACATATACCATTACATAACCTGGGACTGCATACACAGGAGAAAGAGAAGCAGTCACACTAACACACATTCACACAATGTTTCCTGGCAAACACAAGGAAATTCTATCTCCACTTGAAGGGGCAGCCAACACACTGGCCAGGGTAAAAGGTTGAGACAAGGCCAGACACTGATAGACTATAGCACATACTGATCCAAATTATACAATACTACAACACTAAACGACAAGGACGTTCAATCAGCTAAAAATTCTCAGTGTTCATTACAAACCCCTGAATGCCAGCAATACAATTATTAGGCTAGTGGGGCATTTGTAAAGTTGCCAGACTGGCACTCCTTGCCTCCATTTTGGGTTTTCAGTGTGTGTGTGTGTGTGTGTGTGTGTGTGTGTGTGTGTGTGTGTGTGTGTGTGTGTGTGTGTGTGCACGTTTCTGTGTGTATGTGTAGTCAAGGCAAAGTCTTGTTCCTGGTTCACGCTGGTCTTGCAGCACCACAGTGGGTCTATTCTTCACTGGTGCTTCAGAGAACAGGATTAATGACCAGCAGCAGCGACATGGAAAGGTTGTGCCCACCAGCCACTAGGATTTTACAGTCTGTATGTGTGTGTGTGTGTGTGTGTGTGTGTGTGTGTGTGTGTGTGTGTGTGTGTGTGTGTGTGTGAAAGTAGGGATATACTTTGTTAGTCACAAGGAAACTGTATCTTTCCATCTGGAGTGTTGTTTGAACCAGGAAGAAGTATAGACAAACACACAAAGTGAGTAAGTGTCTGAACATTTCAGGTTTATTGTACCAGAAAAAGCTGATTGCGCAAGTCTACATATATGATACTGAATACCAGAGCTTTTTGTAATGAAGTGGCACTGCCAAGATGTTGACTGCTGGTATGAAACAGGTTCTACCACTTTCCAGGTAATAAAGCATTCACCTCCAAGCATTAAAACATTGTAATTATTCTTAACAAGCCACCTTCTAACATTTCTGCCAGGTTATAATGGTATAAAACATCAAAGTAAGTCTAACTCACAGCTTTTATCCCTGTCCATGTTGGAACCCTAAATGGCAGTAATCCCCACAGCTTACATTTTTTTCAGTGATCAAATGCTTTGTGATGCCAGACAATCTTGGAAATTTGAAAGGAAATGGAGTAGTGCTCTCCTTGGGTGCCTGCTGAGCTAGCGCCTTTCTTCAGTCAGCACCACAAGTGGTCTTGATCCAGGCCAGAGCGGAGCACTGTAAGGCTGCCACTTTGTGCTGATTCAATAAGAAATAATTGCATATTGGCCTCTCTCCACTCATCGCCCTTCACCACCATGATCTGACACTTTACTGTATTTTGGTATTGGAAGTTACAGAGCTAAGACACTGCAGTGGTTTTTGTTTGTGTGTTTGTTTTTTCTTACATTGACACTCCCGTTGAATAGTATACCAGTCCACAAAGCAATTATTTAGTGTGTTTTCTACTGAGAGGAAACACTGTGCCATCTTTACCCCACAGCAAAATAAGCATGATAGATAGATAGATAGATAGATAGATAGATAGATAGATAGATAGATAGATAGATAGATAGATAGATAGATAGATGTAATGTTATGCAAACTAAGCATGCCATTCACTATACCTGCATATAACTGTCATTCAACAGTATAATACTGTCATTGCCCTATTGTATAAGGTAAAACCTGTGTGGTTACGTCTTACAATAAGAAGCTCAAATAACAGTAGCTCTCAACCTGAGGGTGTGTAGGTGTTAGTGACTGTACAACCGCCAAAATAAACCTGTTTCAGCCAACTTCAGCCATCTATCGCATAACACTGAATCAAGTGAGTACAAAAGCATGATGTCATCTCCTGAAAATCTGGCAAGTGTAGGTGCAGCCCACTACAAATAAGTTCGCAGGCCTGATCGTGGATCCTAAATTTAAGTCTGCACCAGCACAGTGGGGACTGTTGCTCTCTTCAACAGTTTTATTTTTAAGAACAGTGTGAATCGTCTGAATGAAGTACATGATGGAGCATATGCTGTCAGCTGTACGCGCAGCGCCCTGCCGCTATCAGCGCACACCGTTGCACATAGTTTGGACCGAGACAGTCCTCAAATCCCGCCGAAGCTCCTGCTCCCCAGAACCCCTGCCTGTACAGAGCCTTGCCTATTTTATATCACTATCATTTTAACACAACGCGATGCAACTTAACTTCGTAACGCCGTGCGTAAAAGCCCGGGTGAGATCCCGTCCTTAAACTTCACCTAGACAAAAATTCTCCTGGTGACAACCACTGCAACATAAATGACACTAACTAATAAACAGACAGTAATGTTACGGTTAATATTTACCAGCTTGCTGCTACAGTACGGGCGCTGCAGCCATTTATCCCGTAGCGAAAGGGCCAGAAGTCCGCATTTCCTGGATTATGATGCGCCGGATAAAGCTGTACTCGGTGCTCGCGATTGTGGGGAGGGAGAGCCGGGGGGGCTTGTGGTGCTTCCCACCGTTTTGTCAGACCGGACAGCGATGCCACATTCAGCTGATCGCCACAACAAAACAACATCTCGCCCTACGCAAAACACACTCGGCGGCTTCGCACCACCCCGCACGGAGAGTCCGGTGGGCACCGCCCCCTCTCAGCCTCCACCAGTGGGTTGGCAAGACGAGCCCGCATCATGAATAATCATTAGGCACAGGCACCCGCCATTGGTGGAGAAAGCTGTTCCTGGTTATTGCTTTAATTCTAATTAAGAAGGCAGCCTCATGTGCAGCCGACGCGTAAAAGGGAGCGTGAGTGTGTAAGGAGTCTGATGGCTTCATCCTCTTCATCTCCTCCGGGATTACAGTGGGATTTTTAAATCATTCCACCTCCCTGAATTAGGATACACCTCCAGTGGGTCTGACATCTCATCACACAAAAGACAAACATATTATGATCATCAGGATCAGAGGCCATGTGATTCCCTGTGTAAAATGTTAGAAGGTTGTAGGTAGAGTTAGTATTGGAGCTCAGACTGCACATTCTTTTGATCTAATGACCTCCTATTGAATCCACATATCTGCTCACATACAGTAAAGGTCACTGAGAGAAGCTGTGCCACGGTCCCCCAGAGACTGTTCTCTAAAGGCCACTGGACATCAGGACTGACAGGTGGTGTTGACTGGCAGTACATCTAATCTCATCACCTGATCACTGGCAGGGTGCACAGGCAATTAATAGAATAACAAATATATCCTGGGAACATAGGCCTTACCTGTGCATGTGACATCACTGCCATGGTCAACAGGTAACTAACAGAGGAATAGATATATCCTAGAAACTTAGGACTTACCTGTGCACGTGATGTCACTGTCACATGCACAGGTAAGTCATAGAATACTTTATTAATCCCAGAGGAAATTGTGCAGTTACAGGTGCAAGTATAAGAAAAACTAGCAAGGAAGAAATTATCAATATCTCATAAAGACCCAATGTTACTATTGTGGCAGTTCCAAAATATGTTTTTTCTCTACATTTAAGTTTTCTTTTATTTATTTATCATCATTTATTATGACATAATCCTCTGTATTTTGTGTTTTTTTCAGTGAACATCAGATATTTTCCAATATGTAATTTATTGATGTTCATTAAAGATCAGATTAAAGTTGAGAGTCATTATATCACAGAGAATAGCAATTTTTTTCAACACAATCTCTCATTAACTGAACATAAACCCAGTTTCTCAAACCACTGTCATTGATCCAACTCCATGGGTTTTACTGGTGAGTCAATGTAGAAGATGATTACTACAGAGCCTTTGAACATCCAAATTGGTCATGTCTGATGACCACGGAAAGATGAATAACTGTATTTGACACCAATTATTGACATGACTTGATAGGATCAGTGGTTCAGAAATTATTAGACATTTTAGATCAGTAGATGTTTTTGGTCATCAGTGGCTGCTTGTGACTTTATGGGTTAAACATTCCTAAACATGTATGTAGCTCTAAGAACACAGTATCATCATCCAAACATTCTATTAGAACAAGAATAGAAGAATAATTATATGTTAACCTCAAATGTACCTGTGCACCTGACATCAGTGCCATGTCATGGTGTTAGATGTACCCTAAAAACATAAGCCATCCTGCCACAATCAGCACTGAAGAACATAGTCATGCATGGAACATTTTGTTTTCCCTATATGAGTGAACACCCAGTCCCACTCTTTTGTGTCTCATATTTTAAGAGTTGTCTGCGCATCTGTATCCAGAAGCTAACTCTTTGTTCCTGGTGTTGAGAGCAGCGTCGCAGCAAAGAGGAAAAGGGAAGGGAATAGTGGGAGGGTGGGAGGAAGAGAAGAGGTGTCGAACAAGCGCAGAGAAAGACAGTGGGAGGAAGTGAGAGACGGAGCAGGAGACAGTGGAAGGAGTGCAAGGACATGCTGTGGTGTGAGCGCTCCGTACTGTTACAATATGACTCTGACAGACTTATGTAAGCAGACTGGCCTGGCATTTGGCTCACAGCAGACGCCGGCTGCACTGACTGTTATATAACTGCATTAGCTGCTCCTCTGAGCTGGGGGGGAGCATGCGCACAGGAGAGCCCTTACACACAAACAGACTTTCAGACTTTTAGACTTCCAGCTTAGCAGAGACTGACGGCATTGCACCGCAGCCAGGGTACAAACAGTAAAAGAATATAACAAAATGAGAAACACCCAGAAAGTCCAGTGGGGGCTCGGCAAGTTATTAGAAACCATCAGATCTGGAAGTGTCCAGGTTTCTCTTGCCGAGGGGGAAACTATTCAATGGGTCTGATGGGATTTAACGTTCTTACTTCCCATCATCCAGCAACAAGTTTCCCATCCTGAAATGCCTAATTGGGACTTAATGTTGGGTAAATGTTGCCAGTGCACATGCAGTATGCCAGCAGGGCTCTAACTCAATTAGCTCCCCTGCATGCAGCACATAATTTAATGGGCCTGGATCCCACTCTTAAAACCTAATTACACCTCAGACAGGCATTTCCTGTCATTCTGTCAAAGAGGCAGTGAGGGATGCATAAATCCTCCCAAAAAATGTGATCAGTCTACAATTAACAGCTCAGTAATCGTTAATAAATGATTTAATAACGTAATGATTGTGTTAATAATTGTAGAAATCAACCTTATTATTGAATGTGAGATGCGTTGAATGCTGACATTACCACACAAATGTGAAGTGAAGATTGAGGTCATGGATAACACTGCAAGTGATAACCATTGTTTCAGTCAATCTGCAATTAAAAATCCCAGGATGCCTAACCAAGCATGGCCACAGAGCTGCACTAAGTGGTTCATAATCAGCACATTACAGCCTCTGATCTCTTATTACAGTGACAAATTGCATCTGATGATAACAGAGGAAATGAAGGTGGGATTTATGACACAGGAGCCAATGGCCAAAGATGGAAAGTGCCTTAAATCTATCCTAGAAGGAAAACCGAGTTCACATTTGTTCACCTGATGATAACGCTGGAAATAAAAGTGCGATTTATGACGCTTAGCTAATTTGTTCTCGAATGCTTTTGGCTGTGTTCGGAGGGTGTTAAATTTTTTAGATAGAACTATTGCAGAGTGTAGGGTAAAGATGTCAGTACCCTGCTCTGGTACGTCGAAGCTATAAATGCCTCAGTCACTAAAACAGGAAAAAAAAGACATAAAAGCTGTGTTTACAAGAGTCTAATCAGTCCATTAAAGAGTGAGCCGAATCAATAAAACTGGAACGTTTAAAGTCATTGCTGAGGGTTTGTTTATGTTAAAGGAGTCACAGTTTTTGGTTTTAGTGTGGAATGAGTTGGATGTTGGAGTGAAAGTATTTAGCATATAATTAATCTACTTTTATTTGTGTATTTTAATCTCAGAGGCACATATTGAACATTTTACTCCGTTTTATTCATTCAACAGCTGTAGGTACATTTTGAGATGACAGTTTTTCATCCTTTTCCTGTTTAGTAAAACCCACCAATATGAAAATGTGTTTATTTTGAAAGAGTGATAAACCTTCTCGGGCGTGAACATGTAAAACTCTTTCCATTGGTGATCTCGACTGAATTTTACTTTTAGGCTTAAAATAAACTTAATCTATGACTGAAAAAGTGGCTGAATGTGTTCCATAATATTTAAACATCTTCAGAACATCATTTTGGATCAGCTGACAAACGCTTTGCTGTAGATTAACCTAAAAATATATATTTATTTTATTGGTTTATTTAATAGGGACCATGCATATTTATTAACATTGATGTATAAAAAATAAATAAATATAAGCACTTTTCATCTGCAGGCCCTAGGCAGGTGACATAAAACAGCCAACATTGATACAGTATTCATTCACTATAAGTTAAAATAATGATGATGTAGATGTCATCAAATATAAATAAATAAATAAACAAACAAATAGACATCTATGACCACAGGGACATTAGCCTATTCATTCAGTTCTGTACTTACATCCACTTTAAAAGACAAAGTGCAAAACCATACAGTATGTGAATCCAGAAACATCATAAGTAATAATAACACATCTTATAATAGTTTTTCTTAATCTTCAGACCTCAACAGCCACTACTGACCAAAGGCACCTACTAATCTAAAATGTAGAATGACTTTTCAACCACCAATCTTATAATTACACTGAAATAATTCAAGTAAAATGCAGTTTCTCATCTTTCCGTCCTCATCAGATATGAAACATTTAGACTTTCAGAGTATGTAGTGAACGTGGAAACACCATCACCATCCTCTGCATCAGTGATTCACCTGTAAAATTCATGTAGTTTTATAAATGACAATGATTGAAAGATTGAAGATGTTTGTATATATATTCAGTTAATGATATAGTTTGCTAAAAAAAAAAAAAAAAAAAAAAAGGCTTTATTTTGCTAAACTCACTTTTATTAGTCTTAAAAAATAATAGTCCATCAAGTTTGCATTTGAACCCTCCTGATGCTGCAAAACTATCTTTATATTTATTTTGGCAAAAAATGTAGTGGATTTGTACAACCTGTTTTAATTACTGCTTTATTTGTTACATCTATAACTAGTTACATCACAACATTTGCACATATAAGGTCAAAATGTCTGAACATTTCTCCAGTACGACATAATTGTTTATCAGAGCAATGGTCGTAGTAAAAACTGAAAATATGTCCAAATTTCGAGCTGATTACCTGAAATGTTCCTTTGTCGGTTGAACAAGGACAGAGCAGCACAGCCAATAACCTGGAGGGGGCGGGGCATGAAGTGGCCCATGTGCATTTAAAGGGCCAGCGCTCAAAACCACCTTTCTGGTGTCATTACTCAGAAATAGTGTTGAAGATGAACCTGTGGAGTTGAATTAATGAAGAATTGACAATTTGTGTAGACCACGGGGAAATGTTTTAATTCCATTTAAAACACCAAAATATTACTCCTTTAATGCCTTTGAGTTTTATAAAATGTAAGTATTTTATCCTCCTGACACCCAGCAATACATTTTTGTCCTCTGTAGGGGACAAAAGCTTCATGATTTTACTTTAAAAATGCTGTCAACTGCAAATTACATTCCATAAAAATAAAATTAAACTAAACTAACTAAATAAAATAAACAAATAAAAATAATTTTCAAAAATATATCATAAAAAAACTTACATTATGCAGTTTCTAATCAAGACAGTTGTTTGATGGGAAAAAAGCTAAAACTGTCACTTTGCTGGGTATCAGGACGATATAAGAACAAAAAAAACTTATAAAGCATGTTGTAATAAAATTCTTTAAATGTAGCTGACTCATCTATGACAAAGGAAAACGCTGCAAAAAAAAAAAAAAAAGCATATGTGTAAAATGCAACTTTACCCTGAGATCACACTTTACTGTTCAGATAAATGTCCAGGTTCAGACTAAGAGCTTTCAGCTGGGACAGGAGCTCTGTCTCTGTCCCCAGGCCACTTCATTTTACCACAGCTGAGGGGGAGTTAAAGAGGCGGATTGCCCTCCGTGTGCATCCTCCCAGGTGTTTTATTTGGCAGGTGGAGGTTTGAGTGGTAGCAGGTGGCAGACACTTTAAACACTCATCTAAGCCCATAAGCACGGGTCAACTTCACCAACAAATATTGTAAATAGAGCGATGTGGACAATGTGAACTTGTGGGGCCTTTTTTTACCCAAAGTAGAAAACGTTTAACAACCGTTCAACATAATGTCATGTAAGTGGACTGAGAGGAAACTTGACTTTTGCACCTCCTCTTGGCTCTGTTTTCAAGTTTTTGAAAACTGACTGAAATGCTAGTCAACTTAAAGTCTTTAAGTATCTGGTATTTACTGTATTTAAGTATATCAAGTAATCTACAATTAAACGTACTGAAGTAATGAAAGCAACAGTACAAGTAAAAGTCAATAACAACTGAAGGTAGTCAGAGTTTTAACATGATGCGGCTGCTCTTGACTTGACTTACTTGACTTAACGGCATAATCCTCTGAGGATCCTTGCACCACCTCCCATGGCTGTCAACCTGTTCCATCCGTCTCGGTCTTGAGCAACTCGTTCTAATGTTTGTAAGGGGAGTTGGAGATATTCCTTAATTTGGTCACTCCATCTCTTCTTCGGGCTGTTGTTTTTTGGTGAAGTCCTCCCTGAAAACAGTGTTTACATATCCGCTTGAATGGCGTCTGAACACATGTCCAAACCATTTGAGCTACCTTGATTTGATTGTTTCGACAATGCTCATTTTTACTCCAAGTTGATCTCTGATGGTATCATTTCGTAGGCGATGAAGAAGAGTCACTCTTCTCTCGCTCTTCGTAAGTAGCTTGCGTGCCTTTTTGATCCAGAGTGCTATGCTGGCGGGAGCTTAAGCTCCTGATAGGGTCATCCAAGCCAGACAGGACGAAAGGGTAGAGGTCAGACTAATTGTGGAGAGGGAACACCTGGTTTGGCAGCAGGAAGTGGATTGAAGAAAGTGGGCGCCATGGAAATTCGGTCAGCGGTTGTCATCTCCATTTGGCTGTGCAGAACATTCTTAAGAACAACGGACAGGCAAAACCATCCAAAACAGAACGGCGGTACAGATATTACTTGAGAAAAATAACTGTTCTAACCAATCTCATTGTAACCAACCAATGCAGATGCTCACATCAACACATCACCGACAGGTTAAATGTGGACCGTTGTACGCTCCTGTTCATTGTGCGATTACGCCCAATGATAAACCAGCTTCCTGACTTTGTTACAGTCACTGGTAATCTAAGCAATGAAAACATCAAATTTACTTAATTGTTTTAATGAGTAATGGTACTACTGGTAATTTATCAGCAAGTGACTATTTTTAATCATTCCAGCACATTTGACGAGACAGTTCAAGACAAGATGACAAACTGCATTTTACACCAATTATTTACATGTATTGATAGGATTAGTGGATCAAGAGTTTTTCCTCATTGTAACCTCATAATTTTATAACTCAATATTTTTTTAACACTTGTTCATGTATATTTCATTAATTGTCATGTTGATAATATACTGTCTATAGTATATATTGTACAAATTGTTGTTCTAATTGTGTCTTAACAGAACATTTTTTCTTTTTTATTGTACAGGTAATTTGTTTCCTGCTACTTTTTTTTTTTTTTTTTTTTTTATTAAACTTCAATGAAGCAACTGTAACAATAATTTCCAGATTTTGATTTTTAAACATTTTAGATTAGTAGATGCTTTAGGGTCAGGAATAACCACTGAGCTAAATATCCAAAAAGATCAAGAGATGAGGCCATTTTATGTTTAAACCATATGAAATGTGACGTCTACATTAAGTTAGTCTAGCGGTTTCCGACCTTTTTTAGCTCCTGACCCCATTTTAATATCACAAATTTGTGGCGACACCAGACATTCAAAACGGAGACATTGTTTTTGCTAAAATTAATTAGTTTTTGATCATAGTGATAGTTTGCTATACTATGCTGCAAATAAATGTTAATTTTAGACACATTTATTCTATAAAGTGTATATTATTATGGACGGAAGCAGAAAACCCAGGTTCAGATTAGTGCAAAAAGTCAGAATTTTATTTTCCTTGGTCAGGACATGTACAGTCAGTCCAGTTTGTATTTACAACGATGACAATGAAAACTGAACAAACAATAACTAAAATATGGATTATAGTCATGATCACATCAGGACTGATCCAGTGAGACTGTAAAATATCTGAACAACTTATGTAGTTGGACTACACCTATCACCGTACATAAAAATCACTGTTTAACTTTAAATCATTGTCCAAAAATGTGTAAATACTCCAGAAGTATTTGTTCAGAATTGTACAGAAAAGTTTCTTAGAGTAAGTTTTTTTTAGTATATATACTAACCTTAATGGTAACTCAGCTTATATTTTTTATTAGTATGTTTTTACTTGTTTTTTTTATCAATTACTGGAAATTTCAGGTGAACCCATTTGAATTCCGGGCGACCTCACGTGGGGTTGAAAAACACTGAGTTAGTCATTAGTTGTCCATCACATACTTGTACAGCAGAGAGAATAATGTAAAAATGTATTTGGCTGAAAACTCGTCTTTTTGTCATTTGGTTCCAACTGTTAAGCAGACCGCTTTCTTCCTTCCCATCTGTGAAATCATTCAAGTGCGGAGGAGGTCTGGAGGAGTCGTTTTACTTCCTTGTTGTCACTCTGGCTGCAGTCGTAAAGCTACAGAGGCCTGACACAAACTCACAGACTGTACGAGCTTAGTTGTATTTTAAGGATAATTATCAGCAAAAGACGTTCAAAACCAACCAAAACTGGTATTAAACTGAGTGATTCCTTAGCTCTGAGGTATTTCTCAGAGTTATACTTAATATAATCCACCTTAATATAAATACCACTTCAACAGGTATTAAATATTGAGTGTTTTTGCTTCAATTGGATGAAAGAAGAGGAAGAAATAAGACTTGACAGGAAATGAAAAAGATGAGTTTTATGTCCAGGTTTCCTCAGACGCCTTTTCTGACTTTACAAGACATGGAGGGTTTGAGGTCGGGCATGTAGGGGGCTGGTGGAAGTGATGCATGGAGCGTTTTTTTTTCTTCTCAACTTTGACCTCACCTCTATACGCCACCCATCACCTTCTCTTCAGGGAGTCTACCTTCTTTTCATGTGGAAACAACAGAATGAGAGTGAGAACAAGGGTTTTTTTAGAGGAAAAGCTTACATTGTCCCTGCCAGAATCTCCATTATTCTTCAGATTAAATAAAGTACAGAGTATCTGAAGTCATGAACAGTATTATTATGGTATGTGGACCTGGGACTGAAGGGGAAACAACAGTTTCCACACTGGAAAAAAAAAAAAAAAGAACTGTAGAGATTCCTCCCTCCTGAAAGCTCCGCCAGCCTGCATCCATCACACCAAAATAAGTGGGTGGAGTCACAGTGATGGTGGGCGGAGTCAGGGAAATGCAGTGTCAGATTTCTGCTAGTGTTAATATTAATGATGCAGATTTTCCTTGTTCACGTCATTTTTCAGACATTCAGATTTCTACTTCAGGGTGGAAGAATGTCGACCCTCTGCACTGTTGGGGCTGAAATCAGTATAAACCCGTGTCTTTTCCTGATTTCAGAGTTTCCATCAGAAACCAAAGCGGCTAGTTACAGATGGGGAACATTGTCTCTTTTTTCTGTGGTGTGTCATTTGGGGCATTTTCCCAGATGTGTAATGATATACGGCTGTGTTGAACTTGCCCCTAACCAGCCAGAGAGAGAGAGAGAGAGAGAGAGAGAGAGAGAGAGACTCCAGACAGCTGAACTCGCTTAAATGTGTTCCTCATGTGTGCTGTAATATGGAAAAGATTTCAGAGTTCTCCCCTCCACTCTCCACAACTGAGCTCAGGCTTAACCCTTCGACTGCCACCCTCTACTGAACAGCATCGGGGTTGTGTCGTGGAGTCTGGAAGGTCCTGCATATTTTCTGCCCATGATCTACAAACACATGTACCATTGCCTCATCTATTATTCTTAGGATATTACTATTGAGGAAATGAAGGTTCTAGTAGCAGGTAGAAGGTACACTTATAAGAAGAATTACAAGATAAAGAGAATAAGAAAATAGCAATAAACAGCGGTGAAATAACACGCTATTGTACATTAGAAATACTTATGGTAATAAACAATAGTCTAGTAATACTAATAATAATAATAATAGATAAGTAAATTATGTTATAATATTGTGAGGTGTTTAATGTTTGTTTATGGATAATATATTAATAAATATGCTGTAATTATTGAAGAAAATCATTGAACTTCTGCCATGACAATATTGTTGAGCATAATTCAGTTACTGCATTATGTATTAGTTTTTATTTGAATGCTAAATTAGGAAAAACGTATTGTTTGATTCATGTATTTTGTTATTGATAAAGGTGTAAAAGCACTTGAGGCGTAGGATTAAATACGTTTATAATTAGACACGTACTTGAAGATGGAGTCTGTTCAATGTTACTTTGCTTTTGTCTTATTTTTGCTTTGTTTTGTTTCATTCAGTTCCTTTGCATGTTCAAAATAAATGAATAAAAATAAAACAAAAAATAATGATAAAAAAATATATAGTTTTATGATAGCAAATAATAACAATATCAGTAAAGCAAAAACACAAAAATGATGTATAAGTATGTAAATTAGTGAGTATTAAGTAATAATTTTAATTCTCAAAGCAATTCCAGTGAAACATCATTTAATAATGCAAATTTGAGTAAATGTCAATTAAAAAAATCGATTGAGTAGATTTTCATAATAACAGAATGGGGGAAGGAATTGCTTTTTACTTAAGTTAAAGGCTTATTTCAATCGTTTTGAGTTATTTTGCATCTTTGAAGTCATATTTGATAAATAAAGAGTAGTGATAGCTGTATTTAGATGCATTACACACATTTTTTATGAACTACTTATGCCATGTATATAAATCTTGTGAGAAATGAGACATTTTGAAGTGGAATTAAATGGAAATCAATAAAAACTGACAGTAAAAAAACAAACAAACAAAACATCTACTATAGTTTTAAATGTCTTGCAAAATGATTGAAAAGTATGATAAAACAAAATAAAATAATCGAAAGGGATAAAAATGCTCAAATTATTTACTTAAGCCTAACTAAATTAAACATGACATATTATTTATATAGTATTATATAATAACCCAACGTGTTTTATTACATTTTGTTTCAGCATATACAACTCAAACAGACATGTAAACAAAATAATCACCATATTACAACTTATTTTACTTACTTGTACATGAATTATTAGACACTGAATATATATAAATACATGTAAATGATACACACTTATTTCATAGCTCAACATCAAATTTCCTTCATACTAACATATTACATTTATTTCTGATTTAGTAAAAAAAAAAAAAAAAAACGACCTCTGGACACCGTCTGGAAGCATCCTCACTGCAGTCGCATGGCAACACACACACAAATCTATATCACACATGGAAGTCATTTGCTTTCTAACGTAACATGAACAATGAGAGGATTCTCTGTGCAACATGAACAATGGGAAACAGTCTTCCAGGTTCTGTGAGTTCACTAGAAAATGCGTTGATGACAATAAATGTATTCCTTTTAAAACATTCTGACATTTTGATGATATAGTTCTACTGAAGTCCTGCTAACATCCCTGCAGTTTTCATCATTAACACTTTTTACAGAGCCATTAACCATTAATTTGCACATACATGTATTAAATACTGTATATTATGTCATTATGAAGCACTAATTAATGCTTTATTCCACATGATCGCACTTATCAACTTCTGAACTCATTAATTAACCGTTTTTCTTCAATAATCTCCTGATCATTTCTCTTAAGTCAGGAAGTTGGAGTGCACTGTTTCTCATATGCTTGTTCAGTATGGGTCTTAAAATAGTCATTTTCCCTTAACCCTTTGACCCCTGAGACATTATTTCAGGTAAATGTGCTGCTGTGAGTTTATGTTTGTGTTCTTTTTCTTCAGTGGTTTGGTTTTACAGTGTGTTTTAGGGTCAAAACAGGTGGAATACTCCCCAAGTCATGAGTCAAGCGGAATGTAGCCAATCAAAGGGCGAGCTGACTGAGGAACAAGGAAGCAGGCGTACATAAAAAAAAAAAAAAAAAGCATGGCCGGCCTGAAACATAAGTTCAGTGGACTTCAGAAATTTCTGATTTCAAAAATAGCCCCCACCATCATTCCCCCCTCTCATATGTCCTCTTCCATGTTACGTGTTGTGTTTTCCAGCTGATCACGTGAAATATCTGGACTAGAGAACTAGATTGTAAGTCGATGGCGCTCTGCATTTTATTGAGTTGTGTGTGTGTGTGTGTTTAAGTGTGTGCATATGATTGTTTACTTGTGCTTGCAAACTTTGTTTCTGTAAATATTCATCATACCATCAGTAGCTGTAACCATCTGTGTTCCATGGGTTTTGTTCATCTTTTTATGGCTATTAAAGTGATACATAAGGTAGTAAATTCAAAATGTCATAAATTTAAAGCCTTCGCATCAATTCCTATAAAAGACTATTATCAATCTGATCATTTTCAACAGTTGAACCAACTTTTGC
>JAPSES010000228.1:3797556-3809903 GCA_029822895.1 Maxillicosta whitleyi
GCCTACATGCAACCCCCCCCCCCCCTTTTTTTTTTAATATCATAATACTAGTAAAAATGTACAATAAACGCAAACAATATTTCAGTAAATTAAAATCTATGCTTGAAATGTAATATTCAATGCATGTTGTAACATAATAAATACGTAATTGCAATGAGATTAAAAGCAGTGTTCTCACTTTGCGTAGCTGAGTTTCCATTCCTGGAAGGATCATAATGACAGACACCATGGTTCCCAGCAATAAGAAGAAAGAGAAAACCAGTCGTGTGATGGTGGAATTATTGGAAGAGGGACAGCACCCACAGAGGAGGCATGGTGCTGAGCCACACAGACACGAGGCCTGAAATAGGATGAAAAATATAAAGTTCAGGTTTTCAACAGACACACATTAGACTGAATGCCTGTAGGCTGCTGCTTAGGCAGATGACCAACTATAAAAAGAGCTCCTGACATTAGAAATACTTAGCTGGTAAATAATTTATGTTGGTAATTAGTTTCAAGTACAGAATCCAAGTAGATGAGCATCCTGCATGACTCAGCTAGCAACAGGACTTCATGACACCTGACATTATACCATTTTAACAAAATCTAGGGCACAATGTTCTATTAATGATGACATTTATGACGCCTTCAATCAGTCTACACAGGTGTACACAACAAACACCACCTTTATTAGGAAGTATACTGACAGTGACTTGACTGCTATTATATTTTATTTAACCAAAGACAACGGGTAGAGTAAAGGATGCTGTTTTCTTGAGAATAATCTTAATATAAAGCTAAGCTAAGCTATTTAATGTGTACGTAGTAGCCTAACCGAGTTAACAGTTTCTACCTTAAGTTTACCTGGTGTCAGCGCCCTGTTTTGTCAGCTTCCTCAATAACAATATTGTCTTGTTATTAACTCCATGATGATGTCAACTTCCCTGTTCCCCATTTTACATGACAGATATATTTAGCTCGGTTATATTAGCATTACCTATAACTCCTACGAGAAGCATTTTAGCTAGCGAGCTAATCTGACGTTTAGAAGGTGCAAAATGTATCGCATGTATTTGTTAACATCTAACATTGAAATGGTATTAAAACAAGATACTTACACAGCTGGCTAAAGAACACAAGGCCAGACAAGCCCCCATTTTGACTTTTAATCGGTGAGATTAGTGGTCTGCCTCTGTCGCCTCACCTTTTCTCAAAACAAACAGAAAAACATCAAACCGGAACTTCCTCGACAGACTTTCAAAAATAAGAGTCCTTGTTTTTTTTTTTTTTTTTTTTTTAATAACGAAGATCAGCTCTTTTAAATACAATAATTTATTTATTTCATTGATTCCAAAATTTAGCAATTATACTATTTACAATTTATCATTTTTGTCAACACTAATTTCTACAATTTTTTAGGTTTGATTTCTAACTTTTATTTGTGTATGTTTTACATGCACAGATGCACATATGCACATGATTTTAATGCCATAATGACGTGTACCATTGTTTGTAAATCTGTCCTTCTCTTGTTCACTAAAGAATTTCTTAACATGAAAGGTGACCTATACTGGGGTTGCATCTATTGTATTGTACAAGTGCAGCCTTTCATCTCTCTGGTTGCTGCTGAGCACAGTGGATAATAAGTACATTTAGTAGAGCTTTAAATGGTGTGCACCTGCATGGAACCGAAGACCAAAGGTAATTGTAGTAATGGAAAACACCCAAGTCCTATGTGAAATAACAGTGATCATCATCATCATCATCATCATCGTCATGTCATGAATAATTCCTAGTGTAATGTAAAGTAGCTGATTCCACTTTTAAACACAGCATAGCCCTATTTAGCCATACAATGTACACTATCATTTTAAATTAGGACAACTCTGATTTGCATTTTCTACAAAAATCTCAGCAAATACTATTTTGAAATCATAAATGATGTCCCCCAGGAACCCATTAGAAAAGTAGTTTAGTCTGCCTCTAAAGGTAGATAAGCTGTTTTCCAATAGCAACAATTAGTTGCAAAATGTATTGTCATGCATTATTGCATGGATATGATGTATTTCTGCAGATTAAACTATGAATACATGCCTAGAATGTCCTTAGCCTTAAGCATACACCTGACAAATGCAACAACACTTTAATGTAGCAGACTGTTTTACTGTAACATGAATACTTTGACTTGTATTTTCATCGTAATGGGGACTGCAGATGCAAATGAACATAAACTCTGGTATGATGCATCAAATCTCACATGGTACTTAATAAATAAAGTATAAGTACATTTTGGATGAAATCGGGCCTTTGCTACCACTTCCCTTGAAGACCAAAAAAATCTTCAACTGATCTTAAGAAGAACTTTTTCCACTAATCCTATCAATACAGTGAAATAACTCAACAGTTTCTCAGCATTTCAGCAACATCTATGCATTTTATGGATGCATCTGTAGTCTCTGTGAACATGGAACCTGCAACATTCATATTATCTTCAATTTTGTCTTCTGACATTATAACCTTTGAATTTACTCTGAGTCTTGGTAGGTTAAAACCACAGGGGTGTCAGTGCTTTTCCGTCACATGTTTTTTTGTGTCTGTTTTTTTTTTGGCCAGGAGCTCCAACCGCGCAAACTTGAGAGAAGGTCTGTGATTGGTGGATTTGGACCAATGAACGCCCACGTCTGCGGTGACGTTCAGGAGCGCTGGGTTTTTGCGCGAAGGTGCAGATGTTGGCGGTGTAGAAAGAGAAGAAAAGAAGTTGGCAGAGGGTCGACTGATCTGAAGCACTTGACGGTGAGAACAATGGCTTTATGCATATATTTAACCAGGCTTTTGGACCACTCAGACACAGCGGATGAAGGGTCTAAGGTGCATTTAGGGACCTTTTTTAGAACCCAGCTCAGGTCAATCCAGCTCTGCATCACCTATTGTTGTATTTGCCGTTATTAAGTTTGTTGATTCAGTAAACAATTATGGTGGATTTGCAGTTAAGCAAGGTTCTGTGAAGCTTAGGAACATTAAAAACGCATCTGCAATCATTTATGTTTTACTCTAGCTTTTATCATAAAAAAGTAAATGCTTATAATATGTACAAAGTGTGAAGTCGATGTTATGTAACTATTAAACACACGTTAACCTCGACACTAAGTTAAGCTAGGTGCATGTAGTGGGTCGATGCTGGTGTACTAACGTTTTGCACGGAAATGAAAAAACTTAACACACAAAACCTCCCCAAAATATTTGTTTTTCTATGTTTAATATGCTACTTAATGAGGTACATGACTTTTCTATTATACCACCACCATTTTATGTAATAATACATAACATTATCATCAAGTGTAGTCTCCAGCTGTGAGTTTTCATTGTAAACATTAATCTGCTGATCATTAACACGACCTAGACACAGACCATTGTGGCCTAAAGTAATGAGTTCACTGAGGCTGAAGCATCAGTGAAGTGGAAAACCTTTCTTGTCAGCCATATTATGACATGTTGTGGCTGTTAACATACAGATTACATAACGTTATATCTACAATAATATGCATATATGTATTTATCTCTACTATAGATTTGTTTTCATATGCACATTAAGGAAACAAATCCTCTGTACAATGATATTTTGTTTTGCTGCCAAATATATTTTTTAAGAATGATTTAAAAACATAAGAAGCTACATAGAAATAGTGCAAAAACACATATTTTATATCTTAGAAATGTGAAAGTATGTGCACATATACATATGTGGTCAGCATTAGGAGCATTTGTAATGATACTGAACAAGTTGAACCAAGTGAAATGTGTGTACATTCTGAGGCACTGCTTTCCAATAATCTTTTTTTTAATGTTGTGTGTGGTTTTTTTTTTGTTTTGTTTTTTTTTTTTGCAGTGGCATTAAAGACAACAATTCTGCTGAAATGGAAAACTCTGGAGGTAGGAGCGCTGCACAAGTATTTATCTGAATGGGTTGGTACTGAGAAGAATACAATCCAGACAAGTTATTAAAAATACTGAAGATATAATTGATTCCACCTGAGAAGGATGTAGTGCAAACATTTTTAAATACATCCCTCAGAAGTAAAACAAAAACACAATTAACACTTAATAGAACTGTCAACTAAAAGATACTGAACACAAAGGTGCGTTGCTATGTGTTTAACTAAAACAGTGTAGAGACTTACTATAAACATGCTATTATATCACATACCAGTAAGTGAAATGGTTTGATGTGGTTGGTGCAGCATGTTCCAACACTGAACTGAGAAACAGCACTCGACACTATATGTTTTGTCCCCTCTTTCTTCCGTCTTCAATAAAAGGAAAAATGTGAACCTTTTTCTTTTTTTACTCCACTCAACCTCCAGTCACACACTTTACACATCTGTAATAATTTATACTATTCAGTGCTAACAAATATGTATTTTACAGATATTCAAATAAAGGAGTTAAACAAGCGCACTTCAGGTCAAGCATTTGAGCTTATCCTGAGTCCTCCAACTCCAGATGGTAAGGGGGAATTTCCTTTGTCTCCTCTTCGGAAAAGGGAAACATCACTGGATGAGATTAAGAGGAAACTTGAAGCTGCAGAGGAGAGACGCAAGGTATCTTTAAGCAATAACTTAAGTTATGAAGGAACAACCTCTGTTAAATTTGATATTGAACTGTAAAATATGGATTTCCAATTTACATTTTGCAACTGTTTTTTGACAGAGCCATGAGGCTGAAGTGCTGAAACACTTTGCTGAGAAACGTGAGCATGAGAAGGAGGTGATCCAAAAGGCCATCGAGGAAAACTGCAACTTTAGCAAGGTCACACAAGAGAAGCTCAATCAGAAAATGGAAGCAAACAAAGAGAACCGTGCTGCACAGATGGCAGCTCTCAGTGAGAAATTCAAGGAGAAGGTAATATAAGCTCATAAAGTCATGACAAGTTACAATAATTTTCAATGTGTGTAAGAGTGAAAATTACTGACGTTTTATAATTTCTCTAGGACAAGAAACTTGAAGAGGTGAGGAAAAACAAGGATGCAATCAAAGAAAGAGACAATTAATTTTCTTCATGGTCTGCAAAAATATGTACGTTTCCAAAGATAAGCTTTTATTTTTGTAACTAACACCTAAACTATTGTTTGTTGTGTTAGTTTGGATAATACTGTTAACGTTAGTTACATGTCCTTAGAATTGGTGTGGAAATAGCATGGCTGTTTTTCAGATTTACAGATTTCTCATTGGCAGCTTATACTGTATTTTTTTAGGCATTAGCTATATTTTCCTTTTTGGAGGCATTTCATTGTAATTTACTGGATCATTTTCTGTTTGTAATACATCACTGCATTATTTTCAACTGTGTTGTAAGTTTGAATATACTGTACGATGACATGGTTGTACCAATAATAAAGAATTTTTGTTTTGGATAATAAATGTTTGTGTTTCATGTTACAACGTTGTGTTAAAAAAGACATAACTGAGGCAGAAAAGACTCAACCTTTGGCATCTTTCCTGTTCTGGAGTATGCTTGGTATAATAATAATAGGTTACTACTGACACCTACTGACAAGTTGGTAATATTAGCAGCAGATTGCTTGGTTTGAGGATAGTGGAGTAAGTATTCATATATGGTATCAACTGCTATAAAAAAAAAAAAAACTGCTACAAACCCATTTCTAAAATGCTGCAATATACATGACATAAGTAATGATTTCCATATTTTATTCCCAGATCAAAGGAAACAATTGAAACATCCTCTGGTCTAAAGAGCAGAGGGACCATTTCAGTTGTATCTGTGATGCTATGGGATGGGCACTAATGCACATCAAAGGTGAAAGGTGTATATATATATAGGCTTTAAAGAAACGTGCTCTATCCAGACGACCTCATTTACTGAAGGCCTTGTTTATTTCATATTTAATCTAAATGCTGACACCTAGTGATGAAAGGAAGAATAACTTCATGAGCTCAGAAAAAAAGCAAACAAGCCTGTTGTGATCCATATCCATTTAAAGATTTTATTAAGTTGACTTGACAGGAAGTGTATGGAAGATTATAATTTAAGAAAAGTGCAAGTGCCACATACATGTAGTAGAAAATAGTAGAAATATGAAGTATATGTAAGTACCTCAGATTTCAGCTCATATGTATTTATTATTACAGGAGACATTTTTTAAATGTAAACATGAAATCTGTTTTGTCCCATTACTATGCTTGTGATTTCAAAGTACAATAGTTGCAGTGTTTACAGTGTGTGCTCTACTGTTTTAAATAAAAAACCTATTGTTTGTTGTTTTTCTATATAAGTGGATATGTTTTTTTCTACTGCTCCTGCATAAATTGATGTTACTTTGTACTAGAAACACATTTCACATCGAATTTTAAGAAAGAAATACTGCCTATTTAAATGTCTTGCATTTTAAACAGTAACAAACCAAACACCCAACAGTTACTAAAATGACTAAAATGTCTGATGACTTTCAAGCACTAATCCTATCAATACATGTAAAAATGAAATAAAATCCAGTTTCTCAGGTTTTTGGCAGAATCAGGTGTGCCTTTTTCTGGACAAACAGGTGCCACAGTGAACATAATAACACAATCATTATCTTCTGCAACATCATTCACAAATAAAACTCGTGTATTTTGACAAATGGCAGCGATTGTAAATGCTTTTAATCTTCAGTACATCATATATGTGATGAAAGTTTTTTTTTTTTTTTTCAGCGATAAAAAATAATGATAATAAGAGTAATATACTCATTTGTTCTCTCTGTGCTGGTATATTGACCATTAAATTTACTCTGAGCCTTTCTGATTACATCTGATTATTACATCTGTATCATCAGTAAATTAAATATAGGAAAATGTCAGATTTTCACAGAAATATGCAAAATACAGGAGAAACTATTGTAATAAACAGTCATGAATCACTGAGAGGAAGTTCATTCAGAAGTACACACATAGTTCTAAATGATTAAGGGTTAAAGTTAGACTTCCACTTTATTTTACACTCTTTTTTTTTTTTTTTTTTTTTTTTTTTTAGCAGTATTGACTTTTGAAGTGCACTGCAAGTCTAGAAATCTATAACAACACAAAGACTGGACTGTCAGTGGGAAGCATCCATGCCTTTTGTCTGTATTATTTTGCAAGGTGCTAAAGTATAATGATGTTTGTTTTAGTGTGATACACATTTACACACAATTGTTCAGTGTGACCCTAAAGTGCAAGGCTGACGGACAGTCCCATCTTTGTCAAATGGAGGAAACTGTTTGGTCAACAGCTCATATTTGTCCCACAGTGTACTGTTCCTCCTCCGTCTGAAAACACATGAGACAGAGGCTGCATGCATTCCCAGACCAGTCCTCAGCTTGTGTCGGATGTTAAACTCTCACTCATGATCACACTTTTACAATCGCATTGTTCATATTATGCACATTTATCACAATTATGTATCACATGTTTTGAAACTGCAGTGAGATGAATTACATTGATATTAGGATTGCGTAATAACAATGACCACTATATTTGTTGTAGTAAAATATTCAGGGTACCACACATTATCATAGAGTGGAAAAATACCCAGAGCACCAAAACTTATTCAGTGTTATCCACATTCTGAATGCATCACTGTTGAGAATATACACTGAGTAGGGTGGTTTGAATCAGCCAACAATACACATCTTTCACTAACGCTGAATCTAACAAAGGAAACTTTGTCACCATGCATCTGAACTAGGGAAAGACAAGAGGCCATAAAACTGATTTGACCACTTGTTCAGCAGGGAAATCATTTGTTTTAACCCATAAAATGTTTACTACCTTCTTATCAGTTGAAAATATCAATCCATGCCACTAATTGGTGTAAAATACAGTTATTCATCCTTTCATGGTCATCATATATGACCCATTTGGACATTCAGAGGCGCTGTACTTACCATAGAAACACTGTCATCTTCTGCAACATTGATTCACTAGTAAAACCCATTGAGTGGAATCAATAACAGTGGATGGAAACACTGGGTTTATGTTCAGTTAATGAGAAAGTTTGTTGAAAAAGTCTTTTTTTCTGTTTCTGATTTTATGACAGTTGACTTTAATCTGAACTTTTAGGAATACCAATGTCATCAGTCAATTTAATTTGGAAAAAAATCTGATTTTTATTGAAGAAACACAAAATACAGAGAATAATATTGTAATAAATGGTGAATAACATAAAAAAGGTTAAATAGAGAAACAAATATTTGGGACCTGCTGGGAAAGGTCCCAAATGGGATTATAACCAAATGGCAATCAGTTGGGATTACCATGAGTATTTGCTATCTGGAAATGTGTGATCATTTCACAATCTGTGATGCATTTCAGGAAAAGGTTTAGTAATGTAGCACAATAACTGTCTACAAATGTCACATTTGGTGCAAACTGCTTTCCTCTTAGATATAACATATGTCTTTGATATT
Source organism: Maxillicosta whitleyi (assembly GCA_029822895.1). Lineage (NCBI taxonomy): Eukaryota > Metazoa > Chordata > Actinopteri > Perciformes > Neosebastidae > Maxillicosta > Maxillicosta whitleyi. Next base: position 3,805,983 of record JAPSES010000228.1, read on the forward strand.
TTATTGAGTCATTTATTGACTATTATTCTATTATTGGTTTTTATTATGACACTGTCCCTAAAAATATATAAGAAAAAATAAGACAGAAATGTGTCTAATATTAGTTACAGTTACAGTTTATCTATCAAAAATACATTCTCATGAGAAGTGATAAAAAAAAATAATTCCAATTTTATGGACAACAAATGTACAGCAATATCACAAGGATGGCAACATACTTTGCATCACAGATATTTCTCCTCACATCTGAAGTGAAACGGTGATAACCAATGTGTAAAAATTGTGTTTAAGCAGTGTTAAATGTAATACATTGATGCAACTTCATCTTTATGTTTTCACAGTTTATTAAGATTCAAACATTTAAAGTATTTATTATCATATCCACAGTAAGGAAACATATTGCCTATACAATAAAGTTCTTGTTTTGCTGTCCACAAAATGCTAAATATATCTATCTATAGATATATATAAAACAAGTATAGAAAGACAAAACACAAAATGGAACAATATAGATAAAATAGTGCCAAAATAAGCAGTGTAAATGTAAATAGTGTAGTAAACAGATAAGTACAGTTACATGAAGTAGTGTGTGGTTATAAACTACTATTTACGCCAGGTCTACACAGCAGTAAATGCATAGAACATATAGTAAAGTCATCTGCGTTACTTGTTTATGCTGTTATGTATATGTTCTATGGTGTGTTGTGTATTTGCAATGTGAGCTCTTGGACACCTGAACATTCCCATGGGAGTTTATCTCATTTCTATGATAACCTCTCAGGGGAATGTTAAAGAACTGGTTTGTGTTTAGAAAAAGCTATTTGTAATTGCTGTATAATTATTGCATCTGAGATCAAAAAGTATCATCGATAAGGTCAGCAGCCTCTTTATCACTTGTAAACTATGAGATAAGTGTTTGTATTCCCTCCAGCTCTGGCACACATAGGTACCCAGGGCTCTAATCTAATAGACATGTCTCAGTGGAGTGCCATGCATTCACAGAGCACTAGAAGCATTCCTGCTGAAAGTGGGCGGGTCATAGGGTAGATGGCGGTCATCATTGGCCTCAAAGCTGCGCGAGGCTGCGCGGGGCTGCAGACAGGAGCAGCAGCGCGGCCTCTGATTGGTCAGGAGGTTGGACGTCACCATCTCTTCTATCCTCCCAGTAACTGCGCCGTGAGATCCACCAGGCGCTGCTCCCGTCGCGGTTATCCTTTCTTCGTTTATCCCCTCAAACAATGTTATCTATATTCTGCACGGCTCTCAATTATTTATTCTCCGCAAAACTTAAAACCTCGGACTGATTTCACCACCTAAAGGTATGTTCATTTTTATGTGTTATTAATTTTTTTTACCATCACAGTGCATGGTGGATTTTTTTTCCGGTAGAATGGCAAAGTGGCATAGCGTGAAATACGTTCATTTGCGCTCTTACGCAAATTCCCTGACAGTTTGTATTAATGCGCTCCGATCTCTTGTAATCCAAGAGATCAGGATAGGTTTCTGTGATGCACATGGGGAAATGGAGCCAGCAGCCAGGTTTGGAGGCATGCAAATTATTCCGGACATTCGATTTCAGTTTAACATGCGTGCCGATTAGGTACCGATTTGCTTGTGGCAATTCACAGCCTGAGGCCCACACAGGCCCACATTTAACCCACACTTCGAGATATCCTTCCTGGTTATTCGCTAGCATTGTTCACCACCTATAAATATTTTAAAGGATTGCAAGCCTTATTGGAAACTGAGGGTGTGGACGTCGGATGGGGTTATGTTACGTAATGTCTTCCCATTCATCATCCACGCCTTTCCTCCTGAACCCCGGCCTGTGTACATCCCACACATCCTGATCATGTGGTCTCTGCATTTCCCACATCTCTGATAAGTGATCACGGTAGATGATGATCCTGACCTTGTTATCAGTGTTAAATGTAGATGATACAGCATTGAATTAACATCAGTGCTGTGCTACTGCAGAGCCTGATGAGTGGAGAATGTGAGAAAAAAGCTTTGGTTTTGACTGCTTTTAGAGAGTGAGTCAATAGATTTATGGTATTAGTCTTAAGATGAGGTGTTTGTGTTTATTAAAATTATTTCATCCTGTTGTTGGGGTAATACAGCTGGATACTAAAAGCAAGTCTAAGTCTAGTTTTGTGATCTTGAGTGTGAACAGATGGCTGTCTTCAATTTTAGAATACTCTGCTGTTTGCCTGATGGTGTCAATACTTAAACCAGTGTTAAGCTCTATGACATTTGATATTATGATATATTCATATATTATGATATTTACCCACAGACAACTTCAAAATGTAAATTGTCAGGGTTTTTGCCTATATTATGGGGTGAATGCTGCTTCTTTAACACATCTGGATATAGCCTAAGGCTGCAGTCAGCAAACATGTCAATCCATTATAGACTGCTTCATAGCAATATTGGAGTTCTTGATTATTTTTCCATTAACATGATGGACTTGTGAAGTAATTCATTTGTGGGATTAGCTAAAATCAACGCTATTATTTCCACCGACAATTCTGAATTAAATTTTCTTTCAGGGGTTTAACCTCTGGGTGATATACTGTATGTACACCCCACCCACTTCAGTGTCCCACTGTTCAGTTCAGTTCCTTTTTATTTGGATGACATGGAACTACAGAACAGTGAATTTGACCACATTCAGAGAAGGTCATAAGTTTGCATACACTTTGGTGTTGAATTGTGTAACATGAATAAATGTTTGGTGTCTCAAAACACTCTGTGGGAATACTGACAGAAATTGTACAAATGTCTGGGGATCTTTGCACAAAATCTCTTTTTTTTATTTCAAGCACAAAGGTCAGCTTTGTTGTTGTTACTCCAGAGTATTTTCTTTGTTGGGCTTGAGCCATGTTGTTACCATTTGGCAGATATGCTTAGGATCATTGCCCTGCCTGTGGATGAATTTGTGCCTTAGCTTCATCTTGTTGGCAGATGTCCTCAGGTGAAGTTTTATAATATGGTTATTGAATTACAAACTTTGCCCTTCTTCTGACAGACCTTAACACTGAGCCACAGTCAGCCACAGGTATGCTTTATTAAATATTGGCATTTAGCCAATCTGTTGGGGTATATTTTGAAGTCAAATAGTCTGTATCAGAGGCATACCATGTTATCTATATCATTTACCCAGATATCTAAACAATCCAGTTCCTCTTGTGTAGAAAAAACTATTGTTCAATCCTACATAGCTGTCAAGGATTTGTCTTAGAGCTCAGACCAAGTAAATATTGAACTCCCATTCATCCAGCGGCTGAAACAGAACCCCGACTGAATGTCAATATTTTTATGTCCTAGAAAATGTAAGAATACAGAAAATACATTGAAGAGCCCGAAGGGATATCTTTCTTTGTTTTGCTAGGTCAACTTCATACAAGAGAAGTCTGTTATTACAATGTAAACCAGAAAAGCTGGAAACTCCAGAACAAGACAGGACAAAAAGTGCACTCATGAATGTCTTTATAAGTGATGATAAAAATGAAAATTCTGCACAGCTCAGATAATACCCTAGCCTTTATGTCACTACAAATGTATCAGTGTGTCAGTACTTGTCAAATTGTTAAAAACTGAAATACAGAAATGTCAGATATGTTAGAAATCATTTTTGTTTTGGCAACATTTATATTTTTTAAACTGTAAAATCAAATGCTTTGTAGCCTATATTTCTTTGCCACAAACATGATTCTTAGCTCTAGTAGGGTGTTTACTATAAATGTATAGAATTATTGAGTATTAATATTAGTTTCTAAACATTTTATCTACCTATTTAAAATCGTTTTTGTGAAACTGAGTGAAGCTGCTCTTGTTCACATGATATTAGAAAGTTTTAAACCTATATTATAATTACATAAACATACCTGTGGTGGAATGTAGATTCAGGGGGTTATA
>JAPSES010000228.1:3841078-3863573 GCA_029822895.1 Maxillicosta whitleyi
CCATATATATTCACTTTCATTCTATATATATATATATATATCAAGACTTTCATTCCCTATATATTCAAACTTTTTTAAATTATATATATATATGTATATGCTTTAAATCACCACAGACACAAATAGCATAATGTCCAGTTATCTGTCTCTTTGTCCACACTGGCGGAGAAGACCTAATTTCCTCATAAATAGCTTGTGTTTCTACGTCCTCAACACTCTGAGTGTATTTTATTATTATGCAAAGTATATTTTCATTTCCAATAAAGAGCCTAGACTAATGACTACATCAGCCCTGGTCACAATACTTATTATCCAAACAAAGTTAGAATAGCATGGGAAATACTTCTTTAAAAAATAAAGCATTGCTAGAATTTGCTATGACTTACTTTTACTGCTGACACTATGAACATAATATATTGCTTGTTTTAAAGATACATCCTCTCTACTCCGCATAATGCACCTAATGCTGATTTTATGCCTTTTTTGTGTTCATTTTGAATTACTCCTGACAACGACTCCATGCACAGCATTTATGTCTCTCTTGTTTGCACTGTGCAGCACTGCAACAGCAATGATAGCCATAAATTCCCACCAGTGTGACTGTCTGCTTTGTGCTGTGTAAAATTTCTTAATTTCTAACATATATAGAACAAAACCGAAGACTACATTTACAATAGTCCCAACAATATAGATTAATCCTATTTCATGTGTTTTTAATAGTTTCTAGATGACAATCGTGAACTATGAAACTGTGACATCAAGTATATCAAGCCATCGTTAGAAGTGATAATGGTTTTAGTGTTTTCTGCAGATTAAACACAAAGCAACAGCAGAAGCACTATCTTTAAACAGTGTTAGACTGTAGAATTTACTCTTAATAGCTTTGAATGAGCTGAAGGTGTTTCTAAAACTGCTCTGTGCGTCATTGACTGCTGTTTATTTAGATGATTTCACTATTTGGTGCAATTACAAGACCAAAATATGCGAAGCAGTGTTGATTAAACCAATGGCCCGTTCTATCCAAATCTCTTGTGGAAGGAGGACAATGGAAACTCGCTGGCGTAGAAGCACATGGTAACACATTGTGACCGACTTATTGAGACTGTCTTCAGCCAAAAGTAGAAAAAAAAACAGAAAAATAAATAAGCCAGAGTAACACTAGGCAACATAGAGATCTTTGTGATTGACAGGAATTGTAAGAATGAAGCCGTTTCTGTCCATGAGTGTCATCTCTGGGCTGCTCCAGTCTTTGTGCCACTTGTTAAAGCTTTAATAACTAAATTTGAGGACATTTCATTGAACTAATGTCGTTGTATTCCTTTCAAATCTTTACAGCACCATTGCACATCACAACTTTTATTTTGGAAAAGCTAATTCATCAGTTCAAAATGCTGTTAAATGGTGACAAATGCTTTAGATTAATGGCAGCAGAGGTTTGGTTCTTTTTAATATCAGGGAAGAAGTGAGGTCAGGTGACAGGTCAGACAAAAATCACCAAACGTCTATTTATTTCACGCAGTAAGAGAAGCGTTTTTACTTTGGAGGGTGAAAAAAGGTCTTACAAAGGAAGAGAAGAGGAAAATGACACATGTCAACAGGAACCAGTGAAGTGGACTAGTGAGAGAGATTTAAAAAAAACATTGAAAGATGGTTTGATATGCTGTTCTGACAGAGCGCACTGCTTTGTGAAGAGGCAAAAAGAGGGATGCAATGGCAAGGGACATCAATTTCTGATCTTGAAGAGCAGGAATTTCAGACCGAAGGTTTAACTCGAACCCCTGACACTGAGACAACCGTTGAATTATCACTGACCACAAACCTTACCAGCACATTAAAGGCTTGGAAGTGTTTCTTTGTTTCCCTTTTTATTTTTAACCTTTAAAGACTTAAACCAAAGCTTAGACTGACTTCAACTGTTTAATCACTTTTCAAACACTAATCCTATCAATACACGTAAATAAACTAGATAAGATGCAGTTTCTCAGCAGCAGCAAATGTGTTTTATTTGGATGTTCCGAGGCTCTGTAGTGAACACTGATCCACCAAGGAAAACCATGTACTACAAATGATGGCACTTGTAGACAGATGTTTTCGTGTTATACTATATATTGTGACGAGCGGTGAAGGAGCTGATGAAGCAGGCAGACTTCTCTTCCACAGACAAAGCTTTTATTGTAACATTTCCGGTAACACTAGGTAATAAGCTATCTTGGAACAGTGCTCAGGATACATACAACATGAACCGGAGTGATGGCGGTGCATGGCAGCCTGGCTCATGGTTCCCCTCAACACACACATGAAATGCAATAATTAACGAAAAGACAATTAAACAAGATAAGAAATAAACATTTACATTAATAACACATAGCAACTAAAACTGAATAACCCAAAAATGGGACACTAACATAAACCCCCAGCATGCCTTGCGGCAGCTGCCACCCCCCTTACACATAGCGACGCCAGGGTCACTACAATATTTTGTTGAAAAAATTCCACCTGTCTTCGTTTTTCACTGGTCTTTGATAAAATTAAGTTACTCTGAGCTTTAATGTTCACCTGCACGGTCAGTAAATTGAATACAAGAAAATAACTGATTTCACCGAAACCTGCAAAATGTGGAGGATAATATTGTATAAAATGATAAATCACTAAGGAAAGGTTAAATTTAGAGAAAAATACATAAACCATCATGAAAGTAATAAGTAGTTCTAGGTCTTCAAAGGTTATATAAAGTTGATTATTTAACATTGCAAAAAAAAACAGTGCCTTTGAAAGGACTTCAGCAGCAAATGCGTCACTTATTCTTCAGCAATTTCCCGAATGTCAGAACACTAATTCAGCTATTCACATTATGCATAATGATAATAATAAAACAAACAAACAAAAAAAACCTCTCCTTGGAGTATGCACAAATGTATAACCAGCTGGTGGGGATTTAATGTGCTCAGACACTACTTAAGATAGAAAAATCAAAACTACAAAAACTTTCCAGAGCGCACTCTTTCTCACACGTCGACTGAATAACAAGTCACCCACGCTTCAGTGAGTCACCAATGAGGAAGTCTTGGGGACTCTACACACCTCCATTAGCAGGTGTTGTCTTTTGTAAGACCATATGTGACATTCCTCGCAGACAGTTAAGCATTTCTTTGATGGCGCAGGCTATTTAAGGAATACTAAAGCTGCTCTCTATGTGACATTTAACAGACTAAAAGCCAAAACAAATGTGACCTTTGGAAGTATTATCAAGTTAGAGGTAGACAAGCTGGAAAAGTTATGCCCAGCCTTTCTTCACACTTTGATTTTCCGTTATCATTCTGTCACTGAGGGCTCCTTTTGTTTACCGCTCCTGATGAAACCACATTTTCACCCTTTTTCTAGGGCTGTGTATTGGGTCAAAATTCAGACAGTGGTTCCTGTGCGATAATAGGTTTGGTCAGGTTATTAGGTTTTTAAAGGACAATATTTGCAGCTTAGGATGTTTGGCTGTTGTCATTGTTGAGCATAATGAAACAGATTTACTTCGCAGTAGCACTTTAAAAGTTTAGTTAGTGAATAGGAAGTGAACAGATTTACTGTTTGAATAGTCAGTAAGAGAAAAGGTTGAGTACCATCTCCACTCTGCTTAGTTAACGGGCAGAAGGATAATTCACGTTGTTCCCACTGTGCTTTCTGCTACTCGCTTCAGAAAGCTCTCATTATGACAAACTGATCAGGCTGTGTTGCAGAGGAACACACTTTTTTGTAATTTGTTGTAGAAAAGGAACTTTAAGCGAACTGACTTAACAAACTCTACTCTCTGTTGCATCATTCAGGAGCTAAAAGCTGCCTGCTTTTGCAAGGCATTTATGTTGTTAGTCTTACTTTCAGTGCTGTGGTGCTTTGAAGGAAACACCATGAAATGCTTCACATTACTGTGGATGTCCCCTTCCTCTTCAAAAGTCACTGTATCCCAAGATTAATGTGCACATTCCACATTTTACTGTTGTCAGAATGAACTCAGGACACAAGGTTCTGTTAAAAAAAAACAAAGAAGAAAAAAAGGAAACTAAATATGCTGAATTGTATTTTAATATTAAACTACAGTGCAGCCTTTAAAGAACATAATCTATATAGTATAATTAAGAACAAAGACTTCAAAAGACCCTCAGAAGAAATAATGCAAAGTAAATACTTATTAACAGCAACTTCACTAGACAACAGATGTCGGATATTATGAGGATCATTTTACCCAGCAGATGGTTGCTGCTAAGACAAATCTTTTACTATATGTTTTTAGAAGATCTTCACTGCTATCCATCAAAAATAAATATCCTATGTTTACAGCATCAACAAAGCTCCTAAACTGAATTCACTCTTTACCACTTTTATCTAAACCGAAGTATGTTCATAAGAACTTGTAATCCACCGCATTCATGTTTATCAGTATTCTGAATTATTTAGTCATTGCTTTATTTATGTTTTTAATATCAACTGGCATGCATGCACAAGTAATTGCTCCTCCTCATGTTGAGATTGCTACATATACATTTAGCCTATGAAAGCAGTAAAATGGTTCAGTGTACATCTTAAAAGCATGCACGCATCTGTATTCCATACAACTGTGGAGTGCAAAATCCTGCTAAAGCAAATCCAACAACACTCAAACGTACTCCTCTTCAGCGGGTCTTGTTTCATGTGGAAAACCTGAACCTGACAGATTCTAAATCAGCAAACATCCACACAAATATTTTTTACAAGTCCGGGGTCTGACTCAGGTCCGTATTTGCATAATGAAATCCTTTGTTTATTATAAACTTGCACATTCATTTCACCAAGGACCATTAAACAAGCACAAAGTAGTTAAAATGTGGAGGCTATGGTGCAGAATATAAAATTAAAATGCAAATGTGGTTCCATCCTGATATCTAGTCCACTGTAGAGCAATATAACACCAGCCAAACAGGTAGTGTGTGCTTGAGCTGTGGCTTTCCTCCACAGCGACAGGCAGAGAGCAGAGGACCCAGAGGAACAGAGCCAGAGCAAGATGCGTATAATGACACTTGATTTCCTTTCATCAACAAGACTCAGGTGGGTACTGAAGAGTGTGCACAGGGGGGGAGAGGGGGCAGGGGCTGTATTAACATGTAGTGGATCAGATCAGCACCACTGTGCCATCAATAAGTTGCTGTACTGAGATGTTTGAGCAGCTACTTGTGAACATGTTGTGAACACAGACAAACAAGCAAAATGAAAGGTCGAGTCACAGAGGATTAGCTCGTTCAATCTGCATCCATATTTATCACATTGTGTTTGTGCTTATGCTTCTATGTCATCTCATACAAATACACACAGACCTTCTGGTCCTCTTCCTCATCCTCTTCCTCACCAGTTGCCTGTTATCGCCCGTCTATGCCCATTCATTCTGACCCAGAAGTACAATATTATAAATCAGTAACTGTAGTTGCTATCAGAGGAGTCTTATACAGGCTGATAAGCCTGAATTTGTGGTGGAATTATCTTTCCCCAGCTATGCGGCGACATACTGTTGTTTCCGGGCAAGTTTCCAACGGAACACGACTGCAGCTGAAGTATGAGGCGAGCTTACATAACCACACAAACCCAACACTTGTGCCTGTGCTGTTTCAATACCACGTAGTGACCCCAGAAGCGAGACTCGAGCCAAAATTGAACCACTGTCCATTTCACATCTCCTCCCTGAAGTGTGATGAAAGTCTGACTTCATTCCGATGAGTTTCCTGAAGAGACTTTGTGCTACATTTCCAAAGTCGATCATCAAAATTCTTGAGCTTAGACTTGCCTCCAACGAGCAGGTGGGAAGAGAAGCTGAAGAGACTAGAACATGAGTCATTTTTATTGTAACCAGTTTATATTGAAGGAAAAGTAATTAATTAAAACAAAGAATACAAAATTGTCATGGTGCAGTATCTATTTCATTTATTTAGTAAGACATGAGGCGTGAGCATCAGACATAAATAATTAACATTCTAAATATGTATATTATCGCAAAGGTATCATTAAATCATGGGGTATATCGTCTGGTCTAGTGGGGGCCATTAAATTAAATGTTGGGTTATCATTTTCATTTTGAAATGTTCTTTAATTCATTTAGTATAAATTGCATGTAGCTTTAAGAAACTCATAGGGATGTATGTATTTTCTATTTGTTTAGAGAATATTTTGAGACTTGAAGCTATAATGAAAAAAAAAAAATTAACAAGGGGAGTATTATTATTAGTATTAAAACCTGACTTGACTCATTGGTGTTTGATTTAATTTCACCTTTAAAGACACAGTGTTTTTCACATTCTATGCAGAGGAGCATATTATTTTATTTGGTTATTGCTGTGCTTTTGCAGGTTAAGGTCACATATCTGTATAAGAGGGTGGTGGTGCTGACATACATACATATTGGCTATTAATGCATTTATGGTTTGGATGGAGTTGAATCCAGACAGGAAATGGGGAACATTCTTCAAGAGGAGTCTATTCCTGGAAGAGTTGGGGAAATCCATGGTGGCACACCTCATTCAAATGCACCAACACTTCCTTCAAACAACATCATCTGCTGGATTAGAGGGATATATAAATGCATTCAAAGATCTACAGCTGCCAGAGACAGAAAAGATGAAAGGATGAGGCGCTATACGTGTAAACCATATCAAAACCAACATTAACGGCCAAAGTACAAAACATATATATATGAGGAACCATAACTGATTGACTGAACATTTGTATAGTTTTGCTCTTTTAGGTCATGGGTACTATTGTGCAATACTGATATTGTTTCTGTTGTTCTTTAATGTGTTCATACATTCATTGTGTAATACAATAAAATGAACACTATTGTGTAAGTTGGGCTCTGTGTCTTTTTTTTTTTTTTTTTTTTTTTAACAAATTAAATGTTTAGTTCTGGCTGTTAACACACTAGATGTTGTTCAGTGCCACAACATACATTAAAAAAATAGATAAATAAATAAATATTCTTGGAAAAATGTATGAATCAAAAATGATTCATTTGATAAAGTAATATTGTACAACTACAATATTTATTGTATTGATTTGCATTTGTAGATCAGATGTCATGTATTTGATAACACAACTCAAGCATGCTCAGTATTTCAGATGATTAAAAAAAAAAAAAAAAAAACAGGAAGAGAAAAGGAAACGCCCAGCTGAGTGTTGGTCGACCCACAGCGATCTGTTGATGGAAAGTCTGTAAAGTTTGTGGATTTAATAAAATTTCTTCTGAGATACAACCGTACGTCTACGACCCTGAATCAGACGAGGATGAAGATGAAGTCGAACAGCCAATTCTGATTCATTTGTCGAAGAGTGTATCCTAACGGTAGGCTAATGCTAATGCTAATGCGTCACCTAGCTTCTGTCCGCTGTTCTTCCTCTGGGATGGGATAACATACACGGCTCTGGGTGAGGCTTATGACATTGTGACATAGATAAATTTGGCCTGCTCTGATACACTAGTTTGTCTGTAGGTTAATCTTTCAATGACCAGTAAACCCATGTGGGTCGAATTTCACGGCTTGGAGTGCTGCGTACATATACTGCTTGTTGAGACCCACCACATTGTAAATAGAGCTACTCAAAGTGTTTTTATAGTGGAAGGAGCTCTTTAACATGTAAATGAAATGAGAGGAGGGTCAATGGTTTTGAGTGATATGAATCCACCTACAAAGAGCATTTACTACAGCACTGTAAGTATCTACTGCTCACCTGGACCTGGGTTAATCTCTTCTAGTTTAACACCCTGTTGTCTTTGAACCAGGTTTTGTTTCCAAAAACCTCACTGTATAGGCCACTCAAGTGTAATGTCACATGGTGAGTCTTTTTCTGTCTGTGTTGTTTGTGAAGGTTTTAACAATAGACTTGCACTTTCATGACTGTATTTCATTCTGTCTTGTTTTGATGGTGTTTTCATTCGCCTTCCTGTGAGTGAAATGAATGTTACCCTAGTGTATTCTAGATTGTCAAATACCTGAATGTTGTGGGTTTGCACACATGCTCTGCCACACAAAAGATGTTTTTGTTCTGGCCTGCGCAGGTTAACCACGGGTTTTCAAAGTCAGGTGGAAGTACCTCCATCCCTGGTGTTTGAGTGTTTTAGCATCAGTGTTGATATTTTCTCCGCTCAGTGGTGGAATGATCGAACTTGGACCAATGTTCGCTGGAGAATCAAACAGGAGCTACTGGTTTGTGTGGGAGGTGGGTTCTTCTGAACACCCCATCTTCAAGAAGCTGTTGTCTTTCTGTGAGACAAGGTGCATGAATCCCAGTGTGTTTTTATGCAAATCAGCGTCTGTGAATCTGATGTTATCGTCCAGATGATGCGTCTGAAAACAAACAGCTGGTGGGTTTTGATTTGTACTTAGTTGTCATCCAGATAATTGAACCAGCTGATTGGAGCTTCCATATCATTATATATCAAGTACATTTTTATCAATTTATCAATACTTTGAAGTGTCACTACTGTAGGATACTAGTAAGATAAAAGCAGCTTTTTTCTGCCCCCCTTTTCCTTTTTTTTTTTTTTTTAAGCAAACAGAGTGCCACCATGCAGACTGCTTATGTCTTATTTCATTAGAGATAATCCATAGATTATTTTATTCTGTGTGCTGGGTGACATTGCCAGCTCCAGGTTTAAGAACAAACAGGGAACAAATATTTGAGTGAATGCCAGTGGGATAGAGCCTTCCTCTGGTACATTTTTAATTTTTACCATTTAGCATCACTGATTCCTCTTGTGTTTCCAGTGGCTGTGAGGAGATTGATAACATTTCATGTCTCGTTTTCCATTTTTATCACCGGTCTTCTATACCTGTAACTAGTTACATGTAACAGAATAACTCAGGTAAAGCTGCAAAAGCTGATATCAGGAGAGAGAAGAACAAAAGCCAGACGGCTTCTCTCTAGTCTCTAGTCAAATCAAAAGACTCAACACAAATATACATGACCTGCCTTCATTTCACAGTCACAGAAAAGAGAAGATACTTTCCCAAGCATCTGTATGAAGCCATAATGCAGAACAGAAGACTCATGTCCCACTGAAGCCAAACAGTGATCAGTAATTACAGCTGTCGATCATGTATTTCATCCCTCTACCTGTCTGAAAACACCTGTGAGCAGCCAAAACCTCTGGTCATGGTGTTGATTTCCTACACCCTGAAAACACAGTCTGCTCTTGTTTCCTGTCAGACCCCTTGAATTACAATATGCTGAAAGGTACAGTACACAATTTCTGCCTATAGTGACGCCAAAAAACTACCAAGCCCTGGTGCTTCACTTACAGTTCCTGGCAAATAACAATAATAATCACGTAACAGTTCTGATAAACACAGTGAGAGCGGCAAAGGGTTATATTTGTGAGCATATTTTTTCAGTACTTATGTAAAAAAAAAAAAATAACAACCATGCCTATTCACATGCCACCATCTAAGAGAGCCTTTCAATATGTTTTTCAACTGGAAAACACACAGTATTATTGTGCACTGTTGGTTTAAATATATGTATTTATGAATTTTCTACGTTTTTTGCCCACTTTAAACTACTGTCAGACTATCAAATAAAATAATTCTAACCTGTTGAAATAATTGTATCACCCTGTTGGGTCAAATGCAACCCTTTGCTTTCAGTTCAAACCACCATATGTGACCACTATAGATGTTAAATTACTTTACTATAGTCAATCAATCAGTCTTTATTTGTATAGCACTTTTCATACAATGGATGTAGCACAGTGCTTTACATGTAGATCAAGAATTTAAAAATTAAAAAAACACCACGCACATGTACATACACTAGATACACACACACACACACACACGTACACAGACAGTAATGGGTACTTAAAAGGACTAAAAAGGACTGACTAAAACAGAGTTGAAACTCTCAAAGTCGGTAGGTTAGAATGAAATTAAATGTCATTTTTGGGATCAAGGTTGTTTGACTGTTGCAGTTTCCAGAAGTTGTGGCGAGGGATAAAAGAGATGTCTTCAAACCTGGGGTCCATGCCACGAGTTGATCAATGTGGGTATATGGCCCCAGATACCCCGACATCAACCTTCCATATTGAAGCCAAACACACGCCAGACAGCGGCCCAACTTGGACCCCGACCTGCACACAAGAAAGAGGACATAGAAACAGAGGACAGACGACGAACTGGACAGTGATACTAAGTGTTTTTATAGCAGAGGACACACCTTTACACCCCAGTTACAACGTTGTACTATAATGTACAACAGTACACACACACACACACACACACACGAAGGAAAACCACAGTCATTATCAAAGTAGCAGAATACATGGGCATAAACAGGCTTAGTCTGTTACACAATTAACCCACAAAGACCAAACCAGCCACTAGCAACCAAAACCATCTATTGATCTAAAATGTTTAATAACTATTAACCCACTAATCCTATCAATACATGCAAATAATTGGTGTAAAATGCAGTTTTTCATCTTTTCATGCTCATCAGATATGACCCATTTGGACTTTCCAAAGCCCTGTAATGAATGTGCAACACTGTCATGTTCCAGAGCACTGATTCTGGTTAAAACCCATGGAGTTGGATCAATAACAGAGGTTGTAAATGTTTGGTTTATCTTCAATTAATGATAAGCTTTGCTGAAAGAATAATTTTGTCTTCCATTTTCTATGTCTCTCATATAATAACCCTCAACTTTAATTGTAGCATTTATGAAGGTCTACATGATCAGCAAGTAAATATAACGAATTGGGCAATTTTCATTTAAAAATGTGAAATACAGAGCATATTATTATTATAATAAGTGGAAATAAATCACTTAAGAATGGTTAAAAATAAAGCAGTGGTTCACTGCTTTATTGTAACTTCACTTCATTGTAATAATAGTGCTTTTATTGAAATTTATTGCTTTATTAGTTTCCCTTCAATATTTTGATAGTCAAATTAAAAATAACAGATATTCGCTTGAATAATACAAATGAACTCAACAGGACTGCTCTCAGACATTTTTTCCAAATAAAAATAGGAAATGCACAATTATCCTCAATCTATGACAATAAAGGTAAGTTTTTTTTTTTTTTTAGAACAACAAACAAATTTTGGTAACAAAGAACTGCACAAAACCAAAAACATTGCACATTTTTCTTTTCCAGTCCAATCCTTGTTCATTCTCCAAACCTGGATTCTTTGTCTAGTCCAGTGACAGATCACCATGGGACTAGTATTGTTTGTTGTATGTCCCTAAAATGAGTTCAGGGTGCTCCAACACTAAAACATTAGTTCCACTTGCTACGTGTTCTAACCTAAAGAAAAAATACACACCCAGGAGTAACCCCCCTGCCCCCTCCCTGGCAAGTCTAACACCCCTATTAGGGAGCCTGCCCCACAGTTTGAGAAACACTGAAATAAACAAAGATTAATTTAGGAACTGCATCAAAAGTAAAATGGGTCTTTATGGGTTAAGTTATCTTACAGAGTAACAAATCTGTAACCTGTAAAGCTCAATGGAAATGTCCCACTCCACTTACGGTGACAGTCTGCTCTCTGCTTCACAACCAACCACTTCTGAGTCTATCTTGAAAGAATCCAGAGGTCTCTTATGCTTTGTTTTCATGTTGAGTGAGGCTTGTTAGTGGTGGTTTTCATCTCCACTCAGAGTTGTTGTTTCTGTGACAAGGATGTTTGGATTCTGTAACTCCTCTTGCTGTGATTTATTCTTAAATGATTTATAAAAGCTGCCAAAGCCTTAGGGACTGTTCATTTTAGCCCTTCCGCAGGTTTTTTTTTCCCGCAGGACATTGAGACAAACGTTCATTTCCTCAGCGTGGTGGGCAAGGAGAGGGCATATTACTGATCCAAGCTGGTGACAGTGCGCTCAATTAAGGGCAAGGGGCAAGAGAAAAGAAAGACTCTGCAAAAACGTCCAATGCTTTGACATTTTGACTTAGTGTTACTGTGGACAGGATGACACTGAGAAGAATTCTGAATATGACCTACAGCCAGTAGTCTTTTAGGTTACAGCCTGGATACGAGCAATGTTTAACACATGCGTGCAACGTGATGCCACTGAGACTGCACAGAAATGAACATGTGTGGTGCTGTACAGCCGAAAGATCAGAGAAGGAATTCTAATTTTATTTCCAAAGGGATTTTCACTGTGCAAATGTAACTACTTCAACCCCCCCCCCCCCCACACACACATTGTCATCTCCCCTCAAGCCCATCGAATCTGTTTCAAAAATCCTCCCAAACATTGGACTCAGACTTCCAGGCACTGTTGCCATGGAGGCCACCTCAATATCAAGTTTCCCTCCTCCTAATATGGTTACAGGCCTTATGAACAGCACATTTCATTACGACCCCCAAACCAGATTAAAGCTGTTTTGCCCTGGAACAACTGAGGGCCTAAACCAGCTGTCATAGTTTATTAGAGGGCAGGGCTGGGACAAAAGCAGACTTTCAAAGCTCTGAAATGATTCTGCATGTTTATTGGACCATCGTGTGTTTGTGAACACAGACACATACTGTATATTTTCATGCCTATAAAATTATACAGCGCTCCTGAATATTAGTTTTAGCTCTGCTCTGTCTGTTCTGCCGTTTTATAAGCCAACAATATTACTACCCGTATTTCTTTCATTAAAAATTGAGTTACGACAGTTTCATATGGAAGCACACTTACATTTAGAAGGTATTATCGCCCCTGTGAACAATTGCAAACCTTCTATGCTGACTTTTCCCTGTCATGCTTGATGTCCTCCTCTTGCTCCCCTCTCCTTGTTTCAGAGGAGCTTAGCCTCAGCTCACACTAACAAACATAAAGCTTACAGAAACAAAAGCTTAACTGTCAAACACTGCCAAAATGAGCTCCCACACACTTAACAAAGTCTTAGACTGTGTGTGCTGCACACTGCTTTATGCTGTGCGGCCAAATATGCACAGGGAAACCATCCCAGTAGGCGGCTAAAGTACAATCCACCGTAGTAGGCGGCTCTTATGGAATTTAAATGTTTCATACCTCGAAGATTAAGAAGCAGCTGATAATTCCAGTTTAGAGAGAGACATTCAGATTAAGCCTCCTCTCTCAGCCTGTGGCAATTTGCATTTTAGTGGGCTGTGGAGCCTGCAGAAAAACACAGGGTGAAGAGACTTCAGCAGCCCATAACAGGACTTGTACTAGGTGTGAAATTCACAGTAGAAGACTCTTTGCATGTGAAAATAATGTAATCATTATCTTCTTTTGTCATTTTTTCCTCCCCCTAGGAGTACAACTTTAGCCCACTTGGAAAAACTTCATGATGAAACAGTCAGAGAGATATTCTTCAATCCAAATAATTGCAGTGGTTTTCATTTGATATTTCTAACTCTGATGGGAATTGCTAATCAATAACTCCATCACACCACTTATCTTTCAAGGTCATGTGCATCTACAGTCTAGCATATTACAGACCTCGCTTTGTATTTTTCACCAACATGATTTTCACAGAATTTATTACATTCTTAAAAGGTGAAGTTGACTGGACACAATCTCATATTTATGTAATCTGTATTCTTCTCCAATGGTTGCCTGCCGGTTTAGATGGTTCTCAAACACTTCAGTACTTGTGAGTGAGACACTAACCTGAAAAATGAACCAAGGTCATTTATATTTCATTCAGATTTTAATGACTCGTGAGCTAAGGGATCCTCTTCTGAACGTTTTGATGAATATTCCATGTCTGTGGATACATAATTACTCCAAGTAAGGACTGTTACTGTGGCACCACATTGGAAAAAAAAATGTGTATCTTGCTGTTTTTCCTAAACCGTGTCTGAGTAATATCACCTGCTGAGATAGCTTGCATACCAGGGGGATTTTTTTTTTTTATTTTTTTTTTAGTCGGAAAGATTAAGGTGAGAAGCTGCACATTTAAAACCTCTCTATTTTGTCCCGGTTCCTTTCTCAGACAGCAGGGGGAGCTAGTAGGCCAGAAACAGAGTTAGGATTCTTCTGACTCAAATCAGCAGCTCAGGATTTTCTTCTTAGATGTGGTGCGTGAGTTTTCCAGCACACACAAACACAACTCCTTTTCCAACTGCTAAGTGGGCACGGTCCACACAAAAAAAATACCAAAAGAATAAATAAAGAAATAAATATCAATTCCACCACATTTCCTGACAGATAAAGCATGTGGTGGTTCTACGTGCCCACAATTCTGTACACTCACCAAGGGTACGTGTCACACTTTTAAATACTGCTTAGTTGATATTGCATAAGGAATAACCCAAATAATAGGCCACAGTTGTGCGTCTGCTGTCACAAAGCTGAGAATTCAGCAGCTGAACAATATCGCTGAACAGTCCATTTCAGAGTCATTTTAAAAATAAGCTACTGTCTGAAGGTATGAAAACTATTCTTCACTGCAGCAAAGATAAACACCTACCTCAAAAATGGCTGCCTTTGCATAGTCTATTGTTATGCTTGTCGTTCTAAAGGTTAGTGCAGTCGTTCTCATTACATCAAGCTGCATCAGTACGAAACAACCTCTTGTGACAAAAAGCTCACATTTAGTTTGATTCTTATTCCTACTACACTTGGTGTTTTCTGTAGATCTTCAATATCCAGCTCTGTGCTGTCAGTTATGCTCTCTATTTCTCAAACATTCACCTAAGTATTTTTTATTGGAAACTTCACTCGTTATGTCAAGCCTAATGTGTTTTTAATGTTCAGGGCTGATCTGAGTCTATTAAATACAGTATATTCTAAGAGAGAGAGAGCCTTTAGGAAAGCTTTGAATGATGGTCTTGAAAGCTGTTCAAATGCATTGAGTTCAGGAAAAGGTTTCGCTTTACACAATATTTCTTCTTATGTTAATTGGTCCCTGTGAAGTTACCACTGTAAGCATTGAATCAGTGTAAAATTGCTACTAATGAATTGTACTTTTTCTAATCTATTATCCGTGACAGAGGCTGCACAGAAGGCTAAAGTGTTGTTTCGGTTGTAATGTTTAACATCACATTGTGTGAATCTGCTTTGGGTTTTGGCCATATGGATCTTAAGCACCAGCTCGCTCCTTAGTGGCTTTAGTTTTCGTTGCTGAACTATCCCTGAACAGCTATTGACACCAGAGAATGGCAGCTTTATGAGCCAGGAAGTTTGTTCCTTTCTTCTCATGGAGGTAAAGAGAAAAGAACAGATATCATTATGAGACGTGCTTCATTAAAAAGGGGGCTAATGGCTGCTCTTTAACGCTGAGCCCAGGCTGCCTCTGCAGACATCAGTGCTCTACACTGATTGCCACTGCAGCCTCAGCATCACTTAACTTCACATTAAATCGGTGCTGTGCTCTGTCTGCTTTGAGCTGGGGCAGGAAGGAGAAGCCAGTAAGCAGATTAATGAAGGCAAAAGGATCTATTCTCTTTTCTGTCCCTTAGTGAGAAGACATGAGAGACACTTTAAAGTCTGGAGAATAAGGGTGAGCTCATTGAGGCTTTTGTGGAGGGAATAGAGAAACCAAATGGGAGAGAATTACTTAAACCCCAGAGCCTCATGACTTCATCTCTTTCCCAGTCATTCTCTCACTGTGTTATTAGAGCTTTGTCAAACACGTCTTTATAGGCACATCAGGAGGAATCACTTACATTGTGCCATTTAATAAAGTTGATAACGATTTTGACAAATTCCTGCTTTATGGTTATAATGAGTCCAATATCATGTACTGTTTAAAGTTCACATCTAATGCCGCTGAACATTTCCATTTGGAGGCAGGCTCTAAAACATCCATGAGCAGCATATTGCAACTTCAACTTAGACTAAAAAAAAAAAAAAAAAAAAAAACTTCTCATTGAGGATAAAAAAGCTTTAGAATCTTTTTAAATACATCTCTGTCAAAATTAACTTAACACAAAACTTTGTTTGATACGATGAAAATATTTGTTCTGGGAGCTTCGTCGGCTGTGACTATCCTTTATTCACCAGTAGAAGAGGCAGAATACTGAGTCACTTCTGGTTTCGGTGATTATTTTCTCACACACCTTAGGGAAGATTTGACAGGAATGGAGGAGCTAGTGTGATGATGGCTTTTAAATCCTTCTGGGCATTATTGTCAGCTTCATTCACTCAGATAATCAAGTACTGCTGAGTGTAATGGTTACGTGTTTATCTGCATTTTAGAACTCTGCTGTAGCTGGTTTTCTGTTTGTTTCGGCACAAGGCGATTATCTGTAGAAGATAGTGGTGTTTCTAGGTTTGCTGGTGGCTTCTTGCCTCTGAGCTGAAATTAATGTACCAAAAATCTAAATGTATCTTTAAACCTTTAACACCATCTATCTCGGTTGTTTAATCTGTACAAAACCCAGTGTGTGGTATTTAATGACATCTATGGTTGTAAAGTCACAGTAGTGCCCAATTTGTTTGGTCTGCTGTTGCTTTTGCAGTTCAAGGGGTATCCACAGAAAGATGTAAGTGTAATGCACTTTAACTTTGGATATCCTCCCCTGTAAACTGTAAAGAAAAAAGTGGTCAGATCTGTAGAAATATAACAACACACCCACTGAAGACATAAATGTCTCATTCTAAGGTAAAAAAAAAAAAAAAAAACCACAGATACACACAGTGATTCATATTTTCATGATAAATTTCACCAAGAAAAACACATTAACCCACAATAACCGCAGCAACTAAAAATATCTACTGATCTAAAATGTGTAATTACTGTTGAACCGATAATGTTATCAATATATCAAATAATTAAAGCAGTCTATAACTTTAATCACTTTTTTTCCCCAAACTTGTAAATCCCAGTGACAGCCTAATTATCACTAATCCATCAGCCTTTCCGTGCTTGGACACCTGAATTACTTCCCTCACATTGTGAACAATTTCAAAGATGACTCCATCATAAACACAGTCTGTTTGTTTACATAATGGACTAAAAAGTCACTCGGGCCTTTTCGGAAATTTTGTCGCAAAGTGCATTGTAGGGATGGTGACAAAGTGAAAGCGGTTTCTCACAGATTAGGCAAAAAAAAAAAAAAAAGCCAGATCGCAACAATGTAAAATTTATATAGTATAATTGATGGAAAATGGTTAAATTGAATTGAGCACTTCCCATTCCCACAATGCACTTTGAGAAAGAATTTCCGAAAAGGCCTGAGTGACGTTTCAGTTTGTTATAAACAAGCAGACTGTCTTTATGATGGACTCATCTATGAAGTTATTCGCTGTGAGGGAGGTGATTCTAGTGCATCAGAACAGAAAGACTAATGAATTAGTGATAATAAGGCTATAACTGGGGTTTTACAAACCTGAAAAAAATTTGTGATGAGTCATACGCTGCTTTAAGGTAAAAGGTAGCTTCTCAGCTTTTTTCTGCAGCATCAGATGTGCCTTATTTGTATGTTCAGATGCTCATGGAAATACAGTCACTTTCTGCATCATTAATTTTACCAGTAAAACCCAAGTAATTTGACAAATAACAGCCGCATTTTATATTACATTATTTACACTTTTCTTCAGAAAATACCAGATTTTCAGTGAAAAAGGTAAAATACAGAGGCTATCACTGTAGTAAATTGTAATTAATCACTTAGGAAAGGTTAAATATTGCCAAAATTAATTTGGAAGTTGCCACAAACATAGTTCTATATCTTTAAGAGTTATTGCTGTAAATACTATGGTACAAACAATGTGATACTGGTAAGCTAAACTAATATATCATACACTAAAGCTTTTTAATCAGAAAGCAGAGTTGAAAATGTCAAACTATTCCTGAGGATATCAGCTAAAATTTAGAGTATGGATTAAATCAGAGGATCCACACTAGACGTGCTTGTGATTGCTGACATAAGGCTGTATACCTAAAACTGACTTGACCTGACAGTCAGGAATTTACTCCTGTTTGAGATATATTCATATGAAGTCCACCCAGTGATGTCGGTGAATGTCCTTGGACATGACAGCAGGCATAACACACCCTTCTCACACAGTCTTGGTTGGTTTATGCTCAGTGTAAAGGACAGAGGAGTTATGGTCATGGTGCCCATAACACACACCCCATCCACTGACATGTGGCCAAATGTGAGGCGCCAGTATTCAACCACTTGTCCAGTAAATACTGAAAAACAAGGCCAAAACAATGACTTTTTGGCACCACAAAGGAAGAAGTATGACTAATTAATCAAATGTTATGAGAACCTAGACAGTAATCAAGTGTTATTGTGACAAATGTCTATTTCTCAAAACCTAGTGGAGAAAGTAATTATATTCAAATGAACTTGTCAGCGTCAGCTCGGGAGATCATCACCATAGCTTGTTCTGGCTGCACATGGCTTCCCTGCTGTGAAATTCCCACACCCTCTTCCTTACAGGCAAATGAGACTGTAACTCCAAAGACAGCAGCATAAAATGTCTGAAATGCAACTTCATTCATCTGGATACAAATAAAAATACTGCCTTTACATGCTTTAACATAAACGACACTGTAAAATGGTTGGAATTGCATACATGGAGATCATACATGGAGTGGTTTGGTGGAGTGCTGCTCATTTAACGTCCCCTAGTTATTCTCTGTAAAATGCAACAAATAGACGACCAGTAGACAAATCCACAATAACATAGATATTTATAAACAATGATCTCTGAAGAAAATGCCTATCCCCACTTTATTTATGAGGTCCCTAAGTTCAACGTCTAATTATACATCTTTTTATAAAATATTTCATACCCAAGGTGGATAGTATGAAGTGCCAGGAAGTAAATGAGGTCTAACAGAGCAGTAATGAGCTGCACTATCAACACTACCATGTAACACTTTCTAAAGCGTGGGTCACTGTGTGACTTCACAGTAGTGAAACTGTTAAAACACAGCTCAGCCGTCACCGGATTTGTGGAATCTATGATGCTTTGATGTAGTCCACAATTATGTTGACATAAGGAAATGGCATGAACAACCACACAAACACATGCAGACACATGCAGACACCCACACAGCTGTGGTGCACAAGTGATATGAAACTGTCTATAGTCCATACATAAATATGCAGAGAGACAGTGGGAGCAAGAAATGAGAGGGGCAGGGGGAGGGAAGGAAAGGAAATTCAAGCAAGAGAGGGAGATATGGGGGGGACATTGCCTGTGGGGATCTGTGTTTTATTTGTAGAGCTGGTGAACAGTTTTTCCATACAGTGTTTTTACATTAATTTACCCACTGTTATCAAGCATGTCCGTGGGCACACTGTCGGTTAACTTCCCAGTATAGGATGAAGTATGTACTGAGGGAACAATGGTTTTCCTAACTTACTTAATTCCCTTTTTGAAAACAATAACAACAATGGCAACAAAAACATAATCAGCTGAAAAAGCAATTCTTCAGTATGTTGAATAAGAATGGTGATAATCTGCCCTTTAGCAGAAAAACCAATTTCTCAGCACCACCCCCAAACTAACATGTCCATAGTTTGTATGCCTCCTGACCTGGTTGTACCAACAGGACCATTAATATCAATTTGTGTCACTTCATTACAATCTGCCATTATTTAAGATCAGGACGGCAAATTCTTTATGCTCCTTTTGCTATGGGCTCAAGATTAAAGCTCTAACGACCACTCCCTGCTCTCATTAGAAAGCTTCCTCAAATACACTTTTCATCTGAGCCTGTCACACACTCAGAGTCACCTGTCAGAGAAATGAAGATAGAGGGACCATTAGAAAGGCTTTCTAGAAAGCCTTTGTTGTTTTGCTTTCCGTTCAGATTGCTTTTTTTGCGTTTGTATATGCAGAGTGTTTGGATTTTCTCTATCATGGGCCTCATTTTTTTATTTGAGAAATTTAAACACTCTGTTGGAGACGTTAGAAGGTAAAAAAAAATACTTATAATAAAGATACTATTGCTGCTATGCAGTAGTTATCCGTCAAAGGGCTACATTGCATAATTCATTAAATTTCAACACAAAGTTAATACAAATTTACATATGTTAAAGTGGTGTAAGTATTATATTATATTATGTTATATTATATTATATTATATAGTGTCTGTAGGTGGTGTATAACAACAAAGTCACTCTCTGCACCCAGGTTTTTTTTTTTTTTACCTTAAAAAAAGGCAACAATACAGTCCCATTAAAAGTGTGGACTCTGCAGTTTTGTTGCTGAACTTCTTTTCTTTCATTAGGTTTTGATGACTTCATATTACAGCCACCGATCACATTGCTCTGCAGCGCTAAGCACCATGAGTTCAACACAAACATCCCTCTGAGGCGTCAGCTGTGCAGGTTCTCCAGACAATGATCAGAGATTTCAAGCTGGTGATTTTCCAAATGCTGACTTACATTACCGGTATATATCGTCTCCTCTTTCAAACAAAGGCAGAATGTATGTATTTACAGCACGTCCTCTGACATGGTTTTTAATAATTCAATGATTGCCATATGTAAATTATTATGTGGAACCCACTCTTCTCAACAGGAGGAACAATTTGAAAGATGAAACTGCTACAGGCATTTTAAGATGAACAACAATTTTGGTACAAGAACAATATGCAGAGGTGTTAAAATATTCAGTGCAGCCCGCAAACACTCTTTGGCTCTCCCGGGGTTATTGTGCACTGAAATATGCAGTTGATATTGGCAAAGGAGCAGTGCATAACCCTGAGTACTTGGGTTTAATGTCTTTGCAAGAAATGCTAATATTGTCCAATAAGTACCAGTGAGCAGTGATTTGAGTTTTAAAGAACATTTTTAAACACTGAACAGCAGTAACATACGAATGTATATCACATAACCCCACAAACTTTCAACACAGGAGGCTGTGTTAGTTCTCTATTATGCTTTGCTGGGTTTTGTAATGAATCACAATTCAGAGACCTCTGCCTTGAATCAATACAAAGCGCCACGCCAGCACTATCTCTACCTTATTACAATATGGTTAGAGTCATTGGAAATGAGTTCCTTGCAAGCGTCCCACTAGTTCTTTAAAAATGCATAGGATTAAGAAGGAATGGTTCGCTGCAGTATCAATCAAGCTCAACCAAGTGAGTAAAAGGACAGAAAGGATAGGAAAATTGACACTTAACTGTTTCCACAGTCAGTGCTCTGGATACTCAGTGGAGTTGCATTTTCTTTCTTATTGCCGTCGACCTACTGTCCTGCGGCTCATTGTCGGCTTTTACTTGATGGTCAGTATAGAGCCAAGGTCATTACTTAGTCAGAACTACACTTTCAGATTGACTGAGTGTGGGTTGAAATGGGTTGTGTACATGTCAGTGTTCTTACTAAACATTATGTATGAAGTCATTCCGACACAGCTAAAGGGCTTTGCCAGACAAAAACGTTGTTTTTTTTAATTTAGCACTTAACTTGGCCAGTGGCTAAGAGCACAGATACTTGAGATGAAGATGAAGTGCCTGGTGGATTTGTGTCAATAATAAACAAACTCAAATGTGAACCTTGTGCTACATGAGGTTTTGCCTGAAGCATCACGGTTGAAATACGCTTATGTTTTATGTTAGATCTTGGGAAAAACCTCTATTACATGATGATCAGACATAGGGATGGCATCAGTTAAAGTTCATGTAAGATTCGCAGATGCTGCGGTGTTCATATGGAGTTTGAGGCGTGAGGTGGTAATTTGTTGATGTTAACAAACATAAGTTCGACACTAACTACTGTGTTGTTGTCAGCTTCTATGATAACAATCTGAACATTGATTTCTTTACACAAATGTTCTTCAGGAGGAGAATTTCAGGAGTGGGACCACAACTCAAACACTTCCTGTCTACGCCTGTAAATGCCCACCTGTTCTACATACCTCATTGTTCTCTCTTCCATGTCCAACCCTCCATCTACTGTTGGTTTCACTCTCTTCATCATCCCCCACTTCTCCATCATCATCATCATCGCCATATATTATTTTCTAACTGCTATAATAATACACACTAATCCCACTTATTTGAGGTTTTGGTCCGTTTATTGTGAATAAACCTTGATCTGATGCCATCCGTATGTTTGATAATCAGATGGTAAAGGTTTGTCTGTGATCCAAAGTGATACATAAATACTGAAGGCAAAAAGAATGTCACAAATAATAATAATAAAAAAAATATTCTCCCCAAAATACATAAAAAGGAAAAAAAAAGTCTTAACACACTTTGACTACAAAAATAAACCTAAAGGCACCATGTCAGCATGTTTCAACTTCACAGAGTCTTGATGAGGGAGTAACAAGACAAGACACGCACAGTTTAACCCTTGAAGACCTGCAGGTACGTTTGTGGTGACATCCAAGAGAATTTTTTAACACGTTTAACCTTTCCTAAGTAATTTATCAACATTTGTTACCGCTGCCAAGGAGGATATGTTTTCACCCACGTCTGTTTGTTTGTTGGCAGGATTGCACAAAAAGTACTGACCCGATTTCCATCAAATTTGGTGGAGGGCTAGAGTGTGGGGCTGGGAAGAACCCATTAACTTTTGGGGGTGATCCGGAAGAAATCCTGGATTCTGGATCACT
>JAPSES010000228.1:3863673-3886000 GCA_029822895.1 Maxillicosta whitleyi
TAGTCCATGGACTTAAGAATCTTAAAATGCTGTCCAAATAAATGAGGGACTAATATTTATGGTGGTGGTGGTGGGGGTGTTGGGGTGATGTTGCACTTGGCGGAGGTCTGCACTATACTGAGTGCCATTCTAGTTACAATACTGTCTTCTGTATTTTGCATTTTTTGTGAAAATCAGGATTTTCCTAGATTTAATTTGAAGGTTATTTGAGAAAATTGAGGAAAAATTGACCTGAACATAGAGACATGCACATACAACCAGCTGTTTGTCAAACCACATGAACTTCATGGAAAATCAGCGTCGCAAAAAATAATGTTGTTTCAATGTTCACTACGGAGCCATTTATCATCAAAATACACCCATTCAATGCTACTGAAAAACTGCATTTTTGCTGAGTTATTTCAATCCATTTTTAGCATGTCAGATGTTATTGTGCATTTAATCCATTAGACAATCCTGGTCGCTCGTGGTTGTTGAGTTCTTTTGAGGAAGTAAACTTTGAAACATTAGTCCCTTGTGTGACTGGTCGTGTGACATGAAAAGAAAATTCAACACAGAAAATGAACAAGGCCAAAAATGTAGCACGAGAAGGCATCAATCAAGTTTAGGCTTGAATGATATTGCAAAGAGATTTGAACAAAAGCACCAGAAGAGGTGTCAGCTGTATGATGATGATTATTTCAGATGTAAGAAACTGTGGGAAATGAAAGGGGATCAGACACATGAAAACGACACTCTGACAAGTCACTCTTTGCAAAAACTCCAAAATAAAATACACTTTTTATTGCTAAATTTGAAGGAGAGCTTTATACAGTTCATACATTTTAAATGAGACAACATTTCAATAAGCCTCACAAAAAACAAATGTTGGAAGCTTTGACAGGTTATCGCTGTCAGTGGTCCTCCCACTGCCACTGTTTTTATTTATCTTCCAGGTTTAGTGCAGAGAGAAATATATCTTACTCATTTATTCAGCTAGGATTCCCCTTTGTGAATAGTCTTGACATTTTCCTAAAGGTTAGAGCAGTGAAGCCCTTGCTATAGCTTTTATAACTTTCTGCCCACTGGTGTCCATCTGCCTTGCAAAAGGGATCCGGGATTCTGACGAAAACTGTCTCACAGAATAGAAATTCATTCTTATTCACATTTTCTATTCAGCTTTACCTTTTTTTTTTTAATCCACGGAATGTATTCAGACTAGAGAATATATTTTCTTCAGCAAAGTCAGAGGGTTAATGTTTAAATATAATAGTATAATGCTTGCATTTTAAAAAGACAACTAATCATATCATATGTTTTGACAGTGACTTGATGTAAATGCCTGCTGGTATAAAAGCTGTCGTCTGGCTTAATGAAAGAGAGAACAGTCTTGCATGAAAAAAAAATCTTGTTCTTTGTTATATTGTAATTGTTTAAGTTGTGTTATTGGGCAACACTGGCAGAACTTAAATGAAGTCTGGCTGGGAACATATTTTTCATACTTTCACAGCATAACTCGACATCAGAGAGCTGTTCCACGTTCGACCACCTTTGACTCTAAATTTAACAACTGTGAAGTGTGTCCATGAATGTTAAAAGAAATGTTAAAAGAATTGCTGATTTGATTTACAAAGATTTGAAGTTATTTTGAGGACTTATTACAGAAAATATTTGGAAATAAGTGTTTTCATTTTGCATGAGCCTGATATTTTAATTTGCGTTTCTCACTAGGGGCCAGGAACAAAGTATGCACTGACTAATTAATTCAATAAATACAACATATTAAGAAATTACACTTGAAAATCTGTTCCAAAGAGCCTTGTGACAAAGAATAACACAAAACAGAACATGACTGTGAAAATAATTTGCAGAAATAGAAGACCAGATAAAGAATGAAGGAGAGTTTGTAACTTTTTGGATGAAATCAACCTGAAATTTGATTGAGCACATTACATTAGGCTGACGCTTTTATCCAAAGCAACTTACAAGGTATAGGTATGTACAGCACCTTGCCCAAGGGCTGACCTGGGACTGGAACTGCCAACCTTCTGCACAAAAGGAAGCAGTGTAAACCACTAAACTATCCAGTCACCCATGAGTAACAGATAAAGCTAATGGTAGACACACAGGCAATGGCATCATATGACACTTGTGTGACAAATCTAGCCTCATTTTCAAAGAAAAGATTTCTCCTTTCATGTTTTACAGATTTATTATTAGAACCGTAACACAATGAGTACTTGGATTTCAGTTTCTAAGGATACATGGAGTGACTTTGTTTTGTCTGTGTTCAGAGGTGGTAGAAACAGACACATTCTTTATTCAAGATGAGATACTGATACTTAAAACATACTCAGGTAAAAGTAGAATGACTATTTCATCCAATTTGCTATACTAAGAGTACAGCTGAATGGTTTTTCTACCTTTTGTTTCAACCTCATTCATCCTCTTGAATAGATGACACGTTTCTCCATGGTCTCCCCATCTCCAATTAGTTGCATTATATCTTTTACCCTGCTATACCTTCCACATGGGATGTGTACTGTTCTATAAACCAATGGACCTGCTTTTGTATGTGTTATTGTCCCATCCATATAGGCTAAAAAAGTGGTTTGGATATTAGGAAGGCTTGCGACATTTGCAAAATTAAAAATAATCAATAATCTGTCTTGAATGCATTAAAAACACAGCAGCAGTCCTGTTGGGAAAATGTACAGAGAAGGTAGTACAGGCATTTGTGTTAAAATGTATGGGGTAAAAACGGACAGGGGTTCTGTGTAGTACTGATACTCAACAGCAGGGAGAAGTCTGGTACCAGAACACACTGAAGACTACCAAAACTGCCAAAAAAATCAACACTATTTATCCACAGACTATATCACTCGCTCAGTAAAGTGTAAAACTCATTGTTCACACACATCTCTATTACTGTATTATCAAGCTTATTTACAGTTATTAAAACTACTGATAGTTTACATTATAGCTGTTAGCTTAGCTCTGTGTTTAGACAGAAAACAGCCACAGTAAAACCATAAATCACCTCCCTTTTCTGTATAGTTTGTGTTGTTAGTAGTTGCACTAAAGATCTGTTTAAAATCATACAGATTTGCATACATACAGATCCGAACCATGGATCAATAATCAACAAATTTAGCAAAAATAACATTAAATTAGAAGTGGTGCCAGGCACAACAAACCCCACCCTTCACACATATTGTAGCTTAATTTGGCATCAATCCAACTAATGTCATCATGTCTTTGCATATGCTGATGTCAGCATATCAATTACCTCTATATTTGTGCCAAGTTTGACATAAACTGAGACAAAATTGATGTTTTTATAGACATCTGAAATATAATCAATAAATGGGAGAGAAAAAAGATTTTAAAAATTTCATTAAAAATTTTAACTTTGACCTACTTTTCCAGAAATGTAACCACATCTGTTCTGGGACACTGGCATAAACCCAATTTGGTATGAATTCAAACAATAGTTTTTCTGCTACATAAATTTACTGAGACAAAATTGATGTTTTTACAGACATGTGAAATGTCACCCATTGTAAGAAAATGGAGAAGTAAAAGAACTTTTTACCTACTTTTCCCAAAATGTAATGAGATCTATTCTGGGTCACTAGCAATGTATAAACCCCATTCGGTATGAATTCAACTGATATTTTTGATACTAAGGTGTTAACAAACAAACCAAACCAAAAACAATACCCCTTGTATCACCTTTCGGGGGGGAGGGGGGGTAATAACTTTATACCTCCATAAGTTTCAACATCAAACTTGTCTGTGCAAAAGAAACGCTGCCATTTAAGCATCCAACTCAATGCGTCTAGCTTTGATATAAACAGTGGCTCTTATTGTTGTTTCTTCTTAATGCTCCTTCTTACAAGGACTATTTTGTTCCCAGATGGAAAGGATTACTCAAAAGTTAGATTCTTGGTGAAAAGAGCCAGTATATTTTGAAGTTATTTTTTTCAAATAGTTGGCTTCATTATCGCAAGGACCCGAATGTAACTTTTATTCACTAGAAATGCATTTTATGACTGTTGAGCAGCCAGACAATCTGTAGTTTGTATCAGACTGGCCCATAGTGGTGGAGCAAACAACTCTTTTCCTGTTTCAGTGTTTGCCGCTCACAGGATGGCAAGATGCCTAACAAGCATGAAAAACTGCTCACAGGTGGAGACGAGGCCTGACTCCTAATGCACAATGTTAAATGCTGGTACCTGAGCGTCACTACACACCCGTGGTCCAATTACACTGTTTTTACTTATTAGCTTAATCAGTACCGATGGTAACTGCGTGAAATCTGTCTCTGATTTGTGTTATCGAACCTGTTTCAGTTTCTGGGAGGTTGAACCTGAGCAGAAGTTTAATTAGGCAGAATACGGAGGAACACCTGTGTGTGTGTGTGTGTGTGTGTGTGTGTGTGTGTGTGCGTGTGTACTACAGAGACGTGTGTCCCAAAAAAGCTGCTTTAAAAATGAAATATGGTAAAATAAGGACTTAAAAGTCATTAGAAAAACAGTTTATCTCTTAAAGCAACGAATTGCATTGTGTTTTTTTCACTTTTAGATTAAATTACAATATGTCCAAAGCCACCGCTCATCACTTTTCTTGCACTTAGTCAAAGTAAAAACTTGGTTTGTGATAATAAAAAAAAATAAAAATTACCAGACTTCATGAAGCCATGTGTCCCCTTTGTGCAGAGCAACATTGCTCAGTGTCAGATAGGAAAGTTATTTCGGTGAAATCGCTCTACCTGGAGCCTACAGCACTTCTTGTGACAGGATGGAAAACAGTGCCACAGACGGGAGGGGAAGATAATTAATTTCCTCACTCCCATCTGGCATGTTTTTATTTTCAGCAACTGGATTTGAAAAAAAAAACAAACACCCTAAACTCATGACAAAGGCGTTCAGTGCCGTTTATAACATCCCAAACATCGGCAGTTTCTACAGGATGAGGTCACATCACACAGCGGTCAACAGCATTTATAGACGTTTACTAGGAACTGAAATTTTGCTAATGTTGACTTTCAGATACTTGTAGTCAGGTAGAAGTTTAAAATTCCCTACATTACATCATTGCAGGAAGGATGAGCAAGGATTTTTCTACATAAGCTCTTAACCCTTAAAGACCCACAACTAACTTTTTTCACAAGTGATTTAACAACATTTGTTATGAAGTTACCCCCTGTATTTTCAGTGAAAATCAGGTAATTCCCTAAAATTAATTAACTGTCCACATAGATCTTCATAAAAGCGAATAAATTCAAAGGTTATTTGATCAAACCGAAGAAAATATAAGGAAAAAGTGACTTTTTCAACAAAACATGTCGTTAACTGAACATAAAAACAAGTGTCTCCACCCACTGTCATTTATTGAACTACAAAGGTTTTATTGGTGAATCATAAGTCACTTTTACGCAAATCCTGGAAAAAAAGTTGAGATGGTGATCCTACCTTTTTTCCACCACTGACTGATTTCCACAGCCAAGCCAAAGAAGTAACAGAGGAGAGACAGTCTGGACTTTTACACAGCGGACCTGCGTTCCTGAATCAAAGGGGCGGTGATGCAATACAGCATACAGTGTGACGTATTACTTGGAAATACCCTGAGCATAGCGGTGTTGCTAACCTCTCCAAAGTCTTTCACCGTTCCACAAATGTTAGCATGGGTAGAATCCTCTGCCTATAGTGACAGCAGCTCACATATGTCAGTGTCTCCCCAGTTTGACATCTTTGTGGCTGTGTTAATATGTTTGTTTACTGTACACAACCTGCTTTCATGTTTGCACGTCCATGGTACTAGACTTGCACACACAATATGTCATCTAAACAACACCTTGGCTGCGAAACGAGAGGTGTTTCTTTTACATAACGCTCCAGATTCATGATTCCACCTTTATCACAGCTCTGTTACTACCTCCAGTCGTTCCAAAGTTATGATAAAGATAGAACCAAATGATCCCACCATTTCATTTTCGCAGACGTCATTCCATAATAATAATAATAAATAAATAAATAATAATAAATATTACCATAAATGAAGTGCTGAGCTGTGTTAAAGAGGCTAATGTTGCAAGATGATGTTTTTTCCACATTCACTCCAGCCTCTGAACGTCCAAATGCATCATATCTGATGACCATGAAAAGATGAGAAACTGCATTTTACCTAAATTATTTACATATATTGACAGGATTACTGGATCAACAGTTATTTAACATTTAAAACAGTAGATGTTCATGATTGGCGGTGGATGTTTGGGTCTTTATGGGATTAATGCCAACATTTCAACACGCTCACATATCAACTAATGCCCTCTTTCAAACGAAAGCAGCTATTTGCAAAACATGTATTGTTGTTCACATGTAAACAGCATTTTACATTGCAAAAACAGACTTTAAAGAGCTCCTTCCACTAAAAACCACTTTGAGTAGCTTTATTTACAATGTGGTGGATCACAACAAGCAGTATATTCACACAGTACTCCAAGACGTGGAATTCGACCCACATAGGTTTACTGGTCATTGAAAGGTTAACCTACAGACAAACAAGCTGATCAGAGCAGGCCAAAATTATGTACTTCACTTCATCTTCATCCTCGTCTGATTCAGGGTCGTAGACGGATGGCTGTATCTCCGGAGACCTTTTATTAAATCCACAAACTTTATGGACTTTCCATCAACAGATCGCTGTGGGTCGACCAACACTCAGCTGGGCGTTTCCTTTCCTCTTCCTGTTTTTTTTTTTTTTTTTACCCCCTCCTTGTTTAAACCAATCAGAGGTGCCTTATTAACGCATCATGAATATTCATGAAAAGCCAGTCATTCAACCACAGACCCTCTTCTAGCTTACAGAAAACAGAGAAACAAGAGAAATCTGACATAATTTTTCACATAAATGACGCACAATGCATTCAACCATAGTGGTGACACAGCAGTAGGAATGAAATAATGATAGAAGGTGACCTTTAAACACAAGACTTCACACCTCATTTTGCATATGTCTATTATTGTTTTGTGTAATGACGCTTTGCTTGAAATATCAAACCCAGGTGTATAGAACAGTGTATAAACCTGCAGCAGATCAAAATCAGCACAGATACTTTTGGGAGAAGGACCAGACAAATCCACATTATATGAGAAATACACTTTAACAACTCAAACCAAGTGACTCAAAAAAAGCCTCAGATCAGCTGAAACACTCAGTTTATTTTAAACCAGGTTAAAGACCCACCTGTTCTCAGCTGCATTTGAAGAGTTTTTATTCAGAAACTTAGATCTGTACTGTTTCTTTTAAGTTTAAAGTTTTTATCTGTTTCATCTATTTATGTTGTTTTTTTTATTTGTATCTTTTATTTCTTAATCTTCAATTCTTTTTATCTCATGTCTATACTTTTTAAGAAATAAACCTGCCTTGTTTTGCCTTGCAGTACATGAAAATAATTGGTGTAAACTACAATTTTCATGGTCAGAAATGACGTTCAAAGACTCTGTAGTGAATGTGGAAACACTGTCATCTTATACAACATCAATGCAATCACAGTGAATGCATACACTTATTTTTATGTTTAATTGATGATATGTTTTGTTGAAAAAGTCAGTTTTTCCTGCAGTTTTCTGTTTTTGGTCTAACAACCTTCAACATTAATCTGAACTTTTATGAACATCTACATGGGCAATAGAATAAATACAGAAAAATACCTAATTTATACTGAGAAAATGTAAAATACAGACGATAATATGACAGTGAATGATGATAAATCACTTAAGAAAGGTTAGCTATAGAGACATTTTTATTTGGGAACTGACACAGAAGTAGCACTGCATGGGTTTATGGGTTAAAATAACTTAAGTGATAAACATCTGCTGCATCCTGTACTTTTCCATAGGGTTTATATATTTAAGTCAAATAAAAAAACATGGGTGGTCCAAGCAATTCTACTGATTTGTAGTAGGTTTTGTTTTGTTTGTACAGCATTTTTTATAAGATTGTGGAAGAAAATATAAGTGTAAAAAAGAAAAAAAGGCCTTAAAGAGGGCCTGAAGGTATTTAACCTTACATCACCACTGGGCAAAAATGTCTGAGACATACATAAATGTCCGTTGGGTCTTTTTGTTTCCAGGCTGCATCCTGCCAAGTATTCATATTCACATTGTTAACGGTGTATGAGGTACAGAGCGTTTTATGTGTAGTCAACATGTGAGACACAGTGCAGAGAATGAATGAGTTATGAGAAATAAATGATTAACAACAAATGCTCAAGAGAGCGGACCATCTGTGACTGGTATACACCTCCCCTCCATGACACTGACACTAAACATGACCTCTACCCACCCATGTGTGGTTGGGCTTTTAATTCAAGCTGCAGCTGTGCAGCCCACCAGTGGTCAGAAAATGAACAACAAGGGGAACCAGAAGCCACATAATGAAACATCAACTTTATGCCACTTAGTCTGAGTTTACTTTTCCTCTATACTGTTGCAGAAGTAGAATATGCTAATGGTGAATTAACTCTGAGGTGGGTACATTTTGTGTAGGGCTGCAAGATCTGATATATGCAGCTTTTTAAAAATTGTTTTAAAATGAGATTGTAGTGTCAGACAGTCAGCTGGTCAAAAAAGTTTTTATTTACCTGATCCAAATTATTTTCTTCATTTTTGGTTACCAATCATTATTAAAAAAAATATATTTTTTTTATGTACAAATCGCCCAAAAGAAGTAAGACAACTCACACCTTCCATAATGAGACCCTTTCCTATCATTCGCCCAACAGGAAGTTATGGTTCTAGTTAATAGATGTCATTTTATCCCAGGGAAAATAGGCAAAACTTATTGTTGAGCCCTGATAATCCATATATACATTATCAGTGTGTGCATAAGACCATGATTTTTATCCCAATTTGGTGGCAGTTGGTAGACAAGTGCTCTGGTGTCCGCAATGCCTTCATATAAACTCAGCAGAAATTGCTTATCAAATCATTACTCTGACAACAGGCTTAAAATGACTGTGATGGAATTTTCTAAAATAGACATGCTACTTAATATAAACAAACCTTCATATTCATGCACAGCACAAAAATGAGGAGTCAGTGCTGAATAGGAGTGACAGCTGACAGGTAGACACAACATATTTCTCCAACTTGGCATTTACACTTTGTATTTCTTTCATTTCTTTTTCTATCTAGGTGAATGGCATTTGAAACATTGCTGGAACGCTAACTCTACACTTAATATGGGTGTATAACCCAAAAATACCAGAACTAACTTACTTGCAAGAACTTTATGAAGCAAAAACAGTGCTAGTTTAGAACTTAAAGAGTATAATCTTTGGATTTTTAACATTATAGTTCATGGCCACAAACAAAATTTGGCATAAGCTTGACGTGGGTCATCACAGATCATGCACATAATAACAATTTTATTTTTTAGTGCAGCTCCTCCCTCATCTCACCAGAAATGAGATGATAAATACAGAGACAGTGGGAGCTACAAATTCATGCACAATAATAACATTAGGAGAAGTCGTTATCTTTAAGTTCGATAAAGCACTGACAAGAAGTTGTCCATAAGCTATCTAAGGAGAGGCAGCAGAACACAACAGGAGGCATCAAGGATCACAATGTTCATCCCGGGTTTTCATTAAGATCTCTGCAGAAAACCTATGCTTTGCATGGAATATAAAATGCCTCCCCCCCGCCTGTCATATGCAGAACTCAACACCTCCCACTGCTTTTAGATTAACTTTGTATTCTCTCCTTCACTGTTGAAGCAATGCCTTCATATCATCCCACCTGGTATGCCGTTAACTTCTTCAGTTGATAAATGCAATTCACAGCTTCCAGTCGCCCCAATTCAGCAACGCTGGAGAAGCTACCCAATGTGCCCAAATTAGATTCAGTATCACAAAGCAGCACAGTCAAAAGAAACTTGAGAGGGAGGTTTAGGAAACAGACTTTGATCAGCACTTATCTCATCTTGGATCCTCTTCATTCAGTTGTGTTTCTGATTCGACTTTTATAGACAGTTCCGTGTCTCCCTCACCTTTGTTTGTTCAACAGGCTGTGATAGACTCACAGACGTCTTGATAATTTAGGCGTTTAATTCTATATGACTCACATTTGTCTCTTTTGCTGTACTCCGGATGAAAAGTAACTCCTATGATGTAACAGAGAAATGACTAAGACAGCAAGGAACAGTGGAATTCATCCTCAAAGAAAATAAATGTGGACAAGTTATTGAGCTGAAAAAGTGTGGGATGCACTTCCTTGAAAACAGGTGTCATGGTCAATGTGACTAGAATATCAATCATCTGAGAAAAAAAAAAAATAGCAACGGTTGTTCTCCTGAATCTTTGCATGGATCTTTGGGTCATGTGATGCTGGCCCATCTGACGCTTCAGAAATTAAAGATATCCATCTGCAGGATATGAACCCCTTTAAATGTCATTTTCAATTAAAATGTGCCTGTGAACATTAAGACTCCCTCATCTCATTTATGTTCTCATCTATCTGCCTTTTCGTCACCTAAAGGCTGAGGATGGTTTTCATCTATTAACAGTTATCTCACAAACTATTAAAGGGTTTTTACATTAAAACCTTCTGCTTACTGAGGTGATGACGATCCGAATCTTTAAACCCTGTCATTTGTTCAGCCGGGTAAAGTCTCTGTCACTGATAATTAGACCTTAGAGAGCTGTATAAAGACCTGCAAAAGGCAATGATTGAACAGATTGCCAGGACCCCTGAAAGCATTTGTGTCACACCAGAGGGATGCATGTGTGCAAGAGGGAAAAAGAAGCAGACAGAGGGATAGACTGGCAGATGGAAAAAATGGGAAGAGTGGAAGCCATTATCCAGTATGAATCTCAATTTTTCTCCCGCCAGCCGTCTGTCCGTATTCCACTCCAATGAATATCCCACTGATAAAACAATTAGACTAAGAGACAAAACAGTGGTTTCAAAAGCATTACTCATGCTTGGCAGTAACATATTTTCCACTGTTTCACTACATATTTCATATGAAAAATGTTTAATTATGTATTTATGCAGTTCACATTAACCATTTGCATAATGTAATAATATAACACAAACCGAAGCTAATGGCAGTGTAAGTATCCATGTAAAAACAGACTGTTAAAGCAGACAAAACGTCTGCAAAGACATCTGAGGAATTAAAGTCCTCCAACACCAAAAACAAGCCTCTCCTCTTGTTCATCCACAGTGTAGTTATTGATATTCACTGTACATCAAGTGCAGTCTGTGAACAGTTTGACACTGTCAGGATGTTTTTCCATTCACCTGCTGAGGGGGAAGCACTTTTCTGTTGTGTTTACCTAAAATCTCAGCTGAAGGGACAGAGCACAATAATAATACGATATGACATCACAAATATTTTGGAGTGAGTTGTTTGCAGCTTTTGCAAGTGTGACATGGATCTGAAAATAAACACCAGGAAGTAAAAGTAGATATCTGAAATTCAACATTTACACTTTACAGTTAATAAAACATAGATAGATAGATAGATAGATAGATAGATAGATAGATAGACAGACAGACAGACAGACAGACAGACAGACAGACAGATAGATAGATAGATAGATAGATAGATAGATAGATAGATAGAGCAGCAGCAACATGACAAACATTAAAAATATAGGAAAAACCAATAGTATACAAGAGCAAATACACTGTACATAATAATAGACATAATTTCAATAGTTTCATTCAATGTTTTGTAGAAAAACTATATCTCACACAAAGTCCAATAAGGCCAGTTGTGGTTATTGGAGTTTATTTTATTTTATCCGTTTTTATTTTACAGTTCTTAATAAGCCTGAAGTCCTCCAGTGTTAAAGCATGGCAAGAAATCCAAATCAGATTTGCTCCCAGATGAATGCAGCTGTTGTTTGTCCCTACAGTTACACGAGTTTCATGAAAATCAGTGTTGTTGTTTTTTTGGTGTAATCCTGCTAAGAGACAAATGTGAGTGATCACATAATGTCCTCAGTAAAGATAATTGTTGTTCAAGGCAGAGCGTTTTTTCATTACATCTTAAAACATGTCTAGAGAGTAGTAAACCTCTGTTGTCCTAGCAGATTGCTTTAGTCAATTGAAGCCTATCTGTCTTACAGAGCCGGGCATTGAGGCCCATTTCCTGCCTATGACAGCAGCTACGGGCTCTTACAGTCTCCATTGACGCAGCATGTGATGCGAGACTCCTGTTGCATTTGTGGACAGGTCTTATTTGTCTCCGAAAAGGGCATCAGAAATGTCTGGATCAGTGATATATCCAAACTCATTTTCCCCGCTGGATGTCCTTTCACTGTCAGCTAGAGATATGGCAAACATCAGACTGCCATTAGAGCCTCAGCTGCTTTCACCCACAACAATGTACTGTACCATGAAAGAAAACACAGATTGTTTACAAAACAATCTGATTTTACATTAGTGAAAAGATAATAACAATTTTTCTATATAAAGACATTAATTGACTGGTAATGGGCACAAATGATCCTTACATTATTATGGCTCCGAATTTCACAATAGACAACTGATATGCACAAACACTTTGATGCAGAAATCAAATTATCTTACTGCCTGAGTTTCTGCATCACTGCTATTTATTTACATATAAAGAGGGAAATGAAACAAAATGATATGCTTTTGGGAAACCAGCGTGAGGCCAATACTTTGTGATCTTCATCACATCAGCATTAAAGCGCATGTAAACAGGCTGCTGGTAGCTCAATAGGAAACGATGGAAAAGTAATTTTCATCCTCTGTCCCTCCACTATGGAGTGCCACCGCAGCTCTGAGTGCCCCCTGGCACATTGATTCAAAGATGAAGGGGAGCCTGAGCAGCAGCGTGATACTAAACGCGATGACACAGGACTCTGTTGCTGATTCTTTGGACAGGTGCATGCTGGGTGATTTATGTGAGCGTCCTCTTGCAGGTCCCCAGGAGCAAATATTGACTGTTTATTTCTCCAAGCTCAAGGCAACAGGGAGGCAGCAATTTCTTTATTTTTGGACCTTAGATAAATTGAACCCCGCAAGATGCAAACGCATCTGACAGGGAGCAATTTTTTTAAGCTACCCATCCCCCTCCTCTGAAAATGGAGAGCAAAAAAGAGCAACTTAATAGCAAACATTATTGATTTGTCATTCCTCTTCTCAGACATCTATACACAACAGGGACATTTCAATTACATAGGGGCTTTTTGATTGCTTTTCAGTTTCCAGCCATGCCATACAACCTGCTGTTGATCAATGATGGACACCTACTAATATTCTGTCTCAGTATAAATTCCATAGTAGTCATATACGCAGGTGTATCCTGCATTTTTGGTGCTAAATCTTAACAGCTGAAGTAGGTCCTGCACTGATCCAGACCCTCTACAAACTAATATGAATGATTTTACCTCTCATCCACAAGAAATGCTGAAATATTTTTTTAAAACTCTAGTTTATGTTTATCACCATGGCCTATTCACACTATATTAGAAGTGTTGACAGTCACCATGACAATTTTTTAAGTGTTATTTGAATTAGAAAACTTATTGTTATGTTTGCTCCTTGTGAAAACTAAGTGAACAAATTCAGATAAAGGAGCAGAGAACAATATGAGGGGTTGTAGGGGATGAAAGCTAAACATTGTGTGTGTGTGTGTGTGTGTGTGTGTGTGTGTGTGTGTGGGGGGGTTATCCTTAACTAACATAACTGACGTAACTAAAGCTACGTTCAGATTTAATGCACAATTTAGAATTTTTGGTGAAATCTGTTATTTTGTGTGATTTTTCATATTACAAATTAAATGTGACTTCTATCAGTTCTTAGTATGAATTGTATGCGACCCGCATGCGCAAAATAGGTCCTGATTTAATACGGGACCACGCAGACACACACTGTGTTTAGTAAATAGGAAGTAAATATGCAGGTGTCTTGTATCTGTGTGTGCGTGTGTGTGCGTGTGTGTGTATGTGTGTGTGGGGCACTGATAAAGTTTCTCTAAAACCAAAGTCAGCACCAGTCAAACAATTTTAACGAGGTTTTTTGCTCTGGCCTTTTGTGGTGCAATGGAACTACATCTGAACAATGGAGTACTTGAATGTGGATTCAGAGTCAGGAGTGAAGGGATAGTGAAGTTAACGGTTTCACTGACACACACTTCATTCATAATTTTCCAATGACAAGAAAAACATTTAAATATGTCTGTGACCGCCTCTCTGGGACACTCTTCCAACAAAACACTTGTCTCTGGTGATTTCAATGATGTAAAGTTCGGATAAATGTGACCTGACCATTCAGATAGTCATCGCATTGCAAAATATCGAATATGTATCAAATTTAGGACCACATATGAAAGTGGCCTGGGTCGGATTTGAAAAAAAATCAGATGTGTGCTGTTCAGACTGTCTTTAACAGGTCAGATATAGGTCAAATAGTGGATTTGGGCCACATCTGGCTGCAGTCTGAACACAGTATAGCTGAAGTGAAAGTGAAACCTAACATGCTTTCAATGTCTGAATCCCAGCTTCTATGTCTCTATGTATCTATAAGGCGGATACTTACACTGCTCTATTGACCCCCCCACCCCCCTTTAGGCCATCCCAGACTGTAGGTAAAATATTGATATGGAAAATTGCACTAATAACTGTGTCTGATTAAAATGAGGATAACACAGTGGGGCACAGTGGCAGCACTATCACCTCACAACAGGATGCCCCATTTTGATTCCAGTACTGGCCAGTGTGGGCTTATCTGCGTGGAGTTTTATGTTCTTTTCATGTCTGCATGGGTTTTCTCTGGGTAATATAGCTTTCTCTTACCGTCCAAACACATGCACCATAATAGGTTAATCAATATTGTTAATATAAGTATGAAAGTGAGAGTCAATATTCGTTTGCATCCATCAGCCCTGCAATGAACTGGCATCACATCCAGGGTGCACCCCAACCTTTGCCATGGTTACTCACTCAGGATAGGCTCTGGCACTCCTAAGGACTAAGCAGTTTAGAAAATGGATGGATAGATGATTTAAATAGATGAATTTAGCCCCTTCTGAACCCTGATTGATGTCTCATTTGGAAAGAAGTTGTAGTAAAGGAGCATACAAGCTCTGCTGGAAATTGACTGTTTGACTGATTTGACCCAGAAATGAGTTTTATGGCATCATGATGTCAGACTTAAGAACCAGATTAACCACAAATACAGTCAAACTGTCAGAAAAATACATTATTACATACAGCTGTCAGTCACACCCCGACACAACAGTCGTCAAAGCTTTCTATTTGGCCTGACATCTTACTAATGGAAATATCTTAAAGGTGGAACCTTACAACCTTTCATAGATAGTCCAAATTAAATTAAATCAGAATAACTCCTGGGAAAAGACTTACATTTTTAGGTAGATAAGACCACTTTAATCAATGGGAGTCAGACCTTTGTGGAGACCACCTCTAGTGGCCATCAGTAGTATTACATTTTAAGATGCATCTGCATTTGTCCTTACCCTGTCGTGTGGATGTAGAAAATAGACAGAGCAGGAGACGTAGATGTCATGTCCACTTTATGCAGCTGAAATAACAAACAGCAGATGTGCAACGTAAGATGAAACAACACGGTTAAAAAAGTCGCCAGAAAAAATGGATTTTTTTGGCATTTGTAGTCATTATTATGTATTTGTATGTATGGAGATATGGTATGAGGTATAACATATAGCAATTAGTTTTTTGTTTTTTTCATGGAGGAAGACATGTCCGGTATATTTCTAGGTTACACAAATATGATATGCACTGTAAGTGGTTTCCAAGGTGAAGGTTAAGCTCAGAAGCCATCTTTGCCATCTATCAATGCCATGTTGGTAGACAGATGTAAAGTAGAGCTATATATATCCGTTAATTGCCCTTTAAGGTTACAAATATAAATTCCCTGTTCAGGAATCTAACATGCTGAACACATCATGTCCAGCGCGGAGGGTCCTGTTTCACCCTCTTTAAGTTGCCCTTTACTAGGAAATGGACTTCATGTTTTTTTTTCACTGGAAAGACTGCTCCTGGGGAAATTGTGTTTAGCGTTATCAGTGG
This sequence comes from Maxillicosta whitleyi, assembly GCA_029822895.1. Lineage (NCBI taxonomy): Eukaryota > Metazoa > Chordata > Actinopteri > Perciformes > Neosebastidae > Maxillicosta > Maxillicosta whitleyi. Next base: position 3,879,758 of record JAPSES010000228.1, read on the forward strand.
GAGATACGCGGCTCAGTCAGCCAGAACAAACAATTATTGTACAAAGGGCAAAGCTGAGGTGTCTGGATGGAACCGACCCACATGCTTATATTACTAACGCCATAACTTAGTGTGAGAATAATGCATTATTCAATAATAAGGATCAAAGAGACCTTATTCAATATTGTGTATTCACATTTTTATGCTCTGCCATCTTTTACTGTAGATATGCAATATATGTAGATACAGTATAGATTTAAGATACCGACTAAATAAAGCACACATTTCTATTACTTCTGACAAGGAATGATCCTCAGCTACACCAATAGGATAAGAGACAGAAATACATTTTAATAAGTTTTGTGGATCAACAGTGACTGTTTCACTTACACAATAGTATCAATTGTGAGGTGAATCCCAGTTTTATTCATATTTGGGATGTAGCATTGACATGACACACAGGTAATCTGAATACGTATTACTGTTTACATAATAAATGTTATTATCCTTCTTATAAGTGCTGCTATTTGTGCAGCCCCATTTGATATTTATAACATAGCATATTATTATTTAATCTGACACTAAACTTGAAAGTTACTATGGCCATAGAAAATAACACCACTTTGGTATATAGCTCAGTTAATTCTATTAAATGATAACATCACATTGTGGGTTTGTCTAAATGAAGGTTAAACGAAGGTTGCTGGTTGGAATCCCAGGTGGGCCCTTGGGCAAGGCCCTTTACACTATACAGGCCTATACCTGTAGCTACAAGGGGCACAAGCCAGTGCCTTATTGTGCCGGTCCCAAGCCCAGGGCATTTGAAGTAAAACTTACGGCAAACCAATATGCAAATCTGATTCACTGTGTCGACCCCTGAAGGGAAAAAGCCGTAAGGAGAAGAAGAAGAAGATCTACTGTAGTAGTTGGACATGAGATCCTCAGGTAAACCATGGAGGACAAGGAGGAGGATCTGCAGTCATGGCTGATGGTAGAGGGTTGATGGGCTTCAGTGGTTTTAATGTTCGTCACAGTAATGTGTGTGTTGTGTTTTCTATAATAAATGGAGTAGTTGCACTATGTTTTTATTCTATTGGTTGTTTTACTACAGACTTGAAACAGTTAGAATTCTGAAGCTTTTTCTATTTTGTCTGACTGACTTTGTCTGATTCTTACCCCAGCCCCTGAAGGGGAGTCAAGGGGTTTTGTTTTTGGTTCGGTTGGTTTGTTTGTTTATTTGATGGTTAACACTAGCAGCAAAACTATTGGTTGAATTCACACCAAATTGGGTGCATAGATTGCCAGTGACACAGAATATATTTGTGTACATTTTGGGAAAAGTAGGATGTTCAAATTTTATGAAGTTTTTGTCCCCATTTACTTATAATTGGTGAAATTTCACATGTCTGTAGCAGCAAAACCACTGGTTGAATTTATACCAAATTGGGTTTATAGATTTCCAGTGACCCAGAATATATGTAGTTACATTTTGGTAAAAGTAGATTAAAGTTCAAATTTTTAATGAATTATTTAAAAAAAAAAAAATCCCATTTACTTGATACATGGTATCAACTGGATCAATACCAAAATAAGCTACAACACGTGCAAGGGGAGGGGTTTATTGTGCCTGGCACCAGTTGTTGCCTCTGTAGTGAGATGCTGTCATTGCAACCACCATGTTTGCATTTCTGTTACATCATTTTGTGGCTGTGCATTAATCCACAACAATTAGCAACCAAGATAAGGTGTTTACATGTAACAGTATCCCAGATGCTACTGCAGTTTTGAATGATTTTTTTTTTTTTTTTTTTTCCAAAAACAGTGATACAGTCATATCCAGAATATTAAAATCAGGATGCATAAATACACTGTTGCACTGTTGAAGTTGGAATAATTTGTTTTTAGACACATTCCTCTTTTTATTCCTATTTAAACACATCAGAAATTACCTTTGACCAAGTACTGTAATTATATACTGAGTTCCACTTACACTTTATCAATCAAGAATAAATAACATTGTCACAATCATTTCATGAGAACAGATATAAATATTTTATTCCAACTATATGAGCAACAGTGTACAAAGGATACTCATACACAGTCAGGTTTTAATGTCACTAAGTTCTGCTCTCAATCTATTCATTTTCTTGAATTCAGTCCATGCACATAAATGTGCATCCAATGAGGAGTTTTTCTTGTTTTATAATAAAGCAGGAGTGTTAGACATAAACACTCAACAGGAAAATATCATAGGTTTTTTTCTCAAGGCCTAATCTGAACCTTATGTACAGAAAAACAGCAGTACGTGAGAAAAGTATGAGCAGTTATTTTTTCTTAAGCCTTTAAGATATAGTCTGAAATACTATACTGTGAAACAAAACCACCAACAACAGTAACACAACACTGACATTTCTGTCCTTAAAGCCATATCCAGTACAAATCAAACTTCCTGAAGAATGTTGGAGCCGGTACCTGCATTTTTTTTTTTTTTTGGAAGGAACGAAAAAAGAGAAAGACAGAAGCAGTAAATGAACAAGTAACATCGTGGGTAATCAAATTTTAAATTGAAGCTTTTGCATCTTTCTACAAAATGTGTTCACAGTCATTTGCATAAGCAATTTAGCTTCTTTTGATCTAAAACTTAAACTACTTCCTACACATAAGAAGTTGAGTCTAATCTACTCCCCACTTGTAATTTAGTGAAAACCAGAGACATGTTGCTTTTAAATGTCTGAGATAATCACCCCTTTTTTTTTGTCCACTTCTTTTTTCTACTTAATGTAAATGGGTCATTAGTGGTTTGGTCTGAAATGCTGCAGCGCTTAATGCATTTACTACATTTTACTTTGGTCCTGGCTGATGGACACTATGTTTCACAATAGCATACTATATTGTGACTTTGATCCGTTTAATTACATTTAGAATATTTTATTGTACATCTTTAATCCCACACTCAACCCATTGACTATTTCACATGACTTTCCACCAGTTAGCCACAACATTCTCACCACTGACAGGAGAAATGGGAAGAATATTAATTATTTCACTACAATGACCCCTTTATCTGGGTTGGACACACTGGTGTAGTCCACAGTATACAGCAGTATATTTTTCAGCATTGCATATACCCATTTCTGGATCCTCCTTATATACATCATTCCGTAATATCAGAGCAAAATTACTCATTTTCCCCCTAGAATAGTGAAGGCATGACCCACCCTTCTCTCCCTCTAAGTGGCTAGTATTTGCCGCCATCACTAATTAGATTGGTTAATTTTAGGAATGGGGACTAATGAGCCAATCAGAAAAATAGGGTAGGTCATACTGAGGAAAATAGCACTGGCCTCCTCTGGAACCAGTGCCATCCCAGTTGATTGACATGTCATTGCATGTCTTGTTGAAAGATGTGCAATTATTGGAAATGCGAACAAGAAAGGTAGAATAAACATTTTTCAAATGAGTGACACATATCAAGAGAACCTACTGTCATGGAATACATAATTCTGGGGTAGTTTTAAGGTCGTTTCCAAACAAGTCACTGTTTTAATCTATTGGATCCCATAACTACACATTTAGAGGAAAATAGACGTTGTCACCATTAGTTAAACTGTGAGTAGGATAATGTAATGAAAGGCTAACGTTATCCTATATTCGCCTCATGTTGAATACATTTACATTCATGCAGCTGCTTGAGTGACCAATAATACCTACAAACTGCTCCTGAAGTCATGATAATTTTATAATAGTGAGCAAATACTACTGATGGATTTTTGGATAAACTAAAACGAATAATCTAATATTTCACTGTTTCTAGAACAGGGCATTTTTCTTGACAACTCAAAAAAAAAAAAAAAAAAAGACAAAATTTAAGAGTATACCCACTTCTTTGGGGACCACTACACAACTTGTATATTAGGTAGAACGTGAATATTAAATCCTCAATGATGATGTGTCTGATCCATGGAGGACAACCTCTCTTTTTCCAGGACTTTAGGGGTTTGCTGCTAATGTCTCGGTCCAGATACCACGGGACAATATCAGAGATCTGATGGAGTTTAGGCCTTGAGTCAGAGCTGTTTTTGTGGGAAAAGGGGAAATTACACAATATTTAACAGTTGGTAATACTGTTCTGCTACAGATTAGATGGACCATTAGTTTAGATCCAGTTGTTTAACCCACTTTTGGTACGCACTAACTACTTTAAATTGGAAATGAGTAACAAGATCTGGAGATGATCTGACCCAGTGACACATCACATCACAATGTCTACCTTGTCAGAGTTGCTCAGTTGCCCATTATAGCAAAAAGACTTGTTTTGTTGTTCTGGGGGGAAAAAAAAATCATAAGTTCTTTTAGTTAGATTATGGCTGGAAGAAATAGTTTAAGTCTCTCATTTGGAGAGAATCTGGTTCTCATTGTTAAATAAACTACTTTTTTTTTTAATTATTTCACCCTTGTCTTAAAATTGTATTTTAAATTTTAATCAATGTGAAGCCCTTTCGGCTACAGTTTCTGTATGAAACGTGCTATACAAATAAAGTTTATTATTATTATTATTATTATTACAAGAGTTTCATCAGATTTGTCATCCCTTTGACCATATATTGATAACTTAATCTGAATATACTTAGAAGTTATGTGGTCCCCCTTGGTGTGATAATTCATAAGTCCTGGGATGGGGGGTGGGAAGGTGAATGAATGAGGGTTGTTAAAATGTGTATGTTTGCTTTCTGTACTTTTGGTTTATTTACTCTGTTTAATTTTCAAAATGTGGACAAATTTATAAAATGATGTTTTTGTGATTACTGCTTCAGTAAAAAGACTGACGAGAAAATTTGCTCAGATGCCTACTCTTGCCCATTTTGCTGCTTTTACCACATTAATTTTGAGGTCTAAATGTTCACTTACTGCTTAATAGATCCCACCCACTGACAGGTTCCATTATAATAACAATATCAACATTAATACCACTTTACTCGTCAGTGGGCATAATATTGCAGCTAATCAGTGTATATTAATCTTTAGAAATTAAATTGTATACACTTTTCATAATATTTCGTGCTTACTGAGTCATTTGATTATTTATTTGTTGTATTCAATGTGTGTGTTTTTTAAACAGCATGTAGATGTAGTGCTTGTAAAAACTCTCTGATGATGTTGATTTCTTTTGGCTTTTTCCCTTCCGGGGTCACCACAGCAAATCGCCTTCACATGTTGATTTGGAACAGGTTTTTACATTGGATGTGATCACCTGCGTCTTGAACTGGCCTTCTTCCACACCAAAGTCAGTGGCATTAACTACTGAGCTACCCAGTCACTGCTTGTAAAAATGCTCTATCAATATGAATTAATTTCATTCCTTTAAGAAATTTCTAAACTGTATCGATTTGAGAGTCTGTCTTGCTATTTTCCAGAAAGGAGCCTAATGAAGGAGGATGCTGATTTAACATACACAGCCAACCGCTGTGGGAAGATTACTCACAGAAATGCACTAAAGCGACAGGTGCCGTATGGTCGACAGAAAACACACTGTGCAGAACATCCTATAGAGTATTTACCGCCTGTTTGTCCTTTTTCAACATGTCTCAGCCTATTAGCTCATGTCTGAAAAGGCTAAACCAAGAACCTGTATGCTTATAAATCTGTCTAAATCTTTAATCCAGTCTGTATTGAATACATATGATAGATGCATATGAACAGTCAAAGATTACGAGTTTGATCCATTTTTTATTGTCTGTCTTTCTCACCCTACCCTTTTTTAAATGTAATTTTGACATAAATTGAGTAATAACCTTATAGTTTAATTTTAATGGAAGTGACCTTTAAATATGAAACAAAATAAATTCCGTGCCAGATTGTTGTGATGCAACAGTATTAAAGTCAATACATGCAGTGGGGGCAGGGACAGAATAAATGTGAAGGGAAATGAAAACATTAATGGGCTTAATTTCAAACCTGTTCTGGCTCCAGAAAGGCATCAACAATTTGTTGGTCTACAGCATTAGTTATTTCAGGCCTCTGGTTAGGAAAGGGAAGTAGAGTCATATTTTTATCATTTAGGGTCTAATCCAAATAAAAAGAAAAACAGACCATCACTCCCACATTGTTTCCATCAGCTTCCAATGCTGCAGATCTTTGAAAACTAAGTAAGTTTTCATGTAGGCGTTATCTTGACAAATTAACCAAAGATTGATACATGACGAACCTACATTCACACTTGAACCAAATATATATATATATATATATATATATATATATATATAT
>JAPSES010000228.1:3898588-3913666 GCA_029822895.1 Maxillicosta whitleyi
TTATTTTCCTTAACATTTTTCACAAATTGTAAAATTTGTGTTTTTTTTTTTTTTTTTTTAAGGCTTTTCTAATTTAGGCCATGAATTTTTTTTTTTTTTTTTTTTTTTTTTTACTTACTTTTACAAATGCCTTCTTGCCTTCCTTTTGTTTACCCCATTTTTTTTTTTTTTTTTTACAAGGTTGTCTCCTTTAAGCTCTTTCAGCTTCTGATTCAACTTCATTTCAGTTCAGGAGCATTTTGTTATTTGTGTTTCTCACCATCTTTGTAACCTTTTTCAACACTGAAAATGTCATAATGCAGTGCATAAAGCTTTGAGTACATACAAGTGAGGAGCATGTTGTTGATGTCATTTATTTTCAATCACAACAAATCTGTGAGTCAGATAAATGAAACCTTGACACCTTGAGTATAAAGGTCTGGGCTGAAGATGACCCTTCTATGGTGAACTAGCTGATTAATCTTTAACAATGCATCATGTTCTTTTTTGAATAAACGCCTACTAACGGCATCTGGAGCCTCTGAGACTTGGGTTAATGCTAAAACTCGAGACTTACACAAGCTCCTTGCACCTGTGTGATTTATGCTGCCTTCACATACTATGAGGATTGTGGTAAATACCAGTTATGAACTTGAAAACTGAACATGAATACCCGTTTGTTGTATCTTCCACTGGAGAACTGAAAAAAAAAAATGTTGAGATGAAAATCACCTTAGAACTTTTCAACAGGGCAGAGGAAAACAAGGGATTGATTGTGAATTACAAACACTGCTTTTAGTAACGTTCTGCTGCTGTTATCTGGTGATTTTGTACATTTATAGTTTAAACAATTTGGAAAAAATAAAAATGCTGCAGTAGATGACTCAATATATCCAAACACAAGTAGCAGCTCATGTTTAACAACAAAAGCACTTGAACACAACACACTTTCAATTTTCAAACGGAAAGGATCATCTTCCCGTTAGCATGTGAAGGCAGCATTACTCCCACCTCTGCTACCCCCATCACAGTTTGGGTGTGGTCAGAGTCACTGAGATCTTTTCACTGCCCGTTTAGTGGCTTTAGGGCTGAATCCTCAAGTTGCTGCTTAATCTATCCCACCTGTTGTATGTTCCAAATGTCATGTATCTATTGTATTCACTCTGTTACTCATCTTTTTTCTCACATATGATGCCTGATTTTGTTTCAGCTATTTGTATCTTACTAACATTATTTTCACAGCACCGGATGTTCTGAGGCGACAATTTGTTGAGTGGAAATGAGTTTGAAAAAACACATTATAGGAAGATAGACTTGTAAATATATATATACCTGTTGGTGAATTAAAACGAGTCAAGGTGAGGATGCCAGCCTGCAAACAAACAGCAGCTGTGATGTGTAATGTACTGCATTTTTTTCACATTTTGCAGATCAGTGCACAGCAGGGACTGAGGGTGTACTGAAGCTTGATTGATACTGAGGATGTGCAGAGATATCGCAAGTTTAACCCACAAGAGAGACAGCGGTAGTCTTAAAACTAGAAACCACTTTAATCCATAAACAATGAGCCAAGACTGAAGTTTGATGCTTCATTTCTCCCCATGTCTTCTAGTATTGAAAAATGTATGACCGATACAAAAGGCAAAGCCCAAGTGTAATTATTTTGTTATTATGCCTGAACTGTAGTGAGATACTGCTAAAAAGCAGAGCTGAGGAGCTGACAGGTTTCTTGTATAGACCCCCTGGATGCCCCTGAAATCAAAGCTGAAGGAGCAGTGCTCACTCACATTGTTGTCATTGTATTGTGGAGCAGCATTCCTCTCAGTAAACTTTGCTTCTTTTGCTGGATGTAATTTTCAGCTGCACAGTAGGAGGTGATTGGTGCAATGCCTGCTCTTGGACAGAACATGTTAGCCTCTGCCAGGGAGCAGGAATATTGCTTAATATTGCCAGCACAACTGTGTTAGAGGGTAACGTGCAGTGTGGCAGCAGTTAATAGGACATCTGTCTGTTGGACTGAACCAGATCTTTTATGATGAAACATTTTATTCCCATTCGACATCTTGAGTGGGACAGCTGCAGAATGGTAAAATTGCACACGGACGTTGCAGATGATGTGACGTGTTGGGTCAGCCTGTCTAAGTGGAAACTTACATTAGCATAATAGACTTCACTGACAACCTGTTATTAATTAAATTAGTGAAATGAAAACTGAAGAACTGAGTTTTATAGTTTAATTAAACGCTTCTCTTAAACGACTATTGAGTTGAGGTGTGTTGTCTATGTTTTTGTCTTCTAGTTCACACAACCTTCCACGCAATCTCAATTAACACTTTGAAAATGTTTGTGTCAAAGACAAGGATTGGATTAAGACTTTTTTTTTCTTAGTTTTACAGTTCCTGATGCAGTTTCAGTCTGAGTTCCATCTTCAAACACTGATTCTTTGACTGATTTTAACCCATAAAGAAAAGATCCATCAACCAAAACCATCTACTGATGTAAAGTGTTTAATACCTGTTGATCCATTAATCCTATCAATACATGTAAATAACTGGTGTAAAATGCAGTTGCGTTCAGAGCTGAATTTCCTGCAAGATTAACCCTGAAAGATCATCTACTGATCTGAACCACTAAACTTATTAATATGTTGAAATAATTTGGTTAAAATATAGTTTGTTTCTTTTCATGGTCATCAGATATGACCCATTTGGACATTCAGAGGCTCTGTTGTTACCGTGGAAACACCGTCATCTTCTACAACATTGATTCACCAGTAAAACCATGAAGTTGGGTCAATGACAGTGGATGGAGACACTTGTTTTGTGTTCAGTTAATGACAGATATCACTGAAAAAGTCCGTTTTTCTTCGGTTTTCTCCATTTTTGAAACAATTCCTCAACTTTACATCTACATGATAAGTAAATTAAATGTATGAATTTATCGGATTTTCACAGAAAAAACACAAAATACAGAAGCTAATGTTATAATAACTGGTGATAATTCGCTTAAGGATGCATTTGGGAATTGCCACAGAAGTAGTGGGTTAAAGAGAGTGTTGAAACTCTGGAATCAAGGCTGTTGGTTGATAATTATTTTTAATTTAACTGCATATGTTTGTTCAGTGTTTGCTGTACTGATGTGACTGTAGTGTTACCATCTTGGCCCAGTCTCCCTTGAAAAACACATCCTTAATCTCAATGGGACCAACCTAGTTAAATAAAAAAAAAAAAAAAAAAGGAAGAAGAAAAACGCTCAACACTCCTGATGTCTCATATCTCAGACATTGTTCACGACCAATTAAGTAATAATAGATTGAAAAAAGTGTGTGTTTTGGGAGAGTGGGAGGTTACCTTTCAGATAAAACATACAAAAAAAATAAACAGAAAGAGAACAAGTGTCTTTTGTGTTGTGTGTAACAGAACAGTCCAAACACATTGTCTACACTTAACACTTTTATGTTAAATCTAAAGAAACTCGTTGAGCATCTGTTACTTCGTCTGTCTGTAAGCCGAATTATTCCAGGCATCTCAAATGCAATTTTAAAATACTTTGGAAACATTATGCGTCTTCCCACTGCGTTCTGGCATTTTCAGCATTTAAACGATGAGCACAAAGATGATGTTTTTGCAGGTACAGGCAGTGTGACATATTTGTTAGTGTTAGCTCCAGAGGGGCTCTGCATCAGTCATCAGGGATGACATGTTTACTTTTCCTTTGTCATTTAAGCAGAAGAATGCTTTTATGGCAAAATGAGGTGGAAAATAAGACTTTGTGACAAGTCTAAGGCAAAAAAAAAAAAGAAAACCCATTTGGAGGATTTGTAGGGTTTTCATTTCGTCATGGCAACGTCAAATTGTTGGATTGAGGCGAAAGTGCAAGATTCCCCATTGTACTTTGTATTGTTTGTCTGAAAAAAGAAAGATGTGTCATGGCAAATTTACCTGATAAACATCAGAGTTTGAGACACAGCGCATGCATTTGACACATTTAACTGCCTTAACAGTCGTAAAATGTTACAAACTGTCTTGGTTTTCTCATCACTCAAGTGAACTTTGTACCTATAGAGTTCCACTCGCCAATTGGACATGTGTAGGAGTGGCATAAAGCATGTTAGAACATACAAAATATAAAATACTTTGAATAAATACTGTATGTTTTGCATATGCAAGAAATATAGAATATTAAAATAGAATGATTATTATACCTCAGAAAATATGTATCTATACAGAGGTGATGAAATAAATAACTAAATAATAAATAAATAAAATAACCCTAACCCTATAACTGAGACACTGAGAAAAAAGTAGCGGCTTATAGTCCAGAAAGTACGGTACCAATTTGTTAGACGCGTTTGTATTATATTTGAGCATTGAGACCTGAGGTATCAAATATGATACAAGTCTGAAACTCATGCATGAAAATTCATAGTTGAAAAAACATGTTTTTTTTTTTTGGTTGTTCACTAATAAAGGCTCCTGTTTCAAAGAACTGGAATTTTCTGTCAACAACGTTATGATTCAGGCTTTACGGGGGTAAGTTGGGATCAGATAATATGTTATTAATCAAACTTCTTTGGACTGGAAACAGACACAATAATTACACAGCAGAGTAGATACAATATTGGAATGCCATGGAACATGTTGATTAGTAAATTATAGACTGGTGGTCACTGTTTGTTTGATGTGCTGGGAGTTTGAAGGTAATACCACCTCCAAATGCCTGGTTAAATATTTGGATGCAGACAGGTAAACTGTAATTTGATTAATTAAGCAGCTACTTGACATGAATTTCTGCATTTAAGTTTAAGACGAAAATCTGAAAGTAATGCGTGTATAACTATAATCTCTATATAACATTTATTTCCTATTTTAAATATTTTACATCCATCGGTCTACATGCTTAAAAATGTTTTCAAGAATCTCAACATTAGTTTGTTATTTCAGGGACTCCCGCAGTGATTGTTTTCAAGTTATTTTGCAGTATTTTAATGATTTAATACTTGCTCTTTTCCAATATCCAGATATTTGCTTGTAAAAAGATAAAAATGTGTGGGTGAAGTGGTTCGGATTATGCAAAGCAACCGTGTCAGTGCGAGTCAGTGCAACCAATACAGAGGAAATTTAACCTTCAACATGCATCTATATGATAAATATTGTGTAATTTATACATCAAATAAAGGCAACTCACTCCAAACTGCATTCATTTAAAGTTATTGGGTGATTTTATATACTGGGTTAACTATTTCCGAAAGCACTTTATCTATTTTTCTCTCTTCCCTGCCAAACAAACAGCACCAAAGAAGGGTAGATTCTAGTTATGCAGTGTGATGGATGAATAATTCGGATAATCATCAACCTCTTGTTTACTACAACAGTGTCAGATTAACATTATGGCACAGCTGCAAAGTCTGTGGTAATCAAAATGCTGAATACTGGAATATTAGTTTTGTTGTTTCTCATCGCAGAATCAGATGTGTATACACAGGTGGTGCAACAGTAAGACATACACAGCATCAGTCTCTGTACTGGCATTATCTTTAGTAAATCTCTATGATGTACAGATTTAGTAGAACTGCGAGCATTTACAAGACATAAAAGACTCATCAGCTGACAAATGTGTTCGCTCTAAGTAGCATCCCTCTCTAATTATGCTTCAACGGGACGGTTACGCCATGCCAGCTCATTCAGTCTGTCTACACACAAATATGAACAACTTCCTAAGCACAGACACGCTCAAATCCACTCAAACACTTGTCTCACTTTAATTTTTCCCTGACTGGAGCAGAGGATGCTACATATGTATCAAAGCAAACGTCAAAACTTAAGTCTATCACAGTTTCTTTCAAACAATATACTGTTAATGCATTAAATATAGATATATGCACACATATAGTACTTCAGCCCAGTAGCCTTTTAGTGATTCTTCTCAGCTCCTCTAGTAAATTATTGATCTGAGCAGTGTTTAGAGCAGTGAATAATTAACATCCCAGAGTTGTTGCTGTCAGAATGGTAGTGATCACAGCAACATGTCAAAACAATATTGAGAGAAGTCATAAATTATGCAGTGTTGTAATTACACTCCTTTAGGTGTCCTCTGGCCAGTTTCTGCTGTATCAGTAAAGAGCTGCAAGCAAATACACAACACAACAGTCATTCTCGACAGCAATGACAGCAATGTGCCTGCAAAACAACACCATAACTACAAACTCAATGTACACAAAAAAGTGCTGTTACGTTTATTCTGGTTTGAGTTTTCAAAGGTTAAATGAAAGTGAATATATAATCTGTTTTGGTTTATTACCTGGTTATATATTAGTACCATTACAAATGCACAGGTCAGAATAATATGTATATTTGGAGATATATTAAATTAATTGGTTTGAGGTTAACTTCATATTAAAAAAGGGAAGCGTTGGTGATTAGGGAATTACCGTAATTTCCAGACTATAAGACGCACCTGAATACAAGCTGCAGGGGGTGCTTTTAGCAAGAAGAATTACCTTTGTACATACAAAAGCCGCACTTGTCTATTAGTCGTGAGTGTACATACTGTGACATTGTAATATGTAATCATGAAGCAACACATTGGGCATAGCAGCACTTTAAGTAATATGGCAAATGACATCTTGTCAGATGATAAGTTTGTCTTCTGTTATCAAAACCACTAATTAATTTTAACAATCCTGAATATACCAGGAAGCAAGCTATCTCAAGTGACAGGTATTACAGTTCAACGAAACCACAGCCCACGAACCGGACCCATGCCTGTGTATGTCAGTCTGGCTCACGGAACCATGAGCCAGACTGACATGTGCCCCCATGGGTCTGGTTCATGGCGCCTGTGTTACGTGTACTGCAATACCGACTTCCTGAAATGGCTCGCTTCCGGATATATTCGGAACTGTCAAAAGAAAATCTCAAGATTAAGAATGATGTTGATAAAATCGTCTGTTCTCTCATCACTTTATACAGAATTTCCTTGTGACACTGATGGCGGCACGAGCCCCACATTTAGAAAAATTAATATATAAGTTGACCAATGGATTACACATTACGGTAATTTAGTGCTGGCTCTAGGTTGTGGTACTTCCACTATCAACAGTGCTTGAAATTGCCATCTGTAACAAGAGGTAATGAACCCGGCCCGCCCACCCCCCCCCCCCCCCCAGGGTGAAGGTAAAGTCCTCATATGAACCACAATGAAATATAAGCCGCAGTGCTTGTAGCATGGGAAAAAAAGTAGCGGCTTATACTCTGGAAATTACGGTAATTATGGACAAATTGTGATCAACTTAACAGGTTTATTCAGTCACGGAATACGCGTACTCAGAAATTGAAAGTGTCATCATTCAATATCGGGGGTGTCCACCTCTAGCTTCCAAACAAGCAGTACAGCAACCACGCATGGCACTGACAAGTCTCATATTCCTGTCCTGAGAGATCTGATCTGATATCAATCTGGCACTCAGACAACTGATTGTACTGTGACGACAGCGCAGACGGTGAGCGACTTCACCACGACTCAGACCTGCTTGTAACATGCCAACGGTGTATTGTATTGTATATTGTACTGTTGTATTGTAAGTCATAGCAATTTGAGCTGGCAAAAAAATGACAGTGTTTTCTCTGCTGCCTTTATACGGACTATTGACCACACCTAAGGTTATCAGTCGAGCATGTCTCTGTATGAGTGATTCCACTCAATGTCTGACATTAAGGCATCAAACACCAACATCATGTGCGTCTGGAATGAAAAAAGTACAGCTGTTAACTGTGTTACTCATAAAGCAACATAAAGAAAACAGCCACCTGAGCAAATCATTTTCTGGAAATTACATCACATGTTTGGAACACACTTTTTTTTTTATGGTGTTATGGAAATAAAGGTTAAATGAAAAATAATAGATATACTGTAAAAAGCGTAATAAGTTGAAACTACAGTAATTTCTTTGATGCTGTATTGCAAAATCAGCTTCCTGTCACAAAAGAAAAGAATGTGAAAGCATGTACTCAGAGCTGACACTACTTGATGATGAAAAGTTTGATTTTGTTGCAACACAAAGATGAGAAAAAGCTTTAGGACCACCACCAAGATGACACTACTGCATCTCAAAACCATCAAAACTCCCCTGATGGTATTTCAAGACCCAAACAGCTACTGGTAACCAAGATCATCTACTAATCTGGACCACTAAACCTATCAAAATGTTGAAATAATTCAGGTAAATGCAGGTTGTTTCTTTCCGTGGTCGTCAGATATGACCCATTTGGACATTCAGAGACCCTGTAGTAAACGTGGAAACACTGTTATTTTCTGCAACATTGATTCACCAGTAAAACCCATGTTATTTGACAAATGACGGTTGGAGACACTTTTTCTTACATTCTTTTATTGATATATTTGCTGAAAATGTGACTTTTTCTTGAGTTTTCTCTGTTACAATAAGCCTAAACTTTAATCTGAGCTTTTATGAATCGACACATTATGATTAAATTAAATATAGGAAAATACCAGATTTTCACTTAAAAATGTAAAATACAGAGGACAATATTAAAATAAAACCTGATAATTAGAGCAAATTTAATTTGGGAACTACTACTAAAGTAGTACTGGGTCTTTTTTTTTTTTTTCAATTTTCTTTTTATTGGAATCACAATTTAAAAAAGAAAAGTGATGAACATACAAGAAAAAAACAATACTTTTGGATTTTCCACATAACATATATACAATACCCCACAGCCTAAAGATCTGGGTAACACATCCTAATATGAGATTAAATTAATAAACAAACAAGTAAAAGTAATAATATTACTAGATATGGCACTCATCGGGCATAAATAATAAAACAGAAAGAAAGTGGAGTTGGTCAATCTGCCAGATTTCAGAGCAAATGAGGTTTTGTTGGGCTGCATAAAAACACGTATCATCCTTTATGATCTAACTTAATACTCATAAATTTTTAGTGTTGTTGATAAAGAACATTACTGTGTTCCAGGTGGAGTAGAGGAGGTTTCTGGACCCCCTGAGTTTGTATTTAATATTTTCAAGGCTTAGATGGAGCATGAGGTCACTTATCCATGCCAATGCTAGGCAGTTTAGGGGAAACCTTTGCTAAAAAAAAAAAAAAAAAAAAGTCCCTTTCTCTTCAGTTTCGTCTGATACAATAATCCTCAATTTGAATCTGAGCTTTGTAAAGCTGAGCTGAGTAAATTAACTATAGGAAAATATCTGTTTTTGACTTAAAAATGTAAAATACAGAGGATAATATTATAATCAATCATGATTAATCACTTAAGAATGGATTTATACAGAAACTAAAGTCGTTTGGGACATCTACTAAAGTATTGCCGGGTCTTTATTGTCACAACTGGTATCAGTGGTGTGAACCCAAATGCAGAGTGGAAGAACAAAACAGTTTATTGAAAACAAATGAACAGAAGAACAAACTGGTGCAGAATTCAAAAGTCCAAAATCAAAATCCAAGTTAAACAGAGGCTGGGACAGGTAGGTCAAGCAGAGGCAAAAATCCAGAATAAACGTGCAATTTAAAAACAGGCTAAGATTGGAACTAAGAGACAGGCTACGACTTACTGACATGGACCAGAGGACAGTAGATGAAAACGCTCACAAACAGACCAGAACTCACACAGCAGACGAGACGAACCAACAAGGAGACAAAGACAAGACAGGGTTTATATACATGAGGAGAAACAAGAAACAGGTGAGAGACATCAGGGATAATTAGGGAAAGACACAGGTGGAAACTACAGGAAACTACAAAAAAAACAAACAGGAAAGACAAGACTCACGACTGGGGCAGACGTGACATTTATGGGTTAAAATCACTTGTGTTATTTGGTGTAGGCCCATAACCTGATTTAGTGCATGTCACAAACGACCAGAATGCATCACCTCTCCCGGCAGTTTGTGTACTATGGCTAATCAGTGTTGTGTACACCACATTAAACAAACATACCTCTGCATAGATCTGTTTGCATAAGCAGTGTGTTAAAGGGTATTCTTCTGACATTTACTTTCCCACTACTTCCATCCCCTGTGGTGTGTGCTTGTTTCTGCAGGACTTCTGTGTAGGTTGTACACTCAATGACGATATCTGGTGTCACATCAGATTATTTGTTAGATATTTTAAATTAACAGTCCAACCCCAGATTCCCCTTTAGCACACCAAGAGTACATGGTCTTTTAGGGCTTTTAAAGTTACACATTGCCCTTCATTCAGGGGACACATATAATTGGCTTCACTTTTGCCACTATACTTTTTGAATTGCTACTCACTTAGATGTTACACTCTATCTTTAGATCAGTAGTTTGGACGTGTAATCTCTCCAGCTCCCCCGCACCCCTAAAAATATTTCATTGGAAAAAGGAAGAAACCTCAGGAGACACTGCAAACAAAGAAGGATCCCTCTCAGAAGCAATAATGTAAAGCATTTTTCTGTCATTAGACTGCAGCGTATGAAAATAATATGAATTGAAAATACTGAGAAAAATTTAATCAGTATTTATGAGTCACTTGAAGAAATACCTCCCTTTCTTTGACTTGACATTTAGAATTCCCCTCTATTTAAGCACTAAAGTACTGAAAGTAGTGGAATGTGATTATCAGTAGCTTAATAGCGTAAGAGACACATAGACAATGTGTGAATGTGTGTGTAGTGGGGTGTTGAAATGTGTAGAACGGGACAAAAGGCACAGAGGGGGCAAGCACTCTTTATAGTCAAGAAGGCAGGCCCAAATGTTCTGGACAGGTGGAAAGAGCTTGAAACCACAACCTGAAAAAAACACAACTACCTAAACTGATGTTAATACTACATGTTGCTATACATTATGTGGGAGGGGTGGTCTCACTGGTCTCACTCTGTTATTTTAGAAACAGTGATGTGTCAGACTACTCTGTTTAGTTTACCATAACGTCCATCAGTAGTATTTGCTCACTATTAAAATTATCATGACTTGATCAGGAGCAGTTTGGTCACACAAGCAGCTGCATGAATGTAAATGTATTCAATGTGAGGCAAATATAGGATAACGTTAGCCTTTCACAACGTTAGCCTAATAGTATAGTTAAAAGTATTGTTGATAAAATGTCTTCCCTAAATGTCTAGTCATGTGTACCAGTAGCTAAAAATAGTGACTCATTTGGAAACCACGTTAAACTTACCTGAGAATTATGTATTCAATCAAAGTATGTAGGTTATCTCAACATGTGTCATTTGAAAGATGTTTATTCTGCCTTTCTTGTTCACATTTCCAATAATCACGCATCTTTTAACAAGACGTGCAGTGAACTGTCAATCAATTGGGGTGGCACTGGCACTTGAGGGGGTGTACAATCAGGCTCCAGAGGTGGCCAGTGTTAAGCAGAACCCTGGCTCTGGTGCTAAATTAGCAATATTTTCCTCAGCATGACCTGCCCTACTCTGCCTCTGATAGGCTCATCAGGCCTCATGCCTAAAGTTAACCAATCAAATCAGTAAAAGGTACCAAGTACTAGCCAATCAGAGGCAGAGCAGGTCATGGCTTCACCATTTGACGAGAAAACATGGGCAATCCAGCTCAGATACTACTGAATGTTGCACATTTGGAGGATTTAGAAGTGGGTATACCCAATACTGCTCCGTATACCACCGTATACCATGGACTACACCTGTGGTGCTCAAATTGATCACAACTTGGCTTTAAGTTTAACCTTTGTGAAGTCCTTGGGGTCAATTTGATCCCATTCCGCCGCCTTCGTCTATGGGATGTGGAAGGCCGTGGAAATGTTAAATGGTCCTGATTGTAACATTAGCACCCACTATCCATACACCAAACACTCATTTTTTAAAAGCATTTAATGACCTTGACCTTTGCCCAAAATGTACTCAGTTCATCCTGAACTCCATGTGGCTCTAGTATCCCAAAAAATGAACAGCTTTGAATTTTAGCTATGAGTGACCTTTGACCTGTCAAAACATTGGGTTTTAAACATACCAAACATATTCTAACAGAAATGAGTTGTGGATCATCTGAGTGAAAAAAAATAAAATATACAAACCAAAAAAAGCAAAGGCAGGATGATGTTTTATATCACATTTCCTAAAAATACATAGTAGATGGAAGAATTAAAACATAAATAAATAAATACACAAACTGAGCTCCCAGCAGTTTTCTGCTGTTGATAACTTGCTGCACAGATGTCAGAGTGAGGGGCGGGGGAGTTAGGCAAACAGACCATCAGCTCAACCACCTAATTCGACACATTGACATATGGACTGCCTGTCAATTGCAATTATTAATTTGATATTTTCCAACCCCAGGAGCAAGGCACAACATGCTGCCCAGAGTCAGTATAATCAAATTGCCAGAGCATAATGGCTGGCCATACACCACTGCTTCCCCTGAGTCAACTTTTAATTCTGCCGTGCGGGGTCTGTGGGTGAAGGATTTATTTGAATTGATAAGTACAGACAATGTTCCAGAAGGATGTGTTTATTGCTTCTCGGTGGAATGGGTGCACACATTGCTTTAGTTGCTGTAACCAGTGCTTTAGGCTAGGATTCTGCAGCTGAAAGCTTAGGGTAAGTGAGATTTGTGGATGGGTCCACTTAATTCTCTGGACTCATAATAAAAAAACAAAACAAAACACACTGCACCTACAGCTACAGACTTACTTGTTATTTCTTGTTTCCCCTCAAATCTTTTTTTTTTTTTTAAACAATTCTCCAGGGAATAAAGTGTTCAATAAGAACAAGAAACTACTGTAGGAGCGTACAGAAGACAAAGTTCAAGAGTCTTTACTGGAGATAAAATATCCATTAAAAACAATACAAAGAGACGACAGATCGATAAACATCCAAGAAGACACAGGCTGAAAACACCACTTTTTGAAAGGGTCTGTTTTGTCTGCATCTCTTCTTAAAAGTATTAAAAATATTCTTGAACAAAGAAATGTTACATTTTTAAAAAGTTTTATTTATTTATTTTTTATAATACACACATCCTTTAGTGTATTTTCAATGGAAATACACAACAAACTAATGCCCGTACTTCAATAAAAGCAATATTAAATAAGCATGTAAACAATGTAAAAAATCAAAAAACAAACCAAAAACCTCTGAATCTAATTTGACCACAGATTATTCATGTGAACAGTAACTTAACAAATCCTGAGAGTCTTCATGTCCAAGCTTTGTGCCACTCTACCAAATTAGATTTGTGATTCCCACTGCAATTACATGGATGGATTATCTTCAATGCAGTTCAGATGGTGTATTCCACAGTACAACAGAGACTCAGCACACATTTATATTACCCTTTAATTTCTCAAAATGAGATGTTATTCCATTTACTACAACAATCCATGAAATAAAATACCCATCTCTTTCAGTAACTGCACAAAAACCTTGTTCCCCCTCATCCAGCACAGCTTCTGATAGGGCTGCACGATATTGCAAAAAACCTGACATTGCAATTGTTTTTAACCCTGCCATATATATTGTGCTATGGAAAAAAAATACTCAAATGGTCAAATTATATTAATTGTGTTCCCTCTTGTCGTGGCAACAGGTACAAGGCACCATCGACACAGAACATGTGTTTCACTATCATCCTTGTTGTAGCTGAAATAATTCCAGATAATTGACATTGCTTTTCTTTTTGGAACCAATGCTTCATTTCCAGTGATTTTCTCTTGTTTGTTCATTTTTCAATGTGTTACCAGTGACTCACTCCATGTGCAGGGTTATGGTCTGCTTCAGCAAACTGATGGAGAACTATTATGACTGGTGGATCACTGTGTGTGTCAGGTTCACAGGTTGAAATTAGATGTGAACATATTGAGCCCATTTGTGTGACTATTGCGCCATACATCATGGGGATGATGTACAAATTATATATTGTGCAACTCTAGCTTCTGGTCAACATCCTCCTGTTGGAGTAAGGATGGTGATCATTAAGTGAGTCGATGCAGGCATTTCTTCACGGGACATCACCTAAGCTCCTGCATGTTCCACTAGATTAATCCCAATCAATATTAATTAATGCTAATCAATGTTGTGTAATTTTTTTCACCCTCTGTGGACTTGACCAAACTAATTAAATTAATGAAGTGCAGTGTTTGAAAAACTATTGTTAGGAGACTTTGCTTCTGGTTTTGTGCAACATCTGCTTAAAGAATTTTTTAGTGGGTGCAGTGCAGCACAGTGCAGCACACGGCAGTACTTTGGGATGGCCTCTTTGTTGTGATTTATAGTGCCAGTCCCCCGTTGAGGGTACATCCTTCTGACTAGAGGACAAATATTTATTGTATTAAGCCATATGCTTTTTGATGGAATTTAAATAGAAAAACAGGGAAGGAAAAGAGAACAATAATCAGAGAACATAGATTAGCAGGGGACAAATCCAAACAGTCTATTCTTTGTAAGCAGCTAATACAAATTTGAATGCCAAGGGCATTTCTTAAAAGTCATCCCCATGGGAAAAACCTAGCCTCAAAAGTTGTGGCTGGGTAGAATTTCATTTTAGAGCAATAACATTTATCAATAATTTGTTCAAGCATGCCGTGCTCTGCAAATGGAGTGATGATTACTTGTGCAGACTTCTAATTGCATTGTAAATGAGAGCACAATCACCAATAAATCAAATTGGATCCACAGAACTGTTTGTTTGCACAAAACCGTTGTGTCTAGACATCCCAAATAATACTGACTTTACAGGAAAACTGGGATTGTATTAAGGAAATCATGTTTGACAGAGACAGTGATTGGCTCATAACAGTTTGTTATGAGCTCTTGTCTGTTCCTGTCAGTAATGCTTCCTCTGAAAAGAAAAGATCAATGTCAACCTGAGGAATTTCATATTAGCTCCAAGCTACATGAAGCTGGTGACATTTTCACAACATACTGTTCACCTGTGAGTGTGAATAGCACCCTGACAAGGTGCTAGGCTCTCTTTGCAGCTTGTTAATGTTCATGGCGTCTGACAGCAGCATCTGTCGTCATGTGTGCTGTGTTGTACCAGGCCTTTTGTGTGCACGAACTCAACATGAGGTACTGTTTTTTTTTTTTTTTTTGGGGGGGGGGGGTTAAACAAAGAATT
>JAPSES010000228.1:3927248-3950515 GCA_029822895.1 Maxillicosta whitleyi
AGAAACAAAATGTTTGGCCCCATTGACCCCAATGTTAATGAAAATTTCAAAGTGATCCAGAATCCAGGATTTCTTCCAGATCATGTCTTCCTTGTGCCATTGCCAACAGTCCTGAAAATTTAATCAAAATCTGTCTAACTTTTTCAGTTATCTTGCTAACAGACAGATAGACAAACAAACAAATGCCGGCAAAAATATAACCTCCTTGGTGGAGGTAATAAAAGGATGCCATACCACATTAAACATCCCCATTGATCCATTCAATGTGTATCTAATCTTTTCAAACATCACATATCCACCAGCCAAAGGTGGGTTGTCATTCTTCCAACATAAAAGAATGAGTGGCTGTGCTTTGTATGAATCTGTTTTATTTTGTGCCATTTTCTCCTCTTTTTATTAGGTACATAAGGTCTTATATACTTTATTTTGTCTTTCTTTTGTTAGATGGTTCAGTTTGTTGTGTTGGCTATGCCACCTAGACACTATTAATTTTGAAACTAAATCCATTATTTTAGGACTTGTGTGGTACTGGTCCTCTTGGGGACCTGGAGAAAAGGGCAGTCTCCTTTATTTTAAGCTCATAACACAGATTGAGTGGCGTATTGATCCAAACACTGGCAGTGTCAGATGACTTGCTCTCACAGAAACAGATAGTTTTTGTTACTGTTACACTGCTTCAAGACGTTTGCAATCATTTTGCAGGCTAGGTAAAGATGCCAATGATAAAAACATCATGAAATTTAAGACACTTTTTGAATGCTAAAATGATTAAAATTTCTGAAAGAGGTGCCAGGTTTGTGTACGGCAGGTTCTCTAGGTGTCAGCCTTGTGTTATTAAATCCACTGTAGCAGCAGAAACACATCCTGACAACTACTGGAAGGGTTATGTCGGACGTCGTTCCTCTCATATTGAATAAGGGAGCTCACACACCCATTAAACTGATAGTGGTGATTTGTTTCATGCACATTTGGACAATATTCAAGTGACTGTCATGCCAACAGATGGGAAACAGGAATATACTGTCTAAACCAAACGTATTTTAGTTCAGGGGTCTGATCAGTAAAATAATAATATAAGAACATCAATGATGAGAACTCCAAAATTTAACCCATAAAGACTCAGTGTAACTTTTTTGTCAGTTCCCAAATGAATTTTTTTTCTCTAAGTTTTCTTCAGTAATTTATCACCATTTATTGTAATATTATCGTCTGTATTTTACAAATTTTAAGTAAAATCAAGTACTTTCTTACATTTAATTTAATGATCATATAGATGTTCATGAAAAGAAACTTTGCAAACATGTCTGTTTTTTACTCATTTTTGCAAACTTGTGGGTTACATTTTTGGCATTCAAGTGACCGAGATTTTTGAAAGTAAAATATTTTTCAAAATAAAAGATTGTTCAGACTCGGATAGTAAATACAATGAAAATAAGTAGTTATTTCTTGGGCGGCCCGGCACCAAGTGATCCACGGACCGGTACCAGCCCAGGGGTTGGGGACCACTGGTCTTGGGTACGGATTGCTTTCACTCAGAAACTTTTCATACCTTCTGACCTGGACTTGGGTACGGTACTCACACGTAACATCTGCATTCATGTTGTTGAAGTAGATTTTGGGGTCCAGCATGCTTGGGTATGGATGGGTCGATTGGGTATGGATACACAGTATATATACCCAGTGGGGAAAAAAACCTGTAGTACCAGTAATTCATTGTCATAGGTATCAGATTTCTTGCAGTATTATTGTTTATTTTTAGACATAGAGATGACTGACAAGGGTTTAATGATGAATTTACCAGAAAGATTGGATTTTGCACTGTATGTAGATACACTGGTGACATGGCTTCCATACACAGTCAAATTACAAATGGAGGTCCGCCATCTTTAAATACACATGACCCACACTCATTCCAGCAGCAGTTTTGAAGTAGGAGCTGGAAGGGCCTGTCTATATTGAGGTGGGAGAGAAATTAGACTAATGATAATAGGTTTGTAGGGTTTCTACTGGAAATTGGGAACAGTGGCAGTTCATAATCAGCAGCTATTGTATGTGGCAGGCCTGCCAAAAACTGCTCTGTTGGTTGTAATCTGACACAGAGCATTGAAATTATTTTTGTGGTTACTCTCTCTCTTACTTTCTCTGTCTATATATATATATATATATATATATATATATATAGTTAGTGACTAGAGTTGTGAAATGAAGGGCTGAACAAAGGGCTGTTGTTGTACATGAACATCAGTCAGATGTCCAATGGTTGAATTACTCTGATTTTGATATTTTTGTCAAGTCTCATTGTTTCACTAAAGTGGACTGGCAGTGTTCTCCTCCCATGTTATAAACAGCTCACAATCCCATCAGGTAATGCATTAAGATGTTAGTGTTCTGGGCAAACATCACCAGAGAGTCTAGGAAGGAAGGAAATTATAGTGAGGATTAGTGTTTCTTATTTTTAAATGTAAAGCATTTTATCGAAGTGTACAAAGGATATGCAAAGAAAATCTGCACTAATATACTAGAATCTGTGCTGTAATGCATTTTTTTTGGTTTATTTCATTGTCTGCTGTCATGGGCAGCTTCTGAATTGCTGCTGACCCCTCACTCACAATCAGACTCACCTGCTGTGTACCACACCTGGAGCACATCTCCATCAGGAGCCCACATAAGGGGCTCCTCTGCTCCAATGTAGTGCCAGATCATTACTTCTCAGGCCATCACAAGTCTTCACAGTCTCTCCTGGACTTTCACCCATCTATCCTGTAACCCTGACGTTAATGTCCCTCTGTAACTAGTAGAGTACAGGGAGGAACCAACTGCAACACACTCAGATGCAGGTAAACGCCTTTAATGAATCTGAGTATGTAGTGGGAGTAACTGGAAAGCCAGACTTCCAACAATAACTGGGTTTCAATTACAGTACAAGCTACTTGTATTTGTTTCTGTTGAAGAGTGTTTGGCTTCTGGTGCATCATAGCAAAGTCCCAACTCATGATTTGTAAGAAGTGTACAGTACTTTATGAGAATTGTGACATGACGCTTGTTAAAAGATGAACACACTGAGTTTCGTGTCAAACCTCCACAGTTTTTCCACTGTATTGTTGGTTACATCTACTTCTAATGCAGTAACTGTCTTAAACAAAAGAAGGGAATGTCTATTCATTCCAAGGCAAAGTCCTTATTTAATTCAAGCTATATTAAGGACCCAAAAAGTAGGCTTGATTGCCATCTTTTGTGATACCACAACATGGATCAACTTCTGGATCATCTCCGTACGGAATACAGGGAAGGAGACATCACAACGGATGAGTTTCTGAATGCAGTACAGCATCTAGTGTGTCATTTTTAAATCACATGAACAATGAGCCTGGGGTGAGGGCGTTATGTCGATACCCAAGACAAAAATAAAGTTGTTGCACTAGTACTGTTAAGCAAATGATTATGTGTGAAGGTGAATCATTTTAGAGGGCTAAAATAAATTGCAATAAGAAAAAAAATAACTGCAGTCAATACAAGTAAAAACATTTTCTCATACAGGGGGAACACAGCCTTCTACTGCAACAGCTTAACCAATTTAACTTTATAAGTAACCTCCACTAAACATAACTTATTATACTGTCTTTCAGTTTTCCAACTCAAACAATTAATTTGGTTTCGTAATGGCTTTTTTTTTTTTTTTTAAATAAAAAGTAATTGACACTAAAGTCTGGTTGGAATAAAAATCTGGGTTTACAGTGCAGAATGAGATTATCTCTTTGAGCTGAAAACGTATTAAACGCATACTTAAAGGGATACTTGAAATAAACTTAAAAGGAAATATGACCTCTAATACAGGCAACTTTAAAAAGTAAATATTCAATTTAATGGGGAAAAAACTATCATACTTAGATACATTATAAGCATTTTATTTTATTTTTTTAGTAAATATGCGCTTTATGAAAAGGGAAATTATCATCATTCATATAACTGTCTTGTTTATATTCATAAATCCCACAGTACTTTTAATTTTCATACTTGTCCATTCGATGTTTGATTGAATTAGGTATAAAGAACGTTCATTAATTAGTGCAACAAACTAATTCTCTCACTATTTTCACTGAAGCCAATTTTAACAGTTATGTGAATGTACTGGTATCTTTGCAAGATGAACATTTTCCTCTTTGTTTTAGCCTCTCCTTTACTCTCAAGTTTCCCAAAGCTCCATGTGGAAAATGAGGATTTAGAAAACAATGACATCATGTGTTCCCAAAATAGCATCATTTGCATTAGTGTGGACAAAGTCTCAGACAAAGCCAAGCTAATGGCCCACCAGTTAATCAATGCCCAGATTCTAAGCACAAGCCTGTTTAAAGCCTGGAGATCTTGTTAATGAAGCAATTCTTTCCAACATTACCAAAATATATAGTAGAGGTCCGCCTGTTTGTTCTCTTATTCTAATATCATCATCAGTTCAATGCAGGATTGTTTTCTTGGCCAACGTCTAACAGCTGTTTGAGAATTTCCCATTTGAAATACTTCAACAGTGTTTTTATCCTCCAGCTGTGATAACTGCCTTTGGCCAAAAGAGCACATTTTATTATCATAAATGAACTTTTAAGTCATGTGAAAACCAGTTTGTTTTCAAGAGCAATTTATTTTCTGGAATATCATCGGTAGGAAATGATTCGTAATTCAGTAGTTGTACAGTCTGTTACTTCATTACCTGCTTCTTTTTGCATTTATTCATTGATGTCTCCAGCAGCTTCACTCGTCCTGGTCTGCCTTCAAAGAACAACAGTCTGTCTCTTTGCCTTACCTTACCTTGGTCTCTATCATTCATTCATCAATCCCTCCACCCCCCACTCCTGCGGGCTGAAGCGACCCACAGAGAGCGTGCTCAACATCTGTCGCCAAGCTGTTGTCGAAGTGCACGGTGTCGCCTGTCGCCTGCATGGGCCTCATTATACGGTGTTGTGTATAAACAGGCAGCTGCTTCTGCTGAACCTGGCTATATTCACTATGTTGCTATTACTGGCACCGTTAGGCCATTAAGGATTAGTGGAGCACACCACAGTTCTCACACTAAATATTGCAAATATATAGTTGGATTACTGCCATGAATCTAAAATATATGACTGATGGTGTTCAGTTGTGTACGTCTTTAAACTGGATACAACTAATAAAGTTATTACTCAGCTACCTGACCTACCTAATGAATGGATGGAAAACATTTTTTTTGTCAAATAATTTTCTCCAGATAAAGTAGCTATCAAAGGTTGCTCAGGGTATTTGGCCCATTTCTAATGGTGTACAAAATAGTCTTAACAATTAGAATTGTAAGAAACCAATGATATGCAAGTGTCCATTTTTGCATTTTGCAATATTCTGTTGATTAGAAAAGATGTTAGGTCAATTTTCAAAATGCAAAGATTTGCAGCAGGCAGTTAATTGCGTGGTGTGTTTAAACAAATTGAGTTGTTTGGTTGTGTTATGCACCGTTGGCTGAATCCAAAAGTTACACTGGCTCCTGTGGTTTATGTTAGCCACGCTAATGAAACCGGCACTAAAAAGATTGAAAAGAGCCACACAAGAACAAGTGATGTAGCGAAGATCACAAAGCCAGGGAAAACTGAGCTATATGTGATTGTCAGTTGTAAATACATCCATCTTCCAGGCTGTTGTATTGTCTTGACCCACCTTAGGAAGTCATCCCTGGACTGTCCATAAATGGTCCATAATCCACATTGCATCGGCGGCCATCAAGCTCAGTGTTCAGTTTAATATCATGGCTCTCACACACATTACAGTACTGGCTGCTGTGACTTCGAATTCCTGAAAGATTATAGTTGTTTACCCACAGAAAGTAGTTTTAAGAGTTTGTTGTTTGTTTGTTTTTAAATCATATTTTACACTCGTCTCTAACAATTTCAGAGATTTACTGCCCGTCCATGTGCTTGACATATTATCAACATGAAAGGAAGACGGATGGATGAGACACTTGTATGTTTTATTATTTATAGAAATAGTCATGTACTTCATTTTAGCAAAGAGTCGCTAGAATCAGGGGTCAGCAACCCTGGTCCTAGAGAGCTAAACAAAACTGTTTTAGATGTTTCCCTCTTGTAGCACACCTGACAGTCATTATCAGGCTTCTGCAGAGTTTGGTGATGGGCTTATCTTTTGAATCACCTGAGATTACTAGAAGTGACCTAATCAACACAAGAACATGGATGGCACTCCTGTTGTGTCCTGAAAAAGCCTCAGATTCAAGTGGCACGGCCTCACCTTAGTGACCAAACCACTTTACCTCAAACAGGGCAACAGAAAAATATTACCTCTCTTGCTGCTATTGTACACAAATGAACACATTTCTCTCAAAAAACCATGCTAACCCTTCAGTGTTGGGTCATACATCAATCACTGTGCGTCTCTTCCATTATCATTGATGGTGTGGACATCACAAATGAGACTTCTTGATTTTGATTGGATGGGGAAGAGTGGCACTGATTACATCACTGTTCCAAAGTTGAACGCTTCAACTCAAAATGTAACATTAAAAAGCTGTGCAGTGATACACTAAGCACATAAATGCTAGCCTACAGTGGACTTATATGTAAAATAGTTCCTGCTTGTGCAAAAAAAACATCTGCCCTTGGCCCACAGCTCTTTGACATTGATTCACTGGTTGTACAGGTGATGAAGTAATGGTCTGCAGTTTCTTTTATTCACAAACTGCATTCTCTGACACGTGTAAAAGGAAGTCAGCAATGTGTTTACTCACTTTTGACCCACTAGAAATGTGTGATAGTGTATTTATCTGCAGGGGCACTGTCTTTTGTGTTTTTCTTCTGTGTCTGTTCATTCAACCAGTAACATCACAGTGACGGGCATGTAGTAAAGACCTTGTGTCAAACATGAAGGTAATGTATAGTGGTGGGAAACACCCCTTTCATTTGTGACTTATTGCATTAAGAATCACTTTTAATTTTATTGAACTCTGGAGAACAGAAGAATACATGGCAACCCACGTACCCCCACGCACATGCACTGTTCCATTAAAGTCAGAGGTGTCAAAAGTATTCCCATTCATTACTCGGGTAGAATTATAAATACTAGGGTTTAAACAGACTTCTGTAGCAGGTGAAGTATCAACTCAAGCTTTTTACTCAAGTAAAAGTACTGGCTTTCATTAGGACGAAAGCTTAGCACTACCCCACCTACCCAAAAACATGTTGGTAAAGGCCATAATGGCTATAATGTTATATTAAAATGTTAATGTTGAAACATTTGGGATGCACTAATCTACCTGTTTCAGCTGCATATATGCTCATTGAAAATGAACGCATTTAAGTTCAATGCAAATATATTAAATAACCATATATGTGTCCTACTGAGCATGAGCATTAACATGCGTTTCAAGGAGCAGAAAATATGACTAGTTGAATATAAGTATTGGAATGGTGCAAAAAGTCAAACTTCAGAGGCCTGTTATTAATAACCTTTATTGGAATTTAAATTATGTGTAAGCTTACCTGAAGGAATCTGTGAGGGCAACGGATGTAAGATAAAAAAAAAAAAAAAAAACTCGACCAGAAAACTGGTAGGCAGGCTTGGTAACAGTTACCCTTTAACGGTTGTTTATATACAGTTGAATGGTTGGGACATTTCGCTCCAGTTCTCTTGGGTCTATGCCACGGACATCTTCACACTAGGTTACATACGTCTGCTATGTCCTTGAAGGAGCGTGACCTGAGTTGTGTCATGTGCAGGTGTGATGGAACGTGTACAAACCAATAGGGTGTCAGAGCAGTAAATGGTTCCCATTCAGTCTATCCGGATGGCACAATCTGGATTTTTTTTTTTTTTTTTAATTATGAAAAGCTAGTGTGTGCATGTGTGTGTGAATGATTGTCTGTCTGTGTGGCCCTGCCATGTACTGGCGTCTCATCCAGGGTGTACCCCGCCTTCCGCCCGTAGTTCCTGCAACCCCGAAAAGGGACTAAGCGGTTGAAAATGAATGGATGTATGGAATGAAAACAAGCCCAAATGAAATGGGAGTAACGAGGCTATTTTTTATAACCATCTCATTTGCACTAGCTGTACTTAATTGCACTCTCTGTACGTGTTGCCTATATGTACATACTGTATTTAACTGTATTATACTGCACTTCTGACTAGATACCTTTTTTTTACCTGTACCTATGATGAGTAATGACAATAAAGTTGAATCTAATCTATTTTTAAAATATGAAGAGTAGAAAGTACAGATAATTGCATGAAAATGTAAAACCCGATTATGCCCATAAAGTGTAGATAACCAAAATATCTACTTAAGTAGGGTCATAAAGTATTTGTACTTTATTTGACACATCTGATTATGGTCAACGTTGAATGTTTCAGCGAGATAATGAAGCACATACAGGGAATGACATGTTGAAACGTGCATGTTTTTGTTATAAAAAAACAATTTTCATGTGTTTGTGTCCGTCTGATGTGGCCACACCTTTTCAAACAGAAACGATTTTTTTTCCCGTAAGTTTTTCATAATATTTGAGGTTGTGTAAAATTTTAAGCGTGTCTGGAAAATTTTTCCACTCTTGTCTACAAAAAAATACTTTTGTATTTAATCAGTTGCATTTGCTGTTGTCTGTTCAGGACGACACACAACTGTTGTGCATTTTCTTAAACCCTTTCCTTACGTTTTAGTGCAAGTGTGGGAGAATTTATTTGTGTTTTTAGAATGTATGTGATCCCTTTTTTTTTTTAAATCACTTTTTAAAATATATTTTTATAGAACTGCCTTTAAGTGTTGTCTCTTTTTAATGTTTGAATATTTAATTTGACCTTGTTTTGGTTATTTATTTATATTGACATACATGATGATTTATTCCATTCCTTCATGTTATGTCTCTTTATTCTCTGCCCTCTCTACTTCAATACATGAATTCAGTCATATTTTTCTAGTTTACTGTTCATATCTCCTTTACTATATTGTGGTGTTTTCTACATTTTAGTGTCTTTGTGTCTTATTTATTTCAGTTGTATTCTGCTGTTGTGTCCTTCACTAATGGGACTAATGGGACTATTTTCATTCACTCTTAAACAGAGATGAAAGGAGAAATGACAACCAGCAGGAATCTTTGTCTTTATCTGCAAGTTCTACTGCCTGTTTTTTTTTGTTTTTTTTTACTATCCATATGTTACAGTATTTGTGATCACATTTCAACCACCTTTGAAGCACTTTAGTGACCATGTAACCCTTTTTGTTTTTTTTATATATAGTTTGTCACTGTTTTATTGTTTCTTATGAAGTAATTTGTGGCCTTGCTCGGCTAAAAGTGCTATAATATAAAAACTTTACCCACTAGAATAGCCTTGTACTGTTTGTCTAACCTGAGTAAAACATAACTTGAATACAATTGTGCATCTGGATGCCTATTGTTTCTGGACCCATCACAGTAAAAATCAACATGACACTGATGCATGTGAAGTGTTTTATGTTGTGATCTCTATACGGTCTGCAGAAATCCTCCTCATCCTCACTTTTTATTAAATTTTTTTAGACAGTACAGACATAATGGATGAAAACGGAGATCTTTCTCAGGAGAAAATTGCTGTACCTTTCAGCCCCAATTATTAAATCCATTTATTATAGATTCATCAATGCTTGTAGTGTTCATAATGAAAGAAGTGGATCCTCATCAAGCTGTACTTCTTGTCTTTTGTGATTCTGAATGAATTCACAAACTCTATGAATGACTTTTGCTGACAGTGTGGAGCATTCACACATTTGAAGTCTATCTTCAATGAAGGCGAGCTTCGTTAGGTCAAAGGAACTTAATTAGCTCTGCAAGATGAACGTTCTGTCTTTAGTGAATACATTACATATCTTGTATTATTTAGAGACTTAATTTGGCAAAACGAAACACTTAACTATAAGCTCTAGAGTACACTCAGTCAATACAAACTACAAGCATTTAGAGAACATCAATGAGGCTTTTTAAAACACATTTTTCCCTTTGTCTCGGAAGTGTTTCTGTTGCACCGAAAAGTCTCCTTACTCTTATTTCCTGACTACAGACTGAAGTTAAACTCTGCTGTTTTAAGTCACAAAAATGTCTTCATTTCAGCATAATCAATGCAAATATAACTACTACTGAAGTGATCATACATATATATCTACATGTAATATTTTTATGGCAATTTGTGGTATTTTATGTTTATATATTTCTGGAATATCTGCTCTCTTGCAATTACATATGACGTTTGAAGGTTAAAAAAAGGTTTCATTACTTATACTATTATTTATTTATTTATTGCACTATGTTTTGCATGCAACTTTCTTGAACTTTGTTGTTATTCCCTTGACCAGTGATTTTTTTTTTTTTCTTAATCTCTTTTTAATGAATGTCTGTTTCTATTGCACATCCTTTGTGGACAGTTCTTGGGTTTCACTGCTCATACCACAAACAAGTGACAAATAAAAAATTGACTAACAACAAACTTGCCTTTGGTCTCAGTAGTATGACACGATAGAGGACTTTGAATGCATCATAAAAATAAAAAAGAACAGTTGTATATTAGACTGTTAGATAATGTCAAGGGGGTTTGATGATTTAAAACAAAGTGAATGTGGTAAATTTACTTGGAGACAAATTAAATTACACTGAAAGAAATTAATGGATACATATGTGCTTAGCTAGATAAGTGCTAAACACTGAATTGTCTTCAACCTGCTTTAGCCATGGAAAAAATGATGAAACAAATGATTAGATTATTAAATACACCACTCCAATGAAATAGTTTTGCAATTGATACAGGAATAAGAATTAATGGCTTTAAAACTCAATCTCTAAGGCTAAAGCTTAACCCTTAAAGACATCTGATTGGCTAACATTTGTCTTTGCCTAAAGTGACACTTGTCAACATTTTTATCAAAATTATTAATAAAACAACATGTAAAACAAATTGCCCATATTTTTCTGAAGTTTTATGAAGCATCAAAATAGTGCAATTTTGTAATTTATCTGAATAAAACATGTCAGAAACTAAGCATTTTAACTAACATGAAACAAAACCAAATTCAATAGCTTGTTGTTTTGTGGCTGAATATCTAACCCTTATTTTTCAGTAGAAAGTAGTTGTTCATAGTGTGAAAGCTTTGATAAAGTAAGCATAATATAACTAGTCGAAGGTAAAGGACACTTAGCTAGCATTAGCTTCTAGCACAGCATTAACAAACAGACATAATAAGCAGTAGCCTACAAAGGAAACTTCTGCGTACGTGCTAAATGAGTAACTAATTGCAGTACATTTGTGGCTTGTTAACTTGTTAGCTAATGCTAAATAGGAACAATTTTCATCCTGTTTAGGTTAAATAAGTGACAGAAAACTCTCTTAACATATTCTGCTGTAAGTGTTCAAAAGCTTTGTCTCTGCCATATTCAATTCTTTCAGTGTCTGCTGGTAAAACAAATAGCTTCGCATTGAAATGAACACAAAATGTCAAATAATAGCTAACACCTGCCATAAGCATTAAGTAAAATTCACAAACCCTTATTTTTCAAATTCAATTTTAAAATAATGGGCTATTTTATTTTTTAATGTTTAATTCCTATTTATTTTATATTTAGTTTATTCATTTGCACATTTTTTCTTGCAAATCTGTGGCTTTAATCACACAGAATATGAGTTTTATTGGGTGAGAACTATTTTCTTTCTCTGTTTTTTCCCATTCAGCCTCTGAGAATCCTTGTGCATTTCATCATGCACAAATTGGCCTTAATATGCCATCAAATTTATGAGTCTATTTGATCCACTTTTCATTTTAAGTAGCCTTGTAAAATTACTTTTTTCCTCCCTAGATCCATGATGAACTACACTGAAAGCTAAACCACAAGCCAGAATAACAGTACGGCATGTCCGGACGAGGATAAAAGATTCGGGTCAGACCGAGCATCACCTACCGATGACTCTGCTGTTACACAGAGTGAAGCAGGAGAAGGTTACGAAGCCGGGGAGGCAGTATGACACCGGCTGGGAGACAAGAGGTATGAAGAGAACTCAGAGAAAGGACACAGAGAACATAAGGGGACAAGAAAGAAAGAAAACTCCCAGGAGAGGTGACCCTTCTGTGGGTTTTCAACATTCGATTGTCCAGCAGAAACTCAAAAAAGTAGAGGAACATTTAGCCTTAAGGATGGAGATACTACCTGTCTTCAGCAAGTCAACACCCCCCCCCCCCCAGAGAACTCCAACTTTCCCCTTCCTATCAGAGACTCACGTTAGTAAATCAACGTATCATGCTTGGGCATGTAATAGGAATTTTAGTCTGATAGTATTTTTCTTAGTCTGTATTTGCATATATTCTTAGTCTTAGTTTAGAGACAGTTGAACTTTGTTTATACTTGTTTGTATTCATATATGAACTGCTCAAGGACCTTTTGATTCCAACCCAGGGATAGACGCCTGGGGTAGGTTGGTGCCGACGTGGCATCAGGAAGAGACGACTCTGGTGACACTTTGACAGTTCAGCTTGACATTAGTCATTAAGTTATCTTAGAACAGCCTTATAAGAGAGGATGAGTGACGTGTAACTTTGGTACTCTCCCTTATGCTGCGACGTGTACACCGGGAGTGACCAAAGCGACCAGAGCGCAGGAAGTCATTATTTCTCTATGGAGGGTCGGCAGCCAAGCAACCAAAGCGAATTCACCGGGGGCGAAGCGACCTGGGCGACCAGAGCGAATTTTAGCAATTAAAAGTCATCTTATCTTACGGTAATGAACTGTGACGCGGTTTGGCGAAAACTAATCAAAATTCATAGAAAAATCATAGAACGCTGGCGTCCGACAATCCGGTGGGTACGTAGAAACACACAGAGTAAACTTTAGTTCCTAGTTAAAAGTTACAATGGCAACCGAAAAGTTAATAGCTGTGGTGTCCGCCCACAAGTTGTTGTACGATCCGACTGTTTTTGCTTACAGGGACAACCAAAAAAAAAAAGACACTTGGGAGAGAGTGAGTGAGGTTGTTGGAGAGTGGAGCGGTGAGTTTGTTTGCACGATATTTTGATTTCTCCTCCGCCGGTGAGAACTCTGAAGCTGTTGCTGCAGGAACAGCAAGCCAGCGCACACAACCACGTCCTGATCTTCCATGTCGAGATGATGATTAAACTGGGGCACCATGTCTGAATTTATGGAACACACTTCCATTAAGTGGGAGCGCATTTCATTTGCTCTGGACGTGAGGATAAAAGTAATATGACGTCACAAGCTAACAAAGCTACCAAGGCGAATCCAACAGCAAAGCTTCTTCAGCGACCTCAGCTACCTGGTCGCTCTGGTTGCTTTTGGTGTACATTACAGTTGCACTATCTGCTTCCTCATCTGTGTCCAATTAGTATTTAGTATCATCAATGACCATGTCCACATTCGTCCAACGTCTCCTGTCTTTGGTGTTTCCTTGCACTGTGCTCTGTGTTTGGCTATAACCCGAAGTACCAATGAGCTCTTTAACCAGTTAGGAAGGATGACAATCCTTAAAAGCGTCCGGGGTGAAATGACGGGAACACAGCTGCGGGTTCTTGGGAAGTTGTACTTTTTCACATGCATTTTCCCATTGTTTTCTCACTTTCTTTTCTTGTGGAAAGATGTGGATACTTACATCGGTTCCTTTCTTGCCTTTAGACTGGACGTTATAAATAAAAGTGAAGCATTTTGTGATTGTTTTTCTCTATAAAAAAAAGTTGAGCAGTTGAATGTTAGCTTTGTGTTGACTCAAGTACAACTTTTTGATGTCATCATCCGGAAATGCAATGCATATTTATATACTTTTAATAATTTTATGTAGTCGTAGAGTTCAGTCTTAGTATTTTAAAACCTACTTGTCTTTATGTCTAACGTTTCTTTTAATGATATTTCAGTGTCTCAACAAACTGTGGCAGATGATTTTTGAGGTGGAGAAACTGACAAGTTGACATATTGTTACCTTTTGTTGTGATGTTTTCACGGAACAGTTTGTGAAACATTATAATTTGATGAGCGTCACTTTCAGTTCAACAAAGCTAATTCGTGCAGCACTGATAGGAATTAAATAACTTCAATATTGGTTTTGTTTCTCTCTGTTGAGTTTGAAGAAAGAAGTGAAAGTTTTTAAAGTGTGTGTCTGTGAGCACACGTTCTCCAATTAGTCAGACTTGAAGAAAAGAGAGTCCACTGATTAGCTGCACTGTTCGCTCAAGCATGTAGATTAGGGGAACATTTTCAGACACATTTTCTATACAAAACAGCATAATGTGTATTAATATCGTCAATATCCTGAACACACCAACATAATAATGTTAACAGAATAAAAGTTGTGATTACTCACCCTTAAAAAGTTACATGTGGTGACTTCAAAATGAATTTCAAATTTAACCTTTCCTGACAGACTTATCTTCATTTATTATATTATCCTCTGTATTTTGGATTTTTTTTTTTTTTTTTTTTTTGTGTGTGTGAAAATCCACTATTTTTCTGTATTAAAACCAGGCTTAAGACTCACCCTTTCAATTTGGCTTTTAATTTAATTTTGGTTTTTACTTAACATCTTAACCTCATTTCTCATTATTTCTTATTTTGACTTTTTACCAGTGTTTGTTTTATCTTCAACCTGTTTTCTATTTATACTATATCTATTCATATACATGTCTTATATTTAAATTATTTCTTTTGTTTTCTATCATTTTACTGTGATTTTATTTTTATTTATCTATTTCATTTATCTTTTAATATTCTCCAGTGTTTCATCGGGGGGGCTCCACACTGGGGGGTGGCTGTGGACTCTGGCAGCCGTGGCGCCTTCCTTCCCTGAGGTCTGGGGGTCCCTGCTGCCATGCTGTGGGGGCAGTTGTGACCCTCTCTCACTGGTCAGAATGCGGTAGTGTGTCGGTGGTGCCGGGGTGCTGGGGTCGCTGGCTGCCCCCCCCCCGGTGCGGATGGCTCCCTGTGACAGTGCATCCTTTTTTCACCTCCTGGTCCTCGTGTGCTCAGTCAGTCCTTTTAAGTATGCTTGTGTGTGTGTGTGTGTGTGTGTGTGAGATGTGAACATGGATTTTATTGGTGAATCAGCGCTGCAGAAAATGACAGCATTTCCACAGACACCTTTGATGTCAGTAATTTTTTTTTTTTTTTTTTTTTTTACAATATATTGATAGGATTAGTGGATCAAAAGTCAAAAGTTAAATATTTTAGACTAATAAATGCTTGTGGTTGGGTGTTCTGTTCAGGTTTAAAGCAGCTGTTCCTATAATGTACTTTGCATCAAAATTTCTGAAAAGGCCAGAGTGACATTTCACTTTGTTACGTAAACAAGCGGACTGTGTTTATGATGGAGTCATCTACGAAGGTTTTTTGAGGGAAATGACTCAGTTGTGTAAGAATGGAAAAATTAATGGATTGGTGCTATCTAGGCTGTCACCAATATGTTTACAAATTTGAAAAAAAAAAAAAAGGGATGAAGGTCATACAGTGCTTTAAGAGTTAAGTAAAAGTAATAAAATACCACATGATCTCAACAATGGAAGAAAAAAAAAACTGTTTCAGTGCAGAATTCATATTCACAGTTCAATGTAGGACTTCCAGACAATGTGAAAATCTGACTGAAATCCTTTTATTAACATGTCGAGGTGATCTTTATGTTTCAATATAATGAGAAAATGACTCTCTCTCTCTGACTTATTTCACTCTATAATAGCATTTTCTCTTGGTGAGGAGACAGTATACAGGCCCGTAGCAACATTTTATACATTTCTATACATAATTTATATTCCTTACAGACACATCATTGAACATTCCCAAATATTTGACTGTGATATTAAACAGCAACATTTGAAATTAAGCTCGGTAGGAAGGATTACTCTAACTTCTGAGAAAACACACCTTAATGATATTTTTGGTATCCTGTTTTACAGAATTATATCCCTTACCTGTGAGTGAAATTATTCTGAGAAAGGGGATTATAAAGTTTAATCTTAACAGGGATTTTCACGGGGAAATAAATTACTTTCCTTCTTAGTTCATCAACATAAAGTGATTTGAGAAAAGGATTTTGCTGCTTCTGAATGAGACAGCAATGAATGCAGATCTCCAACATCCTTTCAAGCACAAATCCACACAGAGGCATAACCTCTTGTTCTGTGTTCGCATTACTCTGATTATTCCCTGTTCTGTTGCCTTCATCATACGTACGTACATGATAAGACTCATTCATTCATAGAGTTATTTATATGTCCCTCAACACTCAAGGCACAGCAGATTCATAACACTCCTTCTATTATGTTTTCAATAACTAATAAAGAAAATTATGTAGATTCTAACCAGGAATTAAATGATATGTCAATCATGTCACTGTGCGGTGGTGTTAAATAATTTACAGGTCCTAATAGAGAGTTTATTATGGCGGAATATGAAAATGTTCCTGTAGATGACTGAAGTATTTCCAAGCCTGTAATAACACAGAACAGCTCAGCAACTCAAGATTTGTTTAGGATACAAAACAGAAAACCCATGAATAATGTCCACTGTTTATATTTCAGGAAGAGAATGGGTTTTTTTTGTTTTGTTTTTTTTTTTGGGGGGGTTCCACTTATTTTACTATACTACTTATTTTTTTCATCTTCAACAGAGAAACAGAACAATTACATTAGAATCTACATGTCTTGGATGCATTTGGTATGATGCTGATAACTATTAGATCACTATTAGACTGGTGTGGTCACAGGTTTTCAATGAACTGAAAAAATATTTTTTTTACGTTTTTAAGTGTTATGTTTGGGAAAAGCATCAGTGTAAAACCAGGCTGATGGTGTCCCAGAGAAGTCTGAGTCTGGAGCCGCTGACAGCAGAATGGAGGTGAGAGCCTGTTTTCACTCCTACAAGCCCTTTGCATCTATATTCAACAGCCAGACTATGAGACAGAAATTAATATTAGATGTCTTAGACATCAGACATTCTCTGAAATAATGTGCAGACAAGCAAAGTAAAATTAATATGAGACAATAATCAACCTCAATATTCTGGAGATTATTTTGTTTATTATGTTGCTCTTACGGCGTGAACTTTCAATGAACAGGAAGAAAAAAAAAGAGTACAAATCCTTAGACTTTATTAATTTAAACTCCTTTGTTTTTTTTGAGACATCCACAACATCATATCATCAACATCATCGTCTCTGATTTTTGCGCCTTTCTATGTTATTTCACACTAAAATTAATATAATGCGGCGATCAACAAATAAAATCTCTTAAGGACATTATGTTGTTTATTATTATTATTTATTATATTGTTGTTGCTCATTCTGTTCATTTTTGTGTGCCCCTATACCCCTATAATGTACGTTTTTGATATGCTGGGTAACATATAGATTGAAGTGTGTGCAAATTCCATATTTGTTTGTTTGATCCTCATTTATTTTGATAATGTAGGAAAACAAACTCTAATAAAAACAAATATAGGTGATTAACCCACAGGGATCCACAGGTTCTAGATGTGGTAGTTTTAATGTTGTTGTGTATTCATGCATGCTGTACCGTATTTGTCCAGTAGTCACCGCCAAAGCATTCTGGCCATAGCAACGTGACTGTAAGGGTATGGTATTAAAAAATTACTAATATCTTCCAAAATTTTGGTTCTATCAACTTGCTGTTTTCACTAGTCTCTTCCTCATCTTCCAAAAATTCACAAGTATGCCAAACTGCAGCAGTCCGCTATTTCCAGATTTTGTGTGAATCCTCGGGGACACACACACACACACAGGCCATTTGCCTTTTATAATATAGACAGAATTATAACGCAATATTTCTGACATAGTCCAAGTGACACTATCAAAGAGCAAAAAGTGGTTGAGGTGGTCACGGTGGAATCCCAAAGTGGACTCACAGGAGTTCAGGGTTTGTGTTCCATGTCATTCCGCACTTAGTTTTTATCTACTTTAGCCTCCCTTCTCAATGTGTTTTCTCCAAGTCTTAGTCTGTCCCATTTTCCAGCCTTCACCACGTTGAATTTATGCTTTAACGTAAAGCACACCATTGGTTATTTTACATTCTAAGGAAGAAGGCAGGCATCAACATGTAACGAGTTGGTAGTAACAATGAAAAACAGTTGACAACTAGAGCACGAAACATTCATACTTCAGAGTTACAACAACAGACAACACACAACCTCTAAATATTTGCTATTAAATGGACTTCCGTAGCTTAGCAACATTAATGCTATAATCATCTTCCACAATCACGTAAGAATAGAATCACTAGAATAGAACAGAATTAATAATAATAATTAATAATGACAATAATAGAATTATTGTCATTGTAAGTACAACAAATTAAAAGTGCCATCCAGTCTGTGTCATATATAATTTGTGTTTAAAGTGTTGAAAATATTACAACTGTACAACATTAAAGTGTAAGAATGAGAGCTCACACAAAAAAACACAGTCTCTGCACTTTATTATTATTATTATTATTATTATTATAGATTTTGCTAGGTTAAATTCTACTTTTTAACATGGTACTACTGCCAGAATGAAATAGGAACGGGACATTAACAGCTGGAGAGCTGTTTTTCAAGCAATTGCAAGAATTCCTGTGTACGAAGGCATAATCATTCCACTATAGTCAGGTGACATGTATCAATTATATTAATATTAGAATATTTGTGCGACATTTCTGAAACCATAAAATGTACAATTGTAATATACAATATGTCGCAAAAAGTAAGCCCTACTCCCAAGGGTGTAGGTTTGGCCTGGAAAGTGGTGGGGACATAAATTTGCCATATTGTCAGAGGCATTTGTTTTTTTTGTTTTTTTAACAAAAGTCGCTTTGGCAAAGATCCCAAGACTAGATATAGGTGGAGCCAAAGACAGAAAGCACCAATTATCATCAGAATAGCTTTTTCAGGTGGGGAAAATACTGGGAAAATAGTAATACCCTATGGAAAATACTCAAATAAAAAGGTCTAGTGCGATTTGTAAAAAATAAGTGGTGGGAACAATTTAAGGTCATCTCAAAAGTGGTAGGGACATGTCCCTACCGTCCATACTGTAAACTACACCCATGCCTACTCCTAAACCTCTGAAATACGGCTCATTCTGCAGTAAGACATTTACAAAGCAGAGCAATAACAAAGAATTTATGTTGATCGTAATTATCAGCTGAATTATAGATTTCCCTGCACAAGTGATCAGACATCTATGCTTGAGGTCAAAATCAATGTCATACTTTATTATTCCATCACTGTTATCATGTTCTTTTCCAGTTCCAAGAAACAATCCATTCAGTAATCTATCCACCACCACTGAGCATCATAAATCATGTACCATGTATCATGAATGTTAAAATCCTGTTGATCAAAGTCCCATCAAACCTTGCACTGAGCTGTACGGCTACCATCCATATCGGGAGCGGACACGACAGATTTGTTTCCAGCCGTAGCTGAATTTGAAACAGTCGTCCATTGGGAACAGTGGGATTTTTCCACAACTACAGGCCCCAATCCCCCTGAGGAGCAACACTCTGGCTCTTTATGATGTTAAAAGATAACCTATGTGTATCTGGGTTGTACGCGAGAGGACTACACTTCAGAATGTCCGCAGCTGTATCTCCTGATCATAGCTTCCAGTATCAGATAACCAGGCTGTTTAAACTCCCAACAGACAGTTTTTTTCTGCTAAAGTCACCTGGTCCGGACTTATCTCCGCTGGACCTGAGAATTCCTGGCCTTAATCTAAAGCCAGAATCAGCACGGCTGCATAATCTCAGCCATTTTCCACACAGAGCCAAAGAAAGGTTGTAAAGAGCCCCCGGAGAAGATTCAAGCAGGTGAAAATCCAGCTCTTGAGAGAAAGGTGTCGAATTTGATTCAGCAGTAAGACTATACAGGATACATTTACTGCATGTCGAATTGGCTCAGGAATTGTAGATATTGAGAGACAGCAGGAAGATAGAAGGCAAGCAAAGGGTGTCATTTCAATAGGATGAGAAAGGGGATGGGTTTGTTGACCAAGCTCTTTTTGAAGTAGACATACCCCGATCTCTATCCCAGATTTTCTCTATAATCCTGTCTTTCAATTTAGAGCCCCAATCCTGTGTTCACTGAAGTAAACAACCTGGGCAGCTACAATTTCCTCTCTTTAGCTTGTTACAGCCAGGCAGGTTTTCACAGAGGCAGATGCAATTTATAGTGTATAATATCCTAAAGTCACCTGGAAACCATGCAAATAAAAATGCCCTTTACACTGCACCTTTGTAACTACATTAAAGGTTTTGTCTGGTTCAAAAAGATACACCATCCTGATCATATATACAAGATAAGAAACATAGTATGAGTTCTTATACAATATATAAAAATGGCCTTGAACCCAGTTCCAAATGAATTTGTCCTCTGTTTTTAACATTTCTTCAGTGATTTATCACCATTTATTCTGTTATTATTTTCCATATTTTGCATTTTTAAGTGGAAATCATGTATTTTCCTGTAAGAGACAACTGAAGAAAAAGCGTATTTTTCAGTCCAATCTCTCATTAACTGAACATAAACAGTGTCTCCATCCACTGTTATTGATCCAACTCCATGGGTTTTAATGGTAAATCAATGTTAAAGAATATGACA
This sequence comes from Maxillicosta whitleyi, assembly GCA_029822895.1. Classification (NCBI taxonomy): domain Eukaryota; kingdom Metazoa; phylum Chordata; class Actinopteri; order Perciformes; family Neosebastidae; genus Maxillicosta; species Maxillicosta whitleyi. The sequence goes on from JAPSES010000228.1 coordinate 3,947,879, forward strand.
GTGTTTCCATGGTAATTCATCATATCTGATGACCATGAAAAGATGACAAAGTGTGTTTTACACTAATTATTTACATGTATTGATAGGATGAGTGGATCAACAGTTATGAAACAGTTTATATCAGTAAATGATTTTGGTTGAGCCTTTATGGATTAAACCATTGTTGTTACTGGTTTTATTGTTAATTTACTAAACAGTGAATATGCAAAGTTTAAACCATATATGGGCAAAATATGGTTGAAAGCCAGAACCAGTTTGTGGACCTCCAAATTCCAGCCCACAAACAAATCAATCTTACAATATCAATAACAAATAACTAAATTCATCATTTTTGCATTTTTTATTTAAAGCCATACTTGCCGTCTCCGAAGTGGGTGTGATGTATGAATGAATGAAAGTAGATTAAAAAGGTCTAAATAAAAAACAATATACTCTTGTTTTTAAGAGTGAGTGATATTATTTCATCATAATTAGAATTGACCCCCCCTCGTTTTTTTTTTCCTCCATCAGATGAGATCTGTGCTGCAAAACCTCATGAGAGTTCATCGCTGAGACAGAGATAGCCATCAAACAAAGTCAATTTTCTTCTCATCTGTGCATCTGAGAGAGGTTATTTTAATGTCAGAATGTTCAGAAGATATGTGTCTGGTGAAAAATGAGTCCAATTTTTACTTGGGTGACTTTGGGGCAAAAGAATCGGTCAAAATCTGTAAATCATGTTCAGCTCTCCCTTTGGAATGAGTGGGACAGACTCTTCCTCTAGTCTCCTAAAGCAACGGAGTGACAGAGAAATGCAAGTGACACCTATACAGGAAATGAGTCTCCAGTGAAACATTTTATTTCTCTGAACTTTGCTGGAAAAGAAAAACATTTATTGCAGTAATCAAGGAATGCAATGTCAGCTGACATTTTTCAAATAATCTTGCTTATTATCCTTGAAACTTCTCTTTACAAGAACCAGAAAAGTTTGCCCGGAATACTTGTCTAAAGTAGCCAATCATCCGAGAGTTGGCAAGAAAATTAGATAAATGCCATTGATCAAAGCTGATAAACAAGAGCCAGCATTTCTCTGATGCAGAATGTCTAATAACTGCATATTTATAACAATGGAATGTGTTTCATTGTTTTTATATAAAAGATTAAAACGATAAATAGGTTGAAGTTTACTTGGGAATGCCTTTATTATTTGCACTTTATTGCAGTTCTGCTGGGATTCGTCTTTGATGTTCTTTGGGCTGGTGTGGGAGTCTCTCATTTGTCATGCGCTGTTTTTCCAAAGGCGGCTTCCGTAACCAGGAAAGTCGAATGTAAACAACCGAGGTTCACACATACCCCTGAATGTTACCCTGTGGGATATTTGCCGCTGTTGTTCTTTGTTAATGCTTAAAGAGATGTATAGGCTAGTAAATTCAAAATGTCATGAATTTAGAAAGCCTTCGTATCAATTCCTATAGAAAGACGATTATCAATCTGATAATTTTCAACAGTTGAACCAACTTTTGTTTTGATCGAGCACCTCACGGAAATTGCCGAGTATTCATCGTGACCTAGATTTTTAGATTTGCCCCTTACTATAAATGCGAGCAGCTCCTCTTGCTTTTTCTCGTGTAATTTTAACACGTTTCTTGACTGATGATGCCAAAAACTTTTTTTTTTTTTTACGCTTTTTTGATTCCCCGGCGTCCACCATGCTGGATGATCCGCTGTTGTTTTGGCCGGTTCGAAGTCACATGACCTCGGGTGGAAAAAAAAACGGTCCGTCCGGAGAATGTAAACATTGCAATTTTGAGGGGTTGGAGGGCGAAGAGTAACCATTAGTGACAAACTCTAGCTGGAAAATAGAGCCCCGCGGCAGTGGTTTATAAGCACTTCACCGAGGCAGGTTTCATTTTGAATTTACTACCCTATGCATCTCTTTAAGGTAGCATCGTTGGTATGTACCTGCTGTTTGGCTTCTTGTTTTTACCTGCTATGTTTTCTCTGTTTAGTTTTGTGTTGTTTGGGCGGAGATGTGCTAATGAAATATGCTAACTGCTAGCTTACAGGTCGTATGAAGTCAAGCCATGTATGGACTTAGCCTTTGAGTTGAATGATTGACAATTTATGTCTTCAAACACTATTGTTTATTCATGTATGTATGTTCCAGTTTCACACTTTTCTACGTCAATAAACCTGTGGACGGCGAAACAATCTTCAGATTACTTGATTCAGGAAGTGTTTAGCTGGCTGCTAGGATAAGTAATACCGAAGACAGCACATGCATCAGTGATATAAGTCATACAAATCAGACAATTGGCAAGATGGAGAGTAAATTGGAAGTGAATATTGCATTTAAATGATTTGTTTTTATATAATCAATGTTCTCACAGTACAGCACAGAGATGCTTAGAGCTATAAAAAAAAAAAAAAAAAGTCAATATCTTATGAGAAATTTTTTGCCTTTTCGAAACAAGGAATTACTGCTTTTGTGTTGGAAAACAATCAGCTATAAAGCATATGACATGTTTACCCACTTGATGTAGCTTATGTAGCTTGATGTAGCATAACTCAATTCACTTTCTTTGCTTCATCTAATCTAAGTGACAATGACACAGCTATTTAAACCAAATTTTTTATTTATTTATTTTTTGCTGTTTT
>JAPSES010000228.1:3975231-3985454 GCA_029822895.1 Maxillicosta whitleyi
TGAATGAATGAGTCATGCAATACCATCTATGACAAAACTTTACAGTTATGTGTGTCTGGATCATTTCAGTCACTGTTACCATTAGTGCTGTTTATCCCAGTGCTGTTTATCCCTGTTGTAATTTGCATAAGCCATCTTCACCCACAAACCACCGTTCAACCCCACATACAAAATTCTAGATTCCGCACACAAATTAGTATATGCAAATTGTGACATTTGTAGATCCGGCCCAATGTGTGTCAATGCATGTGTCCAATTCCATATTTTAATTCTGAATCTAGGATAGCTAGCTTGGTTTGCAGTTTTAAAAATTCCTTGTTTTTACACTGGTGTGTTGCAAAGCCCATTGGTTCATGTCTCAATTGGGCTACAGCTGAAAGTAGACAGGCCCCCTACCAGAAAACTCTTCTATTCTGATTGGCAAGATTACAGGAGTTTGCAAGGTCAACCGCACTCTGGCTGTGAGCACATGGTTAACACTGCCCTGATTTTATGCCAAATATGGAGACTGTTGGCTTGTTGGAAAAGGAGAGAAAAATACACTCAGGACAGCAGGGGCACGATATCAAAGAGATTTTCACTGTTTTTGACTGTTCACAGCACATTTTATATATTTAATATTTAACAATACGACAGAAATAATAATAAAAAAAAAATCAATATGTTCCATAGTATCAGATAGCAGGCTTTTCTTTCCTACCATTATAGCTTGCTTTGTTGTGTTCGGGCCTGTCTGGGTGTCAAAATATAAGCAGTGGATTTGCATCTCCTGGCAATAACAGCATCATTCAGCATGTACAGGTAGAAGAATAGAAAAACAAATCAACTCCAGTTCATTCTCACTTACTGTGCTATTCTTGATGTGGTGTATTTCTGCCTGAGAGACACACCTCTGATTAAAGCACACAAAAATATATACAGAAACCATAAAGATGGTATATATAGAATGTGTTAAAAAAAAAAAAAAAAAAAAAAGATATCATGTAAACTCTAAAATCTAAATTCCAGAATATTCCCACTGTTACACTCAATAGACAAACATATCGGGACACATTGAATCCAGCTGCTTCATTAGTCAGAAGGAGCTCATCTATAAACCACTAATGACAAATGCAATAACATGATCTGACATCTCAATAAATATCATTGCAATAGTTTTATATATATACAGACAACCAGTAACTATTTGGTTTCTTGGGATGACATATCAGTTTGTCTGTTACCACAGAGCCAATCAGCACCCTTGTTATATCATGTCTAGACCGTTAACTTATGTCCCAAAAAAGTACCAAACCTATCAGATAGTGAATAGGTCAACCTGAGTGACAGCAGACAATTAGTTTGGTAACATATCAGACTGCAATGTGGAAGTAGGTACATCCCATAGGTACATCCAACATTGATATAAATCAGCCACTGGGACAATGTTCATGGGGTAGAATTCCACAGGACCACAACATTCAACTGACACAAAACTGAAGTCACACAGCATACTGTTGCATCCAACATGTAGCTCCATCCACCTTCTCCAGTGTCCAAAGAACACCATAAAACAACATATATTTTCATATATAAATTTGTTATTTCTTTCATCCATCCACATTGCTGTGGTAGTGAAATGCACAAAAGAATGCACAGAAGTATATTCCATATATCCCCACAGTACTGTGGCAACAACAGGCTAATGAGTTCATGGAACAGGATCCATGATAGGCTCTAGTCCAAATGCTAACATTTGGTCTGTGGTAATAGACAAACTGATATATATATTTTTTTGCCATAGTACTGTGGGAGTAGATATTGCCTTATTAAGTACCCACTGTAAAACAACCTTTAAAAAAAACTCCTCTAACTGATTCAGTGGCTCACAAAACCTCCCTTGTGTCTGTCGTTTGTAGAAGTCCAGATGGTCCATTTACAAACAACCAGCAAGGAATGTGGCATATTTTATCTTTAAGGACATTTGCTTCATTCTTGCAAATATATGTGTGTAACTTAACCCCACCACCCCCCAGACTTAACCAAAGCTGCAGAAACCGACACAAAACTCTCATATAAGCCTCAAGAAATGGACAGCCGACAAAAAGAGAGTATGTTACCGGAAGAGATATGAAGGCATTATTAGTCTTCAGGCTGCATTTGTGGATTGCTCTCTGAAAATGCATCGCTACACCCTTGAAAAAGTGTCCTATGAAACAAAAATTGGAAAGCACTGAAGCATGAAGGTTGGACACTTGCACAGATGCATACCCTCTACGTACATCCACAGCAGAAAAAACCCCAAAACATTATCACATATGCGTAGTCAAGTCTCAGCATTTACACAGCATAGAGCAAAGGTCCCTCTAATGCTCATTGTGTAGTTTTAAGGCCATGGGTCATTGTCTTTGGGAATGTCATTTGACAGAACATTTTATGACACTGTTGGCCGACCTCATAAGCCCCAGGGATGAGAGTGAGAGGAAGAACTCATCTTTGTATTAAAGCTATAAATAAAATCATTGGGCTTGTGATATTGTTTCAGACCTCTAGGCTGCTTGCTCACTCTGCTACAGTGAAGGACAATTTTTTGACTATGACAGGTGTTGGAGGATTGTTGCTTGGAGTCAAGGAGAAGTTCTCTGGTCGTGGCTGAACACCAACAGGATTCTGTAACTGAGACACCGTCCACTGAACGGATTTGACATCTCATCTGATTGAGCGTTAAGCCATTCACAGCACAAAGAGCCCTAAGCATCGTTAAAATGTCTGCAGGTGGATATAGGTTTGTCACTTTTGACCTAAAAATGTTCGTAATAGATGTTACAAGCCACAAAAAAAAAAAAAAAAAAAAAAACCTACAATAATCCTGTATAAATTCTTCAAATAACGATTCACACTATGAGTTAATCTGCTGATTTTTGTTGGTAATACAATTGTAACCAAAAGTATGGCAGTGGCTTGAAATCACACTTTGCATAAATGTGATTTATTTGCCAATTAAACTTTGAAATTTGGTTATATAAAAATGTTTATTCTGAAAAGCGCATGGAAAAAAACGGAAGAAGCAAAGTTAGTTTTACCAACACAATTAAATTAATCACAACTCAGTTATTTCATTGACTGTCATGATTGCTTATCAATACAGCTAATTAGTTAAAAAAAAATTTTTTTTTTTTTATCAACTAACCTAACCAAATAAATGCAAACAAATCCAACTCTTAATGGTGAAACTGGTGTGTTTGTATATAGATGTAATGTGTCTGACAGCAGATCTTGGCTAATGGAGTTTGTGCGATTTGTTAAAGTTAAATTAAAATGTATAATTTATTCACAAAAACACTTTCCTCTGAATGTGAAATATTAAAATGCTTGCAAAAATGTTGCTCTGTCTGAACCTCTGGCCCTTGAACAGCGTTTTAATCACTCTGTGGCAGAGAAAAAGGAAAAGAAATACAGTGCAAATAGTTGCCATAACAAACTGCATTTGGATAGAAGCTGTAGAAACTTTGTTTATAAATTCAGCGCCTGTATGAATAAAATACAAACATCCTCTGAAAATATTGCGTCAGAGCCATAATGTCTGCTACACTGGGCTAATAACACTGGACTATTGTGGTTTCAAGGGTCACTCTTTCATTGTCACAGTCTGAAACACATCTACCCTCTTTTTTTTTTTTGGTCTGCCGGATGTGTCAGCGGACATCTTGTGTAATAACATCACGCTCACACCTCGCAGAGTGCCAGGTTTCAACACCAGACATGATAACAGGGCTCGTCTTTCTCTCATCCTCTCTCCACACCAGACCACTCTCCTATTTCCGTAACAGGTCTTCTCAAAAGACCACCTTTCAGGTAAGCTGTGCTGCAGAGTGTGCCTGAGCTCAAATCACTGCACTGTACTTCTATTCCCTGTAAATTCTATATCCTGTTGGGAAAAGCATGGTGCCGTCCAAGAGAAAAATATGTATATTATTTTTTCCAACGCAGTGAAAAGCAGAGTGAGCATATATAATCTATTCATGGAACTCCTTGACTTTTTGACTAGAAATACCTGGACATTTACCAGCCGAAAAGACCAGACATCTCGAGGAGGATAAAAACTCAGACTCAACAGATGGAAAGCTTCAGTTGCCACAGCATTGAAAACAGATGGTGCAGCAACACTGACTTGAACGCTTCATGGATTACATGTGATTAGTTTTTTTTTTTTTTTTTTTAAATCCAGAAATTGTTAGTTTCCAAGTCTATCTGTTCTATTAAAACTTTAGTCATAACTGTACTTTGATATAAGGAGATTAGCGCCACAGAATCACTGAAGCACTGATTTTTAAGTGATGTTAGTGCTGGATAATAGGCTTCCCCTTTTCCTGTTTGAGTCTACAGGGTCCTCATGATCAGCCAGCTGTAGGCGGTAAAACTCAAAGATCAATGGATTTGAACATTTATGTTGCTCCTGTTAATTACTTGCTGATTTTGACAAAGATTTCTTAGGTACAGTCATAACAAGAGTTGTTTATGTCTTTATGAACGTTCATTATAGAAGCCCTGACTGTAGATCTATCCCTTTTTAATTATCTTTCTATTAGTAAAACCCTAGTCACATCATAACTGCATTCTGCTGCCAGCTGCAATGTTGAATTCTTATGAGGAGGAATCAAGGTTAATTATAGTGGCGTCGCAAAGTTTTAAAACCCTGACATGAATCTTTAGTAAAAGCGAAGCAAATTAATACATTACTTTAAGTTTGAAAAGTTACCTGAAAGAATTCACTTCACTTCACACGTACAAAACCAAGATTTGTTTAATATGCAGCACTATAACTGGCTCTTTGATTTTGCACAGTTTATCTTCAGACATTGCACATATATGGCTGCATCTAAGGTTTGTGTGTATAAAAACGTGTGAAAACTCATTGCACACATGTAAAAGAAAAATGTACAAACTGATTTACTAATGATGCGAACTAAGGTTGCATCTTTCAAAGGTGAAAAATAACACATTTGCCACGATGAAGATGAAATATGGAGCATTTACACACAATTGTGTGCATGTGCTGAGAAGAGAAAGTGTAAATATATTAATTTAGGACACAAAGTGATTTAACAAACCCAAAAGCAATTTTTTTCATAGAAACTGCGTCTATATTTAACACATCTCAAAGGGAGGTGCAAATGATTTAGATGTGTAATTGCACACACATGGACGTGGTTATTGTCACAAAAAGGAGACATCAGTGAATCATGGTGCAGAGAACACATTTTTCACCTTCGTGTGAACATTTTTTTTTTTGGAATGACACAAGAAAAAAATAATTCCAACATATGCTCCCACCCCCACTTCACAGGACTCTTGTAAAGGCTATGTTTACACTTGATCTGATGACTGTGATTAAAAGTACGCACCAACATTAGGCTACAGTGTGACAAAATGGTCCTGACAGTCATTCAACATCTCCCACGGCCCCCCCCAACACTAAAATGAATCCGGCACTGCTTCCCAGTAATGTCATTTTAGAACCGCTACATGAACTAGGAGATGATTTGAGTCATATAATACCTTCTATGACAAAACTCCTCACAAAGTAACATTTCCTTGCATCTGGATCACTGTTAACATTATTAATGGTGTATTCAAGAGTGTATTGTCTCCATGACGACAACCAGTAGCTCAGCCTCCAAGACTTTGCACCTGTTGTCATTTATGCAGTTACTCTTAGTAAATTAAAGTATGTTCAACCCCACACGCAAAATTCTCGGTTGCACACACAAGTTAGTACACGTAAATTGGGATTTTAGTAGATTGGTGACATAGTGCTTTGGGTGCACATAGTCCCTGATGGTGGTTTTGTACCGACTGTTATATGTGCGATTAGATCTACACTATATGTTCTTTTCTATTTATCCCTAAAGAATAACAAATTAACAACGACAGGGTTTATTCACTGTGCAATTAATGTCTCCCTCAGCACTCTGATGAACAATACTGTTGAGCAAGTTTTATTAATAATAATAATAATAACCCACACATTGTATTCATAGATATACAGTAATTGCAGTTGATAATAGGATGCAATTTGGAGACCAATTAAAATTCAATCCCATATTATTAGACTCAAAGAAATCTTTGTCACATGAATGACCAGTTAAATATGTATGATCAAAATAATAGATTATCTTGGTAGTGGGGCTGCAAAAGCGTATTGTTAATTTCCTTTCAGATTTCTGGATGATACAAAAAGCATTTTCTCATGTTCAGATGCTGCTTCATTGCAGCTAAAAGCTTGTCCATCATGTTGCACTGCACAGGTTTACATGCCACTGACTACATTTATTAAAATCATCTCAGTAATTGTAAAAGTAAAAATTCCACAAAGCTACTTGTTCTTAGACAAAAATCAGTTACATGTACTGTTTTATTTTATTAATTTGCCTCCACTATCTTGTCTCATATTCTGGAGAACATACTAAACAGTTAGACACACTATCACAACTACGTGATTGTAGTGTTTTCAGTTCAGTTCACTGTTGTTTCTCTTTTTTTTGTACACTGTCTCCCCCTGTCTCTGTCATCTGGACCTGTTGACCTAATTACTAATCCGGGCCACCTGGTTGGGACAGCTGTTCCCAATCAGGTGGACTCCTTATATACTCTGTCTCAGTCACTTGTTCCCTGCCAGATTGTCAACTGCTCTAGTTACATTCCCGCATTCTTACCTGTTTCCTACCTGTTTTGTGTATGACCTTTGTTCTGTGTTCTGGATCTGACCTGTCAAGCTGCCCGCCTTGTGACCCCTGCCCGAACGACCTCCGCCTGCTCAACCCCTTTGGACTGCCATACGGTACCGACCTTCACCTGTTTCTCCGCTCCTCTGTCTGCCTCCTGCCCCTGACCACTGCCCGTCCTCGGACCACGTCTCTGCCTGCCCCCCTTTGGACACCGTTGTGGTTTCCTCCGAAACCCTCTCAGGACATTCATATATCGGACTTTCACTGTGTGTTATCAGTGTATTCAGTGACTTTAAACTGCTCCTGTGTTTGTGTTAATAAACTGTTTGGAACTGAGCTTCTGGTTCTGGTCTGCATTTGGGTTCCCAGTCTTGGTCCTTGTCAGTGATAGTGTAACCAATAATGATACTAAACATAGCCCTGTCACAATTATTAAATTAGTGCTTTATCACAATCATTGGAAACCACTTCATTTATTTTACACAACAGTCATTCCCACCATCCACCTGTATATATAAAAAAAAAAAACACCTGCATGAAACTAGTAAAATTATCATATTTCTGCATCATTCTACACTGTGGGAGATCTAAGTTGACATTTAATGACATCCTCAGGAGGCTCTAAGATATTCTTTGTACCTGTCATTATCACTAATTTCTTTTAATTTGTTTTTTTTTATCAAACATGCTTTTTATAAAGTCTACAAGACCAAATGAAAAACAATTTATTTTATCCACATATGAAATGTATAATGTATACTCCTTGATAATATAAATCAGTGACTGCAATTTCCTGTATGACAATAAAACTTCAAATAAATAAATAAATACATACATAAACAATTATTATTATTATCATGACAGCCCTATAGATACATTACATTAAAGATGTAAGATAAAAAAAAAAGTTAAATACCAGTCTATGTTTACCTGAAATGAAAAGATTACAAAGAACATAATAATAATGATACTATCATAGCAGCTGCATATCGAGCTCTAACCTTCCTGGTTTTATTTGTTCCCATTATTACATCTGTTATCAAATGTGACTTTATTATTTTTCTCTTTCATAAATGTGTGTGATTTGCCGCAGTATCTTCAGTAATATCATAGTGGTGAATAATTCTCTAACAAAGCACAATGCATGTGCCTATATGTAAAATAATAAAACGAACTTACCTTCTGTTGCAGAGCAGAATAATGTGCATAAACTAGGGAGCATTGTTGTGCTTTCCAGGCACTCACTGAGGTTATGTACTACACTTTTCTTTTGAGGGCATGGCGGATACCTTTGCTTGTCACTCTCCTGTCATGTCTTGTCTGAAATTACAAACAAGGTAGTAATAATAGCTAGACTTTCCTGTTGTTCACCCTCCTCTCCTGAGGATAACAGTATAACTGTGTAGCAATCTACAATGCCAGGACTCTACAATGTCTCTTTATCATGATCTGTGTGGAGGCACCGCTTCTCTGCAGCACAGATTGAGTTCAAGCCCTTGAACTACAAACAACAATTCAGACCGTCTCGTTATATTTTTCTCTGAAATGAGGAAACTGTGTGATTGACAGGGTGTTAATGGTGAACTGATAAAACTAGATACATGGTCTGCACAAAGTGAGGAAACCAGCTGCAGCATTTCCTTATAACTGGACAGCAAAAACACACCTCTGTGGCCTTCAGCACATGCTAATAATTCAAGCAGCTGCGGTAGAATTTCTCATCTGATGCAGGTAAAGAGTGGCAAAGATCAAGCTCTTTAATAATAGTTCTATCCAGAGGTGAGGGAAGCGGGTACATATAACACATTTTATGCTTTTAATGTGACAGTGATTGTCAGTAACATTGACTGTATATAAAGATCGACGGTACGGCATCACGTCCTCTAGGTGTGGAAAAGTGAAGACAAAATACCATGCTTCAGGAGCCGCTGTCTTACTTCTGTAACATATTTTGCAACTACAGTTTTCGCCATAGAGACATGGGGCTGTAATATCTGACAGCCCCCGACTGATGAAATCATTTTCACCCTCATGTCTGACACAGTCTTGACAGTGAATGGTCATTTTATATCATCAAATAACTTCAATAAACTTTCCAGACAAATGGCAACCTCAACACAGATCAATCTGATGAGATCTCCCTAAAAAGACAGAAATGGCCTTCGGGGTTGGTTATTTCAAGCAAAAATACAATTGAATAGTCACTGAGAAGCAGTTGATGACTGTTTGAAGATGGATATGTGAGAGGTCAATTTGTCAGATGATGTCATAGATAAAAAAAAAAAAAGAAGATTTCAAACATCAAAATTAGAAATAGCCGGTTCACATGCAGTATTTATGACTATTCTATTCTTGTTCAGCTGTCTAACAACAGAAAGAAAAAAGAACTAAACAAGAACAACATTACAGTGAATTCATACAAATGATGTAAGCCCATTGAGCAGAGGCTACATACGGTGACTGGACATTAACTGTCTAGAATATTAATTAATGTCATTGACTAGATTGGTTATGATTCACTAGTGAGTCCAGACCTGGCTCACACATACACCAGATTTTTACACCAAATGACACACAAAGACAATTGGAGTTGTCCCAGTACTTCTGATGTAGCATTTATAAATATACATTTTCAGTTTTAATTTTATCTATTTATTTAGACAGGGAAAATGCACAATATTTAAAGGAGGGATATAGTGTATGAGGTTGTAGCAGTATGTAGTACTAATGACCACCAGTCCATGGGCAGACTGATGTTATCATTAAAAAACAGACATTAATAAAAAAAATTAAAAAAAAAAAAAAAAAAAAAAGAATTTCTATAACCCCATCTATATAAAAAATTGATTCACATCCAACCATTCACTGTTATTTGTCCCACTGTAGTCTGTCACACATACACTAAACATGTTATGGCTCTTTTCCACCAAAATTCCAGGAACTTTACTACCAGATACTTATTAAGTTGTGTTTCCACCACACCTGAAAGTTTGGGTATTTTATGCAAATTGGGTTGATGATGTATGTATGAGGAAGTGGTAAAAGAAACTACACTACACCTCCAGTGCAGTAGGGGGTGGTAAGGAGCTGAAGGCTTGTTGGTACAGCAGTCAGAACCACTTCAGCTATTGTGTTCCTTCAGTTCTTTATAGTCTTGTTTTCATTTCTTCAGTTTCTTTCGAATTGGTTTGACAGTGTGTAAATGTTCAGCTCCAGCTTGTTTGCTAACTTTAAATACACGCGGTCATTTCGCGTCTCCAACTCTCTCTGAATTTCTTCAGTGAAAATGCTCAAGAGTCTGGACCTTGTCATTCCTCCACTTCTCATGTATTTTTTTCTAAAGTAAAATATCTGAGGTAGCTGCAGTAAACAAAAGAAAAAAAATTGCTTTTAGTGGTTTTATGATGTCTGAGCGGATCGTAGAATGCTACAAGTGCAGTTCACCAGTTAAAGGTGCCCTATTATGCTTTCATATATTCCAGTTAGAACTGTTCTATGGACTATACAATATATATA
>JAPSES010000228.1:3989549-4006311 GCA_029822895.1 Maxillicosta whitleyi
GCGCTCATGATTTTATTACATTAAGAGTCGATTATTACGTTATGAACATTTATTACATTTCAGTTATTACGTTAAGAACCGTTATTACGTTATGAGCTTCTACAGCTACTCACCACATCAGTTAAAGAGTTAGACCAGCTGAAACATATCAATCACTGCAGTAATTATGCAATGGACAGCTTTTACATATTTGTGTTTTGACTGGCTAGTGTAGATAAGAATATTGATAACAATTCATCATTTTACATTTTTTTCCATCAGTTCCATCACTTTTATGAGGATGTGGGCCATAAGGTAGTTACTCCTCTAGCATATGATGAATATCACTTTAATTACTTACAGACAGGAATGTTTTTAACATTTACTTAATTAATTATTATTTGTACATGAATAAGGCTGACTATAGATAAGAACACATTTCTATATGGTGTCTTTTGAGCCTGTATGCTCATAATAGGCCTGCAATATTGATCAGACTTTTTCTGACCTTCAAAAGTTACGCTATTATATGTCTAAAGTTCTAACCTAAAGAAACTACGGCTCCCTGTCAGCTATACATGTGTCGTTATCTTTGGCATATATGGATGTGCTAAAATAAACTGCAGCCTTGAGCCTTTTGTCTTATACCAACCTCAGTACATTTCCTTTTGCCGCAGCAATAGTTCACGACACACGTACGTAGAGTCAGCCATGACAGGTATTTTATGGTTGCATGTATTCATATACATCCAGTTCAGCATTCAGCAGTCACTCTTTAGGACATTATTGTGTTTATACTATACCTTGTAGCGCTGACCAATGATGACAGTAGAGCTCTGTAGTGCATTTAAATTGCCATGTGAATACCTGCATGGCTATTCCATTATTGTAAAAGCTTTTATCATTGTTATTGTCCAGCAAGACAAACCTGTTTGTGTAGACAAGGGAAAATGGTGGTTAGAGTGTTTGCAGAAAATGGCTGCCATCAGGACAAGGCAAAAATATGACAACTAAAGGTGGTTTTGGGTCAGATTCTTCTGTCCTGGAAAGCTTTGGGGGGGGGGGGGATACACAAATAACCTTGATATGAGCATTTTCACGTGTTCTGTGCTCCAATAAATAACAATAACAACTATTTTTAACAGTGTCTTTTTATGGATCTGCTCCAAAATTTAATGGGTTTATCCTTGGCCCAAACAAATCCTCTTGACTAACTTTCTTGAAAGCCCTTGGAGTCATTTTCATATAATCCTGGTAACTATCAAATTCACAACAATGACAACATCACCTCCTAGGTGGAAGTAAAAAAAAAACAAAACAAAAAAAGTAACAGACAATAAGAATGTCAGAAAAGCGTATACAAGGTGTACTACACTGAAAGTCATCACTGTGGTACCTATAAATGCACCCAGTGCAAGAGAGCTACCCAGACACTAGGCCAGAGATAAATCCTACTCATTTCCTGTGTTGACAGTCTGAGGCTGCTTCCTTGACTCGGTAAAATTAACGGTCCAGAACGTTATTTTCCCATCCAATATGCTGCCATCAATCATTCTGTGTGCCTTCGTCACTTTCAAAAATTATGTGTCACTGTTTTCAACAAAGGCAAAGCAACAAATTTAGTCACGAGGAAAAGAAGTGATGATAAAATGTACAACTTTGATGGAAATATGAGTGGAAAGTAAAACTCCAAAATCTCTCCTTTAAATCTCTGCCTGTAGAAGAATGATGATGTGCTGCACAGCAATCAGCAGTGTGTTGGCAAGGTGTTTTTAATGAGTGTCATAAAGTTATTACAGGACAAATTTAGTTAAAATTAAACTTGCACTTACTGAATTATTGTAAGAGGTCACAGCTACCATTTCAGACTGACTTGGGAAAGTGATGCTGTGGGATGTAAGCTGTGCACTGTATATATTGTGGGGAAAAAAACCAAAATATTAATCTCACAAAACTGATGAAATACTTGTTAAGAAAGTGCTCTTCATACTACGTGATCTGTTATGCAAGGGATTACAGGCAAAGTATTAATAGTGTTAAAGAACAGTATCTTGGCAAAAGCCTCCAGAAGCTGTTAATCTTTCAGAATGTGAGCAGAAAATTCAAATGGGATTTACTTTAGTTTTAGGCACAGTTTGATTTCATTGCTATAGCAAAGAACACACAAGAATGTTTATGTGAGATGCATCCTCTATTTGATCGACACTCATAAAACAAGTTTGAATTAAGTATATTTATCATAAAATGACAACTAGCCCTGTGTAACATGGTAGACAGAGGAGAAGGTAGATTATAACTGTGGGCTGCGACTACTCTTGCGTGAAGTATGGAGTTTCATTGCAGAGCGGGAAATTGCAAGTGCCAAGGAAGAGAAGTGAATGACATCAAGGAGGATAGCACGGTAAGGGAGCATGTAAAGCGCATCCTCATTTCACTTCTAGTCAGATGCTCTCTCACTCCCTGATCACAGAACAGCAAGGGCTGATGGGAGAGCGGATGGGTGGGGGAATGTGATTTGAGGGCATCAAGAAGCGGAACTGACAGAGACGGATTCACTGTGGCCCAAGCATGGAATTGCTTTTCCTTTCCCCTGGAACTGAGCTGGAAGTGTCTGCGGCTGCAAACAATCTCTAAGCAGCAGCTTTCACAAAGCCCAGGAGCCAGAACCATGAAGGCTCAGAGGCAGGTGAGAAAACGCTGAACTATTTAGAAGAAGAAAACCAGGTGGTGACGAAGAAGTTATACTGAGCTCTGGCCTTCAGAAATGGTTGCATCAATGAAAAATACTAATTTTAATTTTCTGCATGCTTTTTCATATTCTAAAATCTGGATCTGGTTCCATAGGAAAATACATGCAAGTGTGTGTGTGTTCATGTGTATGTGTGGTGTATTTATGCAGCTAATTACACAGGTGTCACTGCGCTCCAGGATGGTGAATTAAGGAAACATGGGAATGTTTCACTCTCTCAGTATGACAGAGTGATGAAGGCATGCTATTCAATTTACACCTTAACCCAAGAGAGGGTCCATGCGGGGTTGTGTTGAGTTTAAATTAGAAAAACACAAACCGCAGACAACAGAAATAGTCAAAGTTCACTGGTGTTTTCATTTTTGAGCAAAAGACTTGCCACATCTTAACCACAGCTGTTGTTAGTAACAACAACACCACTGTGAAATGTAATGCATCAATGTCCCATCCATTCTCTCAGCAAAACAGTGTCTCTCAAGAGAGTGAAAATTAACATCATTAAAACCCATATGCAGAAAACATTCATCTCGTTCTCATTCAATGTAACAAAAATCTTCCCTCAGTATCTCAGACTGTTTTTGAAGTCGAGCCCCTGTTGTTTCCCTCCTAATGGTGCATGTCTGTGTGGAGACAGAGCTCTGACTTGTAGCTCTCTATTCATATTCAACTTGAGTCGTCTTTATTCTCCTCACTCAGTCATCGCACATATCGAAAACATACCATCACTCACATCCGGTAGCAGATGCTGACATTTCTGACAAGGTAAAACAGGTTGGTGTAACTTATCAGCATATCCAGCCCGAGCTGGTCTAAACCATTGAACATGTCAGAGACTATCACCCTGTCAACCAGCAGATGCTGAGGAGTGGGTACCCACAGTGGGGGCTGTGGACAAGAATTCATCTGTGAGGGAGAGCAACAGTGAGTCCATTATCCCCTGGTCCTGCCTGTGTTGTCTAACAGGATTTGATGTGTTTGTGCACAGTGAGCCCTCCTCATTTGTCTCTGTGCATTTAATCTCCTTTTGAAGCAGCCCCATTGGTGAGAGCTATTACAGCCCATTGACAAGCACAGAACTGAAACTGAGATAAACATTCGTAATGCAGCAGTAGTAAATAGCAGAAGAACTTAGCGTGTTGCCTGGATGCAGGATTGTCACGGTAGGCGTCCTTCTATTAACCTATAGGCATGAGAGTATCATGTGAGCCGAAAAAGAAGGAGGACTAGATGGCAGCAGCAATATCAAGGGTCATAACTAACTCTTTCTCCATTCATAATGCAAACGTGCATCTACCCATTCACGGTAATTACAGCCAGTTGTCGCCACTTTTGAGACACATGTCTAGTTCAATGCAATATGCAACACGGTTCAATGTTAGCCTGTTTTCACGCTCATTCCAGCAGATTAACATCAAACATAGAGCTAGGACCGCCACTGTGCATCAGTGAATTCTTTAAATAACAGTGTAACAGCAAAGTCCAGTTATTGTTCACACCTTGGAGAGCATGACTTTTCCCTGTGTGCTTTGTTAAGTGCCCTCTGATGTTTTCCGCTCTCTATGATTCTCTGCCCACTCACTGGTTTGATGCGGTTTCTTTACAATCAGACTTATAAGTGAAACAGCGGCTCTTCAAACAACACTCAATATCAATTACACTGCCAATGTCACTGATTTGTACCACGTTGCTAATGTTAAATTGAGGTGCTCTGCGCTGCTTGTGAAGGCTAACATGGTGTTGTGACAGGTGCACAGTCTGCTCCCTGTAACAGTGCGTAATGTGAAGGTGGCCTCCAGTGAGGATGCTGTTCTCTCCACTCTGAGTGACACAACAACATCAAAAACATGTCTTCGCAAAACATGTCATGACCCCTTCACCTGGACACACGGCACAGCAGACCGTTGACAAGAGGGGAGGTGAGAGCCACAGTCCACAGACGCACCAGCAGCTGTCAGAGACTCCCACCTCCACCATGGGTAACCTTCTCCACACCTGACACAGAACAGGAAAAAAAAAAAAAAAAAAACACAGCGTGAGGAAAGAGAGAAGCAAGTGGGTTAAAGATAAAAGCATGACAGAAAGTCTACAAAATGGAAATAATTACAGATTGTTGGGGAGAAAGGTAAGGAGTGCAGAAGTGCAAATTGGAATAGTAGGGATGAAGATGATAACAGCTGGAATTTTAAAAAAAGAGGTGAGATGGTCAAATCTGTGGAAAACATGGCTATTAATGATTCTGTTGTTATCCTGTCTGACAGTAGTCTTTATATATATATATATTTTTTTTTCCATGTTAGCCTCCTGGTAGAGGCAAGACACCTGACCTGTATAATAAAATATTAAAGCGTTCATATCTGCATGTGTGAAGATCCGAGGGCTCAGCGTACACAACACGACAGCTTAATCTCCAGTGGTCTGTGGTCTGGACACCGTATTAAATAGAAAAGCTATGGGATAAATGAGGAGAAACCATTCTTCTTCCTTCCTTTAATTAGGTTTGAAGGTTGTGAAAGACACTGACAGTTGCTCTCTCAAGGCAGGAGACAAGATCCTTAAACTCAGAGACCAATTTGTAGTGAAGTCAGTCATTCACAATGTCTCTCTGACCTGCATGGGGATGGGCACAAGTAAAACTAAGGGGTTCCATGGGTTAAAGAACAGTCAGGAAGAGCAAAAGGACCTGTAAGACCTGCTGTCATTTATATATTTCTCATCCAATAATTCTCTGGAACCATCAACCTTGTACCGTATCGCTGTTTTTCAATTGGGCATCAGACTGTTTTAACTAAATACTGAAACTCCCCTATGTTTCACTGTTCATAAAATTATATTCTGGTACAGTTCCTTTTGTTAAATACAGTCAACATGACAATCCAATTGAAAAAGTATAGACATTTTATGCCTTTAACAGCCTGGTCCAAATTATTCCATAGACATGCATTGCATTTTCAGACCAGTTCTGTTTAAGCATTCAATGTTTTACACCAACATTCATTTTTTTGTGTGATCTGGAAGACATGTCATCAGATAAGTCATTTATGACAGTTTACAAAGGAAAAGAGACAGAGATTTATTCACCAAACAATCATGCTAATCTTTTCTTATAATACATATTTTACCTGTCATTTTAGAGTGATACTGATGTATATGCAAGATAATAAGTGTTCACGAAGATACAGATGACTAAAACACAAGGGATGAAGGGACGGACGTGTCTTTGTGAAGACAGGGAGTTATTATAATAGAAATAATGGGTAAATTTCAACTGCATGGTCACTTTGGGTATATAGTAATTTCTGACAGTTTTAGTGTTGAAGTACAGGATCTTTTTTTTTTTTTTCATTGTAGTTTACACGACATAAAATACAAAAATGTGACAAATATATTACTCTAAGAGAAATGAATATAAGACATTATGAATATGTAGATTCAACCCTTATATATGCTTCATTTTATCTGTAATATGTTCATTTGTGGGTGCAGTGGATAGAACAAGAAGGTCCTGGGTTCAATTCCAACATGGGGGTGGGACCTTTCTGTGCAGAGTTTGCATGTTCTCCCCATGTCTGCATGGGTTCTCTCTTGGTACTCCAGCTTCTTCCTACCATTCAAACACATGCACTGATAGGTTCATCATTTAATCTAAATAGCCCATAAGCGTGAATGTGAGAGTGATTGTTTGTCTCTATATGGCAGCCCTGTGATGAACTGGTGTACCTCCCCTTTGTCCATTGGTAACTGGGATCTGGCTCCAGTGACCCCAGTGAGGATAAAGCAGGTTCAGAAAATGAATAAATGAATGTTCATTTCTACATTGTGATGACATGTAGGTCATTTCTATTTACTGATCAAAAATCAGTGGTGTATATAAAAAAGAATACTCTGCAATAAATAATAGTTTGAATTTAATATGTTTCTTTTTTCTAAAAAAAAAAAAAAAAATCATTCTAGATCTAATTAGAAGGGCATTCAGAGAATGCAGACCAACAGGTTAATAATCAACTCCTCTGCTCATTCCTCAGCATCATTAAACCACAAACAGTCCACTTTCTGCCTGTGATCTTGCTGGTCAGTATATTCATTTATGTATAAACTGAACAATCTGTTATTGCTTGTGTCCTATTAAATTAAGGAGTTAATTCTTGGCACGTGTGTTAATGAAAATACGGCTGGAAATGTTTGACATTAGTCAAACAAAGACGTAACCCTCTTTACATAAATAAATACATAATAGATGTGATTAAAATTACTCTTTTATTCTTCATTCGGTGAAAACTTTGGAATCTTTAATTAAAGAAATTGATTTCTGAAGTTTATCTGGTAGGTATTAGATGTTTTCTGCTTCCCTAAAAGTTAATGAAGCCCTGATGGCTTCAGGTTTCTGCATCTCACTAGGTATGTGGAATGTGAGGAACCCCACTGAGCATCAAAATCTGTCAAATTCTGAGTCAAAGACTACAGTGAAAAAAAAAAAAACAGGCGTTCACATTTGTGTTTTAATTTTCTGAATTAGAATGGAATGCAAAGTGGAGTGTGTTGCTAAGGTGCTAAATTAAGTAAGGGCACTTCAACCGATACTACACAGGTGTGAAAGACAGCGTTAAGAGGGAGGTGTGTTCTGGGCAATGGTTCCACTGAGGACGCAAAGAACACTTTTCACAGCCAGCATGGCATTACTCAGCCATGGTAGGAGGAAGACGGGTTGCTGCTTCAGGGTTGCACAAACTGCAGGAAGCAGGGCTCCAGGGATGTCAGAGGGAGAACTGGGGTTATAGCATCCTGCACTGGAGGAAAAGAGATGAGCGAGTAAAGGACGACTGGTGTACTCCCCGAGGTTAATGTAGGACTATCAGTTCCACAACTGTCCTCTCATGGCTGCATCTATTTCAACAACTGCTTGAGGAAAAAAGGGAAAGAAAGTGGGGAGATAAAGATGGGAGGATGAAGGACAAGAGGAAGGACAGGTAGATGCAAGGAGAGGTAAAAACAGACTAAAGTGGAAAAGTGGAACCGCATACATTTGTTTTGTTTTTAAAGCAAAGTTGTAGTTGCAGATTTAGTTCATTTTCCGTTTTGTGTGTAGTGGTATGTGACTGAATAGTTTTGACAAGTTATCATTTTAAGGCTATACATGGGAAATATAACACTTTATTGATTGCTGCGTGTTCTTTGGCTGTGCTCACTAACCTTAAGGGAATCAAAAAGACCGCTGTTCTTATTTAAGTTTGTCAGTGATCACAGTGAAGTATGATTGATGTTAGTCATTGTTTGTGGCCCCATTTTTCTGCTCTAAATAAACTGAAGGATAAATCCAGTAGCGAAGGCGGTCTCTCAAACGGCTGACCTTTTGATAAGCCTATCTCTCAAATTCATGGCAGTTCGGAGATGTTTTATTGCCACAACCTAGAAATGGTTCATGTTTGACATAAGATCATTTACAAGCCTTTTTCAGAACCTTCAAGGCTTAACATTTATATTTATGTGTGCTAACAACAAAAGATTATCCTTGGAGCAAAATAACCTCGCTTCACCTAACTGTATTGTTATCTGGAGGAGTTGAATTTTGTGGAAAAATCTTAATATGTCTTTTTTTTGTGTATGAAAAGCTTAATGGTTTGCTAAAAGTTCCTCCACTTCCATCTCTTTTGTTCCCCTCGATTTCACAGCTCTCCTCTACCCTGTTATATTTTATGGCAGCTATTTCGTGCCGTGCATTTGCTTCCCTCCGCTGGCCTAATTCAACTGTTCAAGTCCACGCCTCGAAGTGATACAGGTCAGAGCTTCCTAAGTTAAATGTGGCTGAAGTCTGTGGTGTGATATAGAAAAAGAACAGATGAATCGCTTGTGTGCCCTCTGAATCTGGTTATCTGTCTGGAGCTCCTTGTTTGCCTGAGTGATCCGGGCCAGAACCATCAGCAGCTCCCTCTCCTTCGCTGGCTCATGTGAACCATGACTTTCACTGAACTGCGAGCACACTGCTGAGATAAGGGCTGCAGTCAGACCAACTGTGTCAATGGGAACGGTGAGAAAACATGGTGGACAGAGCCATCTGGCCAGCTCTTTTCTGTCCTTGCTCCGCTGAGCACAAAGCTAGAGCCACCTGCCTCGTCTGCTATACTATCCAGCAGACGTTGAGTACCACCAGGATGGTAAGACAAGATAATGTGTGTATGTGTGTTCACATATCACCAGAATAGGAAAAATGTGCAGACAGGGGAAAAGCATTTCTCCTTAGAGAATAACATTCAAGTCTGTATTGCCTCTGTGAAATCATATAGTACAGTGATATCATTCTCCTTTTTCTAAAGTCCCCAACACTATTTCCATTCTGTGTTAAAGGATATGCATCTTCTTTTTCGACTTATTGACTGAGACTATAGAGCAAGGTCATCTACAAAAGCTATTGCGACAATATTCTCCCAGAGAATATTGGATTTTATCTGTATGTCAGCCAAGCATTTGGCTAGAAAGAAGAAACATTTAACATTTAGTGAGATCCGCCACTGTGGTTTGAAGCAGAACATCCTGCCAAAGTGAAAACCTTGAGGAGCTTCACGTCCTGTATCATGTCTCCATAGCTGGCAACAAGTGAGTGCACATTTTGGAGCGTCTATAAGCTATATCTCACCTTCTTTCTCTATTGGCTGTTAAATCTCACTGCCATTTTTACAGAAACACCACATGTGAGTGAGTGTATTTTGTGCGAGACTCTTCAGGGAGACAAGGGAGAAGCTGACATCCATCGAGCCTGTCAGGAAGTAGGAATTTAAGACAGGGAGCCCGCAGAGGAAAGATAGAACCCAGTCGGATCTTGGTTTAATGATAAGTTGCCATGCCCAGGACAGTCATTACACCATCAGAATTAAATGATAAGATTCCAATTACCTTTTAATTTACATCACCGGT
This sequence comes from Maxillicosta whitleyi, assembly GCA_029822895.1. Lineage (NCBI taxonomy): Eukaryota > Metazoa > Chordata > Actinopteri > Perciformes > Neosebastidae > Maxillicosta > Maxillicosta whitleyi. Next base: position 3,999,184 of record JAPSES010000228.1, read on the forward strand.
CAAATATGAGTAGTGAAGGATGATTGAGGCTGGCAAAAAGGATCTCATGTCATAATAGCTTTCGGCAGGTAAAAGAGGAAATTGAGAAACTCTTGCAGATATAAAATGGGGTAGTGTAAATGACCTGGATTCTAAAAAAAAAAAAAAAAAAAAAAAGCTTATTATCTATTTCATATTAATTATTTCTTCCTCTTTTTCCCTAAATAGACAAATGACAAAAATACTGTATATCATTCAAAGATACTTTTTTTTTTTTTTTTTTTAAATCAGTTGATAGCTCCAGTTTACCAAAACCATACATTTCACTCAACCGAACAGTAGGGGGTCTTGTCCTCTAATTAATGCAGCTTGTCCCTCTACTAAACAGTGGATCAGCTTGCAGGACTGCTCTATTATTCAACATCGCCGCGGGTGAGAGAGGAAGTCTGTGGTCTGGAGTCACCTTTCTGTGGCCAGAGCAGCAAAGCATGCAAGATGGAGAGTGATGAGAGGAAAAATGAAAGTAATGGAAAGGGAGTTGGGCTGAGGGGGGGAGGTAAGGAGAGGAGACAGAAAGAAGAGGAGGAAGGATGAAAAAGGGAAAAGAAATAAAGAGAGATTCAAAGAAGAAGGAACAGATCAAATGGGTGATGTGGTTCAAGGTAAGGGGAGTTGAAAAAAGACCACATCCATATGAGAAACCGCAGGAGGGTCAGAGGGATATAGACAGGATATCCATGTCCAGTTGTCAGTTTTCTGCTGATGGAACAATCATTGCACTTTTTCTGCTGTGTATGCATCCAATGATAACTTCACAACACATTTGTTTGTTTTTTTTTAACCCTTGTTTTTTTTGTTTTTTTTATTGTTGATCGTTGTAATTCCTCAGAACAAACCCATTCCCGCCCCGTAATACATCTGTCTTCATCTCATTCATGAATTACACACTTTGCCCCACAAATACAATGGTCAAAAACACAGTAGTCATGTACCATTGGTTCAACATCATACAGAAACACGTAAGTGAAATCAATGTAACTCTCATGGCAGTCTCCATTCAAAGAGAGTAGTCAGAGTAAAAAGCTTTGGAATGAAAAAAAAGGGACAATGCACTCACGCGGTTATGGCTGCTGGGAAACGCAGCGGCTGAAATAAATGATGCGCATCAGGATATTTTTTTTTTTGAAAGGAATTGTATTGAATGATATGCAAAATAGACAAAACATGCTTCGAGAGACCAGGTTTACGGAGAGCTCAGGGGTGGAAAAAATCAGGGAGATGTACTTTGTTGTCAAAAGTTCTGGCAATGAACTCACAAAAGGTCATTTACAGCACATTCAGCTTTGTGGTTATGTAGTGGTTACTTACTTACTTTACTCTGGGCAAACATATAGTATATTATTCACATAGTATTCACATTACATAATATACATCTGTATGTACACATCCCTTTCCACCGTCGAGAAAAAGTGTCCAGGCACTTTCTTTTGTACTCCAGTGACTCTTTTTCAGATCACTGACTACACTGTGGCTATTCTTCATCCTCGTCAAAAACAAGCTGCACTTTCAGTGGGAGTTGAAGTGTATTCCTGTTCTCCTGATCCCATCTGATCCAGACTGTGTCTTCACAGTACACCTAGCTGCCATTTCTTAGCTTTTGCAGGATTCAAGGTGTCCCTCCTTGTTAATAAGGGCAGGTCCTGGAGTGAAACCTTTACCACCTCCTTTAAATTCGCGTCTAAACAGGTTTCAGGAAACAACGGTGCAGCACAACATACTTTAAAGGGTAACATGGTGTGTAGAATACATATTTTCTTTGTTATGAAAGGAAGTGTCCAAATACGAACAGAAAAGATACTCTCTTGGGGCCTTTTACATATTCTAAAACCTAAAAAAAAGTTAATTTTGTGTGTCAGACATATCAAACTGCTGGAGTTGCTTCCATTAAATTTTAGTGGTGTACAAGCACTGGCTGGTATGCAAATGACACATTACTGTGTTTGTCCATCGACTGTGAGGTCAGTTGGCAACTGTTTGTTCTTTTTTTTTTTTTTTTTTTTTAAGATACCACCTATATTTTCAGTTGAAACTGAGCACCAACATGAAAATACAAACATGTTTAATGTTGAGTGATGATGTAAAATAGCATTACTTTAACTCTGCACAATGTTAATGCCCATCTTTATTTATATATATATGTATATATATATATATATATATATTTATATATTTATTTTACTTATTGTACACCACTAGCAACAACAACTAACCTTAAAACTGTCAAAATTAACCTCAAACCTGTAAAAGTAATGATAAACTTCAAACTGGCTTAGCTTTGCTTCATCGAGTTACAGTAAAACCAAATGATTTCAGACAACAAAGGTGTAAAAGAGTTACAGACTGAAACCTGTGATGCACTGGTTTAGACACTTTACCACAGCATTAATGGGACATCATTTTTCACACATGTCAGTACATTTCTAACAGTTTTCCCGTTCCTTCTTCTGCCCTGCTATGTATAAAACACAAACAATCACGCTGAAGCAACAACTTTAGCTGATGCAATACATAATGTATGTTTGGAGGTGTATATCAAGATGAAGCAGTCGGACAAATTAAAGAGGGGATTCAAGTCAGCCTTTGGGATTGGCACTGTGACAGTAATGAGACGGGAATCTCCAGTGGCGGCACCAGGCCCAGTGCTGTGGTTCCTGGAAATGTCCACCTATAGCACACATGGTAATCCAGCACAAACATTATGGCAAAATACAACACGTTGCACTACTGTACAGTTTCTGCATCAAAACAGCTGAAGACTGGACGAGTTGTCCTAATGCTGTAAGGTCTCTCTCTCTTTTGCCCTTTGTACATAAAAATGAAGACCTTTTTGATTTATTCAGGGAACCAAATAAATCTGTTCTATCATCAGGGAATAAGGCAGTTTATGGTATGGTAGATAAGTCATGCCACAACCACAGTGGACTGCTGTTGTATGTAGCTCTTAGAGAGAAGAAAATGCTTCCATGTAAAGATAATACTGCTGAAACTCTGAAATTTCATCCAGCTCCCTTGCTGCTTGAATGAAACGATGAAAACACAGCCAAGGTGACCCTTCTTCAGAATAGACAGGTCTTATTTGTAGCTCTGAATATTGTTTGGCTGCTACCGAAACCCTCAGCACAAAAGATTTTTTAGTCCAGAGGCAGAGAGGACCAAGAAAAGCACAAAAAATATCAAAAGAGATAAACATCACCAACGAGGAGGAAATCACAGCTGTACATTAAAGGTTAAAAGTCGGAAACCTTAACCATGTTTTTTTCTTCCCTTCCTTCAGCGGCAGTCCGTTCAATGTCCACAGGTCCAGACATTAAAGAAGAGAGGTCACCGGGTGGCCTCAAATCAAATCTCCAGCGTGTGGGATCCCTCCGCTGTGGTAAACATTTAGTTGCTATCTCCCTTCAAAGCAGTCCAGGTACTCCAGGACGAGGTCATAGCAGAATCGATACTGGTCCTGAGGAAACAAACATTCTTCAGCTTACAAGTAAAAAAAAAAAAAAAAAAAAAAAAAAAAAACCAGCTGGCAAAAATTGCATAAATACTTTTGACACTTCAAAAATGATTTTCTTGATGTGCTTTTTCTTACCAAGGACTCCACCATGTTGGGTTTGCAGTTGCGTAATGTTTTGACAGCATAGAAGATGTCTACCATGTTTTGATATTGGATCATTTCAAGGAGAATGTTGCAGGCACAGAACATCCCACTGCGACCACCGCCGTTACTGTAGAGGAGATATGTCATTAAAAAACGTCTCGGACAGATATCCTAGCCCTTTAATTTATTTAAACTTTCCCTACAGACAACTTTAATAAGATAAAACACTGAATAATAATTTGTCTCTACACGTACAAGTCCATCTGCTCCATCTTAACTTGTTTTTTATTCTCCTTGAAGTCAGTTTTCAGTGTGCGCTGATGTTCTCACGTCTCTTACACGTGTTATTGTACTTCAAGGTCTCACTCTCAGCTGCATTTTTACTCGGTCTTATCTTAATCTTGGAATAAGACTGATGAGTTTACTTCAAGATCAGTTAAGATCACAGCTCAAATCATTACATTTATGAGGCATTTTCCTTACATATTTGTTAACACTAAAACTATAAGGGTTTCTTACATTTATTTCTATAAGGTGTAAAAAGTTCTATTCTTGATTCTACTTTCCACACACTGCCTCACTCTGCTTTCTCTGCAGCAGTGGACCCCCCCACCCCGTATACGATATCTACCTGTAATATTTCAAACAGTTTTTTACTGTAACGCCCTTGACTCGATCACACCCTGCCTCGGCCTTGTGTCGATCTTGAAACACTCCGGTTGCTGGTCGTGGCCTGGTGTGAGTTCAGGTGGTTCTCGACTACAACGTTAGCGGTTACATGAGAAATGCAACAAATCCTGCTCATGCAGTGGGTACACGCCTTGCACTCACATCTTAGGTGAGCGCTGAAAACCTTACCCTGTCCAAGTGTCAAACTCTGCATAGAAATCATTTTGTGCCGTGCAACCTGTGCAAGCATCACAGTGAGGGAAGATGAGGAAAAACTTCAGAGTGGAGCAGGGCTTTAACAGTTGGTTAGTACCTAAATGTAATTCTGTCTATCTTCAGGTTGGTTTTTAATCTTTTATACTGTATTTATCATTAACTCCTCAGTGTATTATGTAAATTAAGTGCTTTGTAAATGGGGGCTTCTATGAAACTGGTCCCTAAAAACAGGATAGAGGGGCTAAAATTTGGGGTCTATTTTAAAAATAAATATTTACTGAGATAAAAGAGAAACAATTTTTCAGATAAAACATATTTTTAGATTATTTTACATTATATTTAATACAAAAATCCGTATGTAACATGGTCAAAAGGACACGGAAATTACAAGCTACTATTTTTTTTTTTTAATATCTCTACTTTTTGGGAATTGAAATAATTATGTAAAGCAGAGTGTTTCACAAAAATGACTGCTGTTGCAAAATCATTCATGATTTATATGCATTTAAATGGGCAGGTTCTGCATGTAACGCAGGTGGACACAACGGGTCACACACGAAACCTGGATTGACACTGACATTCATAAAAAAACCTGCATTTCTGGATTAGAAAAACCACTTCGATTGACATATTTAACACAGTGTCATTATTTATGGCAGTGTATGAACAATGTTAAGCCATGTTTTCCATATCACATGCACTGACACTGACATCATGTCCCAATTTTGGTCCTATTTTTTGGCCCCAATATTGGATTAAAAATTCATTAATTTTGGGACAGCTCAGAGCAAGAGTACAGTTTTTTTTGCATTTCTGTGAGGTCATCATTAGGTACATCCTTGGGGGAAATATATATAAATTTGTCTTTTATTATTGGTTCTAAAAAAGCTGGCAAAATGCCAAGTACCAAAATTAACCCAGTTTCATAGAAGCATCCAAATGCAATGTGCAGACTAAAATAAACTTGTACACTACCTTGCATGTTCATAAAAACACTTAAGATTGATTTCTACCATTTTGATGATTTATGGGCTATATCTGAAATCACAGTATATTGCATGTACATAATGTACAGCAACATTATATGCAAACACACCTCTTTCTCTCCAGCAGGAATGAATGTCGTGATACATTTAATGGGTAGGAAAAGCAATAAATCAGTGAAAGCATAGAATAATATATGTAATCTAACAAGCCTGTTTTTGTGTTCATAGTAAAAGTGGCTCTCAGTGCAGTTCTACAGTACGTGCAGAAACATCGTCATACAAAAATAGCAACACAAAATCTTTAAGGAAGAGAAAATTGAGAAGTAACACCACAGTATGGCATTTCATTGGAAATATTGTTCTGCTCATCATAAATGAAAGGAAATATCAATAAACGACTGGAGGACAATCCACTTCCTCTCTCCAGAGACAAACCCAGCGAAGGTGGGCATAGGAGCCTCGGTAGCCAATACAAGCAACATTAAGGCAATCAATCGTTGTCAGTGCTTTGGCAGCCCTGGATTTACTGTAGTGAGAACCATCGCATTCTGTATTAAGCCATAATTGATTTGATCTCCATAATCTCTTTCCTGGTTGTCGTGGGTAACACTGTGTGACAGCGCTGAGTGATGTGCTTTTGGATGGGGGCGGTGGGATGGATGTGTGATGGGTTGGCAATGAGATGGACAGCCCATTCATATTCATCAACGGACGTGCGCTCTGGGGGCTTAGGACAACAGAGGAGTTAGAGCACACAGCACCACACACCGCATCACATCGCAGCACATTACACAACTATTTGCTATTCTGCATTACAAAATAATATCAGATACCCTGCAAAAGTACTTCACGCTGCATTTCATTGCACGGCACCCCACATAGCACAACAGAGACGAGACACGCTGCCTGTCACTGCTCTGGTGGTTAACAGATTGGATGATTTACCATCTTTCATTTTTTTTTTTTTTTTTTTTATCAAACTCCCCTCCAGAAATAATCTTTTGAATATACTGCAAATGCCATTTAAATAAAGTAAAATAAAAAGCATTCTATGCACATCTTCCAATAGAATACAAATAAATACAAAACCACAAGAAAGAACAAATGGGAAACAGAGATTGATTCAAAACTTTTTAGTCCAAATGTCTGGACACTGCTATGTTCAATATGTGCTGTTGAATGGAGTATACGTATAATTGGAACACCATTGTGTTCATTAAAACATAGCACCTTGAACTACTGGATCGCGATAGCTTTACACCCGCCTACACAGGATGGTGGGTAAGAATAACTAAGAAAGCATCTAGGCTTACATACTGAAAAGTTCAACAACAAAAATGATCAAACCACCAGAGCAGTGACAGTGAATGTACCTTGTTCTGCTGTGAAATATATATATATTTTTACACACAATGTATTTGTATATACTATATTTTTTTCTGGTGCACTACATAATATGGTTGTCAAAGCACAATTACAGTAAACCTGGATTTGTAGACAGTTTTCAGTGTATAACAGGTTAAAATCAGAACTTCTACTAATATATTGTATTATATAAAATATCATTGTCGAGAAGCCATCCTCCATTAACCACAGGTCAGACAGACCTCTGAAAAAGTTAAAAAA
>JAPSES010000228.1:4006411-4032532 GCA_029822895.1 Maxillicosta whitleyi
TATAAACTATGAACAAATTTGACAAAAATAATTAAAAACAATTATACAACATTTCAGTAATACTAGAGGGTACATCACTTTAACACCAAAAAGAACTCAGATCTCCCAAACAGACGGAGACGTAGAAGAAAACCTTCCTTCAAATGTGATATTAGAGTAAATATAACAAAAACAGGCCTTTTATGTCATGTCATGTCTACTGTGTCTTTTCATTAAATTGACTGCACATGATACACACATAACGGAATACTCACAGGCAGTGGACTACAGTGCGTCCTTCTCCACACTCCCTTTGCCACTTGTGCACTTGAGCCAGCAGGTTAAGGAACGCCTTCTTAGAGTCAGGAACATCGCGGTACGCTGACCAGCGCAGGAACTGGAACTGACACACCACCAGTTGGCCCTCCTGGAGCTTCAGGTTCAACACAAAATATCAAGCAAAGGAAATCTGAGTGGACTGCCCCGCCTGGGTGTACATGTATACCTACATTTGGAGTCATTGTCTGTGTTGTAAGACATTTTCTGGTAGTTGCAGTATTTCTGAGTGTGCCAGTTAAAACCTGTGTTTAAGTGCTCCCCAGACTGTACGCTGGCACACACAGCTGTGCTCACTCAGCACAGTGACTTTGAGATATATGGGTCTGCAGGTGTAAGTGTGGCTCGAGCTGTGTGAGAGCGAGGTCCCTGTGTGTTCATAACCTTGTCCTGTAGAATCTCACCTAACACTTAAGGACCAGTGGAGAACTGTAAGTCATGCAAATTGGGCTGGCAGAGACACCAACGATGCATGGAGGAATTGCCTCAGTGGAGGTGGGATTTACACATTTTTGTACGAGTTTAATATCCACACATACGTCTGCTTACAGTGCACTTCCTTCGACTTTCACTTCCGATTGTGCTCTGTTTAACTGTCGTGTCTATGAAACACAGAAATGCACTGAGAGACGGAGAGGTGAGTGCTTTTTTTCTGTGTTATTTGATTCCTCTCATGCTGTGTTAAGTTGCCCTCTCCTTGACAGTGGTGTGCACGGAGCAGAAAAAAGGTGGCATGGGTAGAAAGGGGAATGACAAGGGCAGTTGACAGGAGGTGAGGATGCCAATCAAGAAAAGAAGTTCTGGGTAGAGCCTGTCGCACTGCTTAAAGTGGTGGCAAGGAAATACCTTGCATACAGATGTCTTCAATAATTGGTTGACAGTGATCCTGAGCAGAATGCATGCATGTGCTTATGCAAATTTCTGGGCATAAAACTGTACTTGCATATGCACGCAATCAACACAGTGAAGTCTGCAAAGTCAAAATGACTGATTCATACATATGCACAGTTTTTTGGTCGAGAAACTGACTTCACCTGTGCTCTCCCAACCATGACATAAATATCAGTGGCTTTACTTAATGAATTCTTTCTCTTTAAAAACATGCATTTTTTTCACATGTACGACATGCTTCATGAACAAATCAAAAGGAAGTCTGATTTGGAGGCAGAAAAAGTAACTTGCAGCTGAATATATGGCATGCATTAGGATGATGAAAGCTCCCTCTTCAGTATGCCAACAGACGCCTAAGAGAGAGAGGACGCCTATTGAGGTAATGGCCACGAAAAATGGAAAAAGAGAGACACTGACCTTTATTGCCTGCATGTCAATGAGTGAATGATTTCGTTTGGATATTTTGAAGTTCTCTTTATGTATGTCATATATATAATGTCCTTTGTATGTATATAGAATACCTATAATGCCCTATACATGTATAACTGATCTGTTAATAAACTGCAGGTGTTTAGATTATATTATACAGTGTAGTTATTTATGAAAAAAAAAAAAAAAACACTACAGATGAATATAGCAAGTAGTTGAAGTATTCTGGATTCTCCAGATCCACAGTATTTTACACACAACTCTTTGATTTTGAGGACTTTTCTCAGCTTTTTAGATGCACGCTACAGGTGGCTGCTCCAAATGTACTGTGGGTAAAATGTCACATCTGAATTACCAGTGAGGGCCACAGCTAATGCATTTCTAATGAGGTTCAGGATATCATTTGTGAAATACCACTGAGTGGAACAACATGTTCTGTGTAGGCCTTCTCTGAACCATTATGGCTTACCCTTGTGACGTTCTTGACCCGAAATAGACGAGTTATGACATCCTCATCTGCGGACATGGACAGGAACTCCACTTCCATTGGGCCGTACTGCTGTAAACCAGGCTCTGGCCAGTACTGAACACATGGCTACAGGTCGAGGGGGGTCAAAGGAGGGAGAAAGACCATGTTAACAATGATTACATGTGGCACTTGTGACATTTAGAAGCATTGCATGTTCAGGAAACAATCTTTATTTGCTCTTCAAATGCTGTGTGTCCAAAGAATCTAATATTAAATGACAAACCTAACAAAATAGGTGTTAATAAGATATGTGTGTGCATGCATGGGTTTTAAATAACAGAACTGATCAGAAATATGGATGCTTACATACAATAACAGCTTTGGCATTAGTGTATTTTTTCGCAGAACAGACGGTGTTACGCTGCCACATGGCTGATAATAACAAGAAGAGAGGAACGTGGCGAGGGTGAGATGTTATGTGCTTTGAGTGATTGCAACAAGAGGGAGACAGAGTTCTCCACTCCCAGAAATGAACCCTATAACAGGCTTCATACCAAGATCTCGCAATGAACAACTTATAGTGGTGATAACTCAATTTCCACCCAAGATGAGAAAAGACTGCATTGCACTGAAAAGAACAAGATGAAAACATATAAGGGGAAAGGTTGAAAAGGGGGGTTGAAAAGAGGCAGCTATGTGGGAAATTACCTTTTTTTAATTTTCACCAATGTGAACATGTTGAAATAAAAGATTAAACCTACACTGATAAACTACTGTAAAAGTTAATGAGGATACATTATACATTGATTCAAGATTAAGATGATTTATTTACATAAGTTACAGAGACGGTCAATTACTGTAAATGTCATGCTAGTGGCAGGCTGATTTAACCACAGATTATCCAGTAAAATATTCACATATTGTGTATGAGTATGAGAGACATACATTTTCTGTCAATAAAACACAAAATAACTGTTTATCCAAATGCATTTTGTACATTTATCTATGGTATTTTAATTATTAAAATAAAAATTCCTATTTAATTTAACCAAAGTAATGTCTTGATAATGCAGATTTCATAATCAATGGTTCTTAACCAATAGCTCGACTGTAACTAGGTACAATCACACTGACGTAAATGACTAGGAAAAAGTGCCTTTTCAAAAAAAAAAAAAAAAAAATACAAAACTTGTTTTTTAATAACAATCTACCATAAACTGGACCTTGGGCAAAGAGACACTCATTACTTAGAGAAATATTCTAGGGCTCTGACACAATTCTTCTTTATCATTGTTAATGTGTGAAAGTACAGGTTGATTCAACAATGCTTTTCAATCTTACTTTCCTGCCTAAAAACATGAAATGCAGACAATGCAATGTATTCTCTCCTCTTGCTTTTCAGATGAGATTTTGTGGTTCGAACAGCTTGTAATAATGTGTATAAAAACATAGTAATCACATTGTGTTAAATTTTTCCATTTGACTGGAGATATTAATGATGTACTAATGGAAGCTGGCCATGACACCTGTATCACAGCACAGATTTTCACACAAATATTGTAATTTATGTTATTCATGAGATAAAGAAATTCATATCTGGGAGGGCCTTGTCTAGTTCTGTTGTGTTTTTTTGTCTCTCTTTTTTATGACCTTTCTCTGTGTCAGCTGTTGCCGTGCACCAAAAGAAACCTTTTGGAAGCCAATCTTTTATACACTTGACACATATCCCATGTTCTAAATGATTCAACAGTGACATTTCTCATTTCCCATTATTACCCTGATGACACAAAGTTGTACCTGCCTCTCAAACTGAATTATTCAGTATCATTGTCATTTCTGCACAACTGTTTATCTCCCATTAAGGATTGGATGTCTGCCAGTCTTGTTGAGCTTAACTCAATTGTTGGCTGAATATAACCATAGTCAAGACGTGCCAGCGCTTGGCTCTTTAACAGAATATGTTGTCCTTTCTGCTAAAACTCAGGAAGGTGTACTTAAAAATAAAAATGTGGACATGTAGGGATCAAGGTGACGGCATTTAAATTACATTTACGTTATTCTCCATCCCTAATAAAATGGTAGGTAGAACATAACAAAATTGCACCTGAATATCTTGTCTAGTCATACAGTTTTCAACAGATCAGTACTTTTTTTTTTTTTTTTTACCAGCACAGTCTCTGTCTTTGGAACTCCAACTACATGGAGTGACTTAATTTCATTTTGGCAATGATATTACATGATATAACGTCTTTTTTCAAACCAGTTTGATCTGTATTTTTGTTCTGATGGAAATGTGATGTTAGGACTTGTGTGATATTTCCACTTATTATCATTGGTATTATTACAAGTGTTTAAAAGAACAGAATTCACTGCAGTACAGAGAAAGACATATGCTCATGAGAAAAAGTGGGACGCCAACAAAAAGAAGCCTGAGATGTGGCTGGAGGGTAATGCAAGCCTATTCTCCAGAGATGTAACTTGAGGAGGGGAAGAAAAAACTGGGGCGGGTGTTATCTAGTCATGCCTTGAGATCAATGTGGTCAGGGATCAAAGCCCGACAAAATGGCATGAAGGAACTAATCCCGAGCACAGTAAGATACAGAGACAGTGAAGGCAAGGCAGGGTATGTCAGGGAAAAGTCTCAAGTAAATTTAAGATAACCTCAAGACTGAAAAGTAAAAACTTCCTGTGCAAACATTGGCTTCTGTGAGAAAACTCAAACCTACTGCTGCAGCTCATCTTTGTTATTGTGTCAACCAATCAATGGCAATAAAGCCACGTATAACTCGTTGACCTTACCCAGGCGGAATTTGATTGGTTGAGTTGGTTGAGCATGACCACAGCTGTGCAGCCATAGTCAAAGACAAGCCTCCAAAAGTCTGCCGTGGTGCCGGGCAGAGGGTGAGGGGTCACGATAAACGCGGCCTGGCGGTGGAAGCTGTCGGCGAGGGCAGCGTTTATATAATTGTTGCTCTCCCCTTCGGTCGTGACCAGAAAAGCCAGGGCACGGTCGGGCGGCAGGACATCCATGCTGCGGTTCTTCTCTCGGTTTCTGGGCAATAGAGCGATGCTGCACTCTTCCACATCCAAGTGGGGCGTCACAGAGTTTAGAGTCTGCAGGCAAGAAGCGATAAACAGGTGATGTGATAATGATGGGAGGGCAGAATGCAATCCAAGGGAGCATTTAAAAGGATGGAAAACATAAGCAGGTAAATATGTTAGGGAGGAGAGGGAGGGAGGCTGGGACCAAGAGGATGCCAAGAATCCAATAATGTTAATTAAAAGCACTTTTAATACTCCCAACATTACATTGACAAATCAATTTCGAAGGATAAATTGAGCCGACTGCATAATGAAAGAGCCTGTAACAAAGTTTAAAATGAAAAGGAAGTATTGGTTGGTGTTTGCCTTTGATGAAACCTCTGTACGTTTATCCATTATAACATTAGAGAAGATGAAAAAATATATTTGGATCATTAATATACAACATAAATAATAGATCTGTGCTTTGTTGAGCTCAGTAGTACCGGTTGGCTGTACGGAGGAAAATCAAAACAGAGCACTCATTTGGCGCCGGGGAGGCTTTCAACAACAATGTCAGATGGATGAAGTTTACAAGATCAAAGTAAAGCATGTCACATTTCCCTTTATGAAGAACTAACAGTTTGTAATGAGTGTGTCGCACCTCCAGTGGTACCGTTCCCTAATCTTAAGCGAAGCGTCCATCATAATGCTTATGTAGTGGTGGATAAAACAGTATTAAATTAAAGGAGGAGCTCAAGCTTTTTTCAGTTTTACTTTGAAATGCTAAACCTGGAATCAATGCGGCTGCTGGTTGAGCGCTGCAGCAGGGAGTGGGGGTGGGAGTGGGGGGTGAGAGGCAGGTAAAGCATGTGGGAACACAGCTGCCTCTCCTTTCTCCTAATCATCATCTAATGAAATGTTCTGACACTGCATTCCTACAAACTAGGCAAAGAATTTCAATGACAGCCACGCAGAAGCAACGGTGAAAGGAAACTAACATTAGGCACATTCGCACAAAATTATGGATGCAAACACACACCCCTATCCATTAGTCTGCTCTGTTCTACAATTTCTGCTTATTTTACATCTGTGCTATTACATTTCAACAATGGAGCAAATGGAGCCTGTTGTTTATGTGCCTGTCAGCGTACCAAACATACAGTACTGCTTTAAATGAGCAAAAACAAAGAACTACATGAGACACAAACATATTTTAAAATGCAATCAGCTGTAAAGTGCGAACAACAGACTGTCAAAATGATGGCTTCAAGGCGTCACTATATGCAACCAGTTTTAAGCATCATTATTATTGTTGTTGTAGTGATAGGAACAGTATTTGTAGTGGTTATCAGGCTGTTTAATTCCACCTTATATCTGCATAACATAATTATATATATATAATTAGATTAGAATTAAAAATAATTACACACAACAATATTTTTAGACACGTATTTATGTATACTTCTTTACGTTTTCATGTTAATAATCTATGTCTATCCATTTAAATTGCTGTTCTAATGGTGTTTAATATCTATATAGAGAGCTTTATAAATATACTGTAAGTGCTGTCAAACTTTTAATCACAGAGTTGCTGTGGATTAATTTTGATTAATCACAATTAAGTATGATTCATTTTTAATTGCATGAGCAAACAGACTCAAAAAAGGGAATATTTGTCCACTTTGTGTGTTTATTAAACACCTCCAACAGTTTCAATAAAACACCTGTCCTGTCTTGGTTTTGTTTGTCCTCATATTTCCCTACAGAGGGACAACGTGCTGTTTAGTGTCTTCCATGTTTATCAGTTGGTTCTGCTGCCTGTCAAAAGATCAACTGTCCATTTGTTCAGGCGTGATGGTAACTCTACTTGGACAAACTGCCTGAAATGTGTTGGTAGAGATATTCAGAGTCATTCTGCAGCTTTGTGTAAACATTTTTAGTTAATGACAATTAATCACAATGACATCTATATACAGTTAGAGCTATATGAATGTGTGTGTGTGTGTGTGTGTGTGTGTGTGTGTGTATGTATATATATATATATATAGATAGATAGATAGATAGATAGATAGATAGATAGATAGATAGATAGATAGATAGATAGATAGATAGATAGATAAAGAGAGAGAGCTTTTTATGTGTGGGTGTGTGTACGTGTGCATTGATAATTTCTTTACATTTATTTATTTATTTTTTTACAGTTGCAGGGGACAACTGTAACACACAACAATTTTTCCTAAGATTAATAAAGTATTCTGATTCTTATCCATAGACTTATAGTGCTATATAGATAGACTTATCTACTAGGTGTGCCAAATGATGGCAGATACACGTTGTGGGCCCCAAAGCTTGTATAATGTCACAATAAACGTTACAATATTTATTTCCACCTAGAATTGTGATGCTTTTTCACCCAGATCTTATATTGATGATGGGAGAGTCAGATGACTGCGTAAAGTCCTCCCCGACATGTCCCAACAACTGTCAATGGGGTTCAGGTCTGGACTCTATGGAGGCCAGTCCCTGTGTGGTTTAGTGGCACACGCTCCCTGAAACTGTCTGTAATAATATGAACTTGATGGAATCCTGAAGAAAAATCTCCACTGATAAAAACCTGGTCATTTAGTGTATTCAGGAAGTCATCTGAGCTCATTTTATGGACAACTCCAGATCACAGCACTTCCCCCACAGGCTTCTACTGCAGGCACTAGGCATGATGGGTAATCACCGTGGTGAGTCCAATCTTTATGGTCTCTATTAAATTGATGGTTGTTAAAGAAATGAGAAGCTACCCACTGCATCAATTCAGTTAAAGTTAAACAACTTGTTGGACCTGAAACATTTTACTCACTGCAGTATATATCCAGGCTCTTACCTATTTGCTTAGCAACATCTAAAGGGCAGGGTTTTTTTTTTTTGCCAGGCAGTGTATTTATAGTAGCAATTAGCGCTGCAGAAATAGGAGTTGTAAACATGGTGGTAGACATGTCATTACACTCTATTAAGGATAAAATGTTGCACATAATATAACATTAATTGCATTCTACATATAAATGACTATATTTAAGCTGTTCGATTGAAAATTATTGCATATATTTATGTTTCAGCAGCTGAATTTCTTATACATAATGAAACACAATCCGGTACAAGACTAACCTGAAACTCCTCTCGTAGTTGGGAGGAATTACTCTGGGAATCCACTCGGAGCATCTCTTTATAAGTGACGGCAAACTCGTTCACCAGGATAGCTGTCTCTCCACACAAACAGGCCTCCAGAATAGCATCATGGATAAAGATATACTGCTCCTGTAGAACATGAAGTAAACTATGATGAGATGTCTGCTGTACGTGTGTAGATGTAGGCAGGAACATAAATGTATATCAGAGGAGGTGTTAGCAAACTTTTGATTAGACTCAATTAAACAGATATGAAGGAATACAGATCGAACCACAAACAGGTTAAGAACATACTGTATGTGGAAGTAAATAAATTAACACGCAACACAAGTCAGGAAGGTTTCTCATAACCAGCTTTGTTCTGAATTAAATATGTGCTATAATGTAGTAGAGTATCAAAGCTGGTACAGAATAAAGAAATATTTCTGAGTAAACAAACACATGTGGTATGCATTTAATTAGAGCACGCCTGCAAATACCTACAAATGTAATAAACAGCTAAGTCAATGTTGGATTTACATAATAAGGGGTGAATATGTAAATTATCTTCACATCTAAAGCACAGCACGTGCCTACGCAGCACACTGAGGACAATGTGAAGCTTTTCTCTGAAACTATTGCAATGACCTTTATATAAGTCCCAGAGGGGGAGTATGATAATACATCCCCCTCACTCTCTGAATTTCCAAACAGGAAGCGAGAAAACAAATACTTTAAAACCTAACTCTTCTGAACTTTTATAACACAAAGAGGTGATCACATAATTTCATGTAAGTCGCTGAATGTGTGTGTGGAACCGTTTAGGTGTGAAGTGGTTTCATGGTTGTGCAGCTGATCTGACCTCCGTCTGGATCATGTTGATGCGACGAGAGCAGAGGGTTTTGACACAGTTGTAGATATCCACCACGCCTTCGCACTCGGCCATGTCCAACATGACATCCAGCACGATGTAGCAGCCGGTGCGACCAGCTCCCACACTGACACACAACGGACATCTTACGTAAGGAACCATTTACATCTTAAAGAATTTGTATGTACGATGAGTTTGTACAACATCCTTTTTCAGCATAAAAACTTAAGAGGACAAAGACAATACTGAAGGTCAGCCAAAAACAGGCACATTACCCAAAAATGAACATTAGCAGGTAATAGTTTTACCTCCCCCCAAGGAGGTTATGTGATCAGTCGTGTCTATCTGTCCAGCTGTCAGTGGGATTACGCAAAAACAGTGAATAAATTTCAGACAGGTTGGTGAAAGAGTAGGGCATTGGTAAAGGACGAACTGTGAAGTTTTGGAACAGATCCATAAAAACAGGACGAGCCTGGAATTGTCACCAGCTACAACAGCTAAACTAAAATAGATTAAAAAAAAAAAAAGAGAGAGAATGGGCAGAAAATGAATAAATCAAACAAATCAGAACCATCACCTCCTGTATGGTAATCATACAGTTAAACTATGGCACAAACTGATAAGGAAAAAACATTTATTTGTGCTTTAATATTATTGCGCCACAAAAAGAAGAGTGGAGAGTTGGTCTATCTGCGCTCTCTTCAGGCCCTTCTAGTTTTGCAAGTTATCATAAAAGACACGGTTTGGGAGTTTTATTCAACATATTTAAGTCATGCTTTCATTAAAAGCTTGAGGCATTCTTTACTCTGTCAAAGCTCAACCAAATAAAATACAGAAAATGTCCAACTGTCAAATTATTATTCAGAAACACAGCATCTAATGACTTCAATCATTGACATGATGTTCATGTATGCATTAATGCCAAGAAAAGGGTGTAATGTCCCATTCTGAGGCATGCCCAAGTGCTTATTTGGCCTCAGGCTGTTTTTCTTGTAATCATTACTGTATGTCAGATTTGACTTTTTTTCCTGGAGAAAATATAGAAAAAACAAGATTCAACCTTAGCCTTGATTTTCTCTTGCAGTAAAAGTTATGACAGTAAAGTGCCTGTGGTTTGGTTTCACAACACTCCAATTCACAGCAGTTTAAGGCGTCACGCTACCTGCAATGGACCACCACCGGGCCGGCGTCAGGAGGCGTAGATGCTTTCACTCTTCGTATAAAGGCCAACAGTCCAGTGGCGTGATAGGGCACCCCATGCTCAGGCCATGATGTGAAGTGGAACTGACGCACCTCATGCTTGGTTGAGTATCCTCTCTATCAACAACACAGAGAACACATTAGCATAATATTTATGTTAAGACTATATTCATACGTCTCTTGCCTCCCATGCATATAAGCTGTCATCTCCACTAAGGCTTACTCCCATCCATTCAGAGATATTTCCTCTTCTGTGATAGATGTGACAGATTTTTTGGTTCAGCGTGAGGACAACCAGAACATTATTTACGCGGGGTGTTAGGTCTTCTAGGACAGTAAGGCCTCTGGGCATCGCACGCGAGTAGCAGCTGCACTGTGACAGACACGCAGAGAGGAATTACTGAGGCTCGTGGAGCTCAGGGAGGACTGGGAGCTTTCTCTTCTCTACTGGGAGTCTAGTGCAGTCACACAGCAATTTCTTTCTCTGTACAGAAATGGCAAAGTAAAGTGACGCAAAGTAAAGATTTGTTGAAGACAGAAATCCAAAAAAAGAAATGAAAAGAGCTATGAAACACAAGCTGTCACCAACTCCCGAATTTGTGCCGATTTGACTAAGCAGCAGCATGTGCCCATAGAGAGCGCATGTGACAGTGTGATGATAATGCTGTGTTTGTGGCACCGTTAGTCGGAGCCCTTCCAATAAGAAATCCCCCCGGAGACTGACAGCAAGGAGGCCATCGGGGGCGCACACTGTAACAGCGATGTTAGGAAGACGGCGGGGGCATTCAAATAACTACTGGTGCTAATTCCTCTCAGTTTGTCATGTGACCCTCATGCCTATCAGAAGGAAGTCCTGTCAAGTATCTAATCCCCTCTATTAATATACCGTTTCTGATCTTTCCTTTTCCAGGTAACAGGAAAACAAGTCAAAGCTCTATTCTCATTAGTGATTTAGAAAAGATGCCGAAAAACAGAAAACAAAATGCAGTTAAGAGTAAAGTGACTCATTCAATTTTGACTATATTCTCTTGAGACCCAGCAATGTGTTTTGTCCTCTGTAGGGGACAAGAGTTTTACAGCTTTACTAAAAAAAAAAAGAAAAGAAAAGAAAAGCAAAAAGCTGTCAATCGCAAAGGACATTCAGCAACCAACCAACCAACAAACAGTTATATATATATATATATATATATATATATATATGTATATGTATATGTATGAACACAAGAATGTATCTAAAATACTGTTGCATTATTGTGTTTCCAGTCAACATCTCCTGCGTCTCAGCAGGAGGTTATGAGAGGAATGTAACTGCATTCAAACTTTAAGCACAATGTACATTTTTGAAGAGAACTCACCCTTTCCAAAGCAAAAGTGCGAACTGTATATTCAGCCAGTGTTTCTGTTTTCAGCAGAGTGATTTTGATGTCACCATACATCTCACTGTCTTCAGGCCAGTATTTACAGCATTTCACCTGTTTAGAAAATAAATGGAGCTGTGTACAATCAAGTGTCAAAGAAACAAATAAATATAATAATAATAATATTTATTATTAAATTATGCATACTATATCGTATGCATTTATGTACCATACTGTGCTATCTTTGTGTATGAAAGCACATTTCATAACAGGATGCAAAGGATTCATGAGGCTTTAAAACTGAAAACATTTATTTTATATTATAACCTGACTATGACTGTAGCTGAAACACATTGGCAAATATGGCTGTGCAGTAAATAAATGATTTCTACTTTTGGATGATAGTCCTTTAGATGTTTTTTTTCCTGGCTCTTTTTTTTGTGTTGCTCAATTTATTTTGCTTGTCCTGTTCTTCCAGTTTTTTATGAGCATCTGACGCCTTTAAACAAATCTACATTTTACATTGTTGACCCAGTGAAAAAACCACCACTTTTTTCCAGTCAATTACCATAAAAGAAACTATTATGAAAAGCATACACCCTTCCTTTCCTTCAGTACACTTTTATGCTTTAAGTGTTTTCCATTATGTTCTAAATCTAATAATCAGCTGAGGAAAAAATGTGAAATGTCTCAAAAGAATAATCTTAATAAACAGCAAATTACAATGTACCATTCTAATTCATATTGTAAAAAGTGAATATATTCAAATACTCATATATTTGCTGGTTAAACCACAAAAGAGATTAGTGTGACATTTAATGGGGGAAAATGTATATAAGTGAAAATGTATAGAGGTTTCACAAATACTGAGAATGAGGAAAAAACAAAAATAACCAGTTCTGCAGCTATTTCATTTCAGAGAGCAGAGAAAAGAAAAATCATATCTATCTATAATCACATAATGGTAGAAAGCATAATGAACAGGACAACCGCAATCTTTTTTACCAACACCAGGCACAAAGGAGGTAATTTTTTATTTAATGGAGGTGTTATTTGGATTCAGCCACACCATTACTCATTTGTTGACTGTTCCTGGAATTGTTAGGATGGAGAACCAAATTGGGTGTAGAGGTAGTGCTGTAAAAATGGTGTCATTTTAACCATCTGCTGAGGTAATATATTTTTCTAGCCCAGACTGGAAAGGATGGGGGCACTTAGAGCTGAATTCATACACTACAGGTATTTATGTGAGGTGGAAAATAAGAGTACTGCACTAAACTATAGCTATTAAGGTTTTGTATGCAAAGACGGGGGCTTTAAAAGCATGTCAGAGTAGACGTTTTTATGCATCATAACTAGTTTATAGTACATTTAATGCATTTAATGTTCATTATGTTGTGAAAATCCATAACACTTGTTTGCTTTTGAATCATGTTGTCATAAACAAACATACAAAGTGCAATCTACATTACAGCCCTGAATGACATTTTAACAGTTACACACTCATTTTCAGTTTCTTAGACATGCTTATAATGTGCTTTTCTGATATCCAGTTGTCAGTATTTATTAGAGTCTGATAAGAAAATTACAATGTTACATGTTAACGTTCTCATTTTAACAAACAACCTGTTGCGATCAGTCTACCCTCACTGTAAAAAAAAAAAAAAAAAAAGGATAATGGATGTATAAGTGAAAAGTAAAACCAACCACTGACAACTGACCTTTCATGGTGATCACCTACTGTTTAAAAACCCTTGTACTTTTGTACTAGAGCGGCAGAAGCAAGCAAGTCGTCTCAATATATCTGTGCATATGTAAAAACTGCTTCCTTGCTTTAACCCTGACTTTTGTGTTTTAATATAAATTACATCCAAACTTCCATGACAGGTTTCTGCTGCAGTTGTAATTTGTGGAGTGAACATACATTTAGGACATCATAGAGCTAACATGCACTGCAGGGACACAAGATCTATACTTGTCAAAAGAAAGCTTTCCATATGGACACAAAATGTCCCCTGGTGGTGAAAGTGGGGTGTTTCTGCACAGTAGGTGGTGACAAGAGGGGAGAAAGGGTGAGTACGCATCACTTACCCTGCCAACTTCCACCAGCTTAGTGATCATGACGATGCTGAAACAATTTTCCTGCCACACCATCCTCCAAAAATCATACAGTGTCTCTTGCTTGGGTCCTTGTCAGCAGTGAAAGGAAAAAACAGAGAGAGAGAGAGAGAGAGAGAGAGAGAGAGAAACAGCAGCATCAAAGCCTGTCTGCAAAAGGGACTTCTTACTGTTGTGAAGTCTGGTCTTATTGTGACCTAAGTGTCCTTCCTCAGACGGCAGGTTACTGATCTTGCAAGATTGTGCCGTCAATAAAGTTATTGGGAATTCCAGGCAGAGGGAAGGGGCGAAGGGTGATAAAACAACAGCAGTAGCTGATGATGAAAGCCCGGGGGACCATCAGTCACTTATTGTCATCTGAGGGGAAGACGTTTAGAACGCTAGACACAACGTTAAAACGGGGATCACATAGAAAAGTAATGCTCTGAGAGACAAAAACACTGCTGACGCCTTTTTTTTTTTTTTTTCCTGCTGCAAGTTTTATCTGCTGTTCTCTGTCTCTGTTGCAGAGGGAAGAGGAGGCGCTGGTGCAAGATAAGCAGATGAGCAGACCTTGAGTGACTTTGTGATGGTAGCTCCCTAGAAACTGACACCCCTTAGGGTTTAGAAACAGTGGAAACTCACACACCCGAACACAAATGCACACACACACAGGGTCCAAATGTCCATCAAAAGTGACTTTGTATTTGTGTAACAGAGGGTGAACTAACGGTGCTTTTCCACCACATGGTACAGGCTCAACTCCGCTCAACTCTAGTGTCTCTTAATGTCATGTGCTTCATTTTTCATGACGGATAAAGATATAGATGTATACCTTGTGAGTGTTGCTTGTTGTCATAGCAACGCCACTTGCGAGTACCATTCTGTCATCTTCATGTTTTATGGGTTGTATTATAATTAATCATGTAGGACAATAAATTAAAATACAGTAATACAAATGAAATACATCTGAGAGGAAACCCATCGCTGCATTAGGATACTATTTATTCAATTATTATGTATATATATATATATATATATATATATTTTTTTTTTTTTTTTTTTTACATTTTTCTCTTCTGGATTATTTACTATTTATATTTTGGTCACTGAGTGTGCTTGTGTGCTAATATCTCTTATAAAAGGCACAATATATACACTTTCAAGAGCAATATGGGAATGCTGCAAGTCAATGTAATTCCAATATGTTCTGATAAAATCCTTGTTGAGAAATTTAAAAAAAAAAATCTGTTTTCTGAGCTCACTGTGTCATTACTTCTGAAGCCAAATGCACCAAAACTGAAATGGTTGTACATATTCACTCAGTCAATATACACTATGTAAACTAAAATATTAGCACATATCACACTTACTTGTAGAGCTTTTCATTTTTATTGATTTACAATATCATTATGCTAAAAATATGAACATTATTGTTATCATGTCAGTAATTGAAGTAAATAAACAAATATTTTGTTAGTGTAGGCGGCAGTTAAAACAAAATGAACTGAGACAACATGAATCTAAAATATTATTATAATATTTTGATTATTGTTATATAGCACAGTAAAACAGCTGGATACAATGCGTCCTAATACTTAGACTACATTGTGTAATGATCAGTTCATGGGTTTGGGGTTATTCTGCTGACACACACGGACATCAGTGGAAACAAACGCTGCTCCACGTGAAATTTTGCCCATTATAAGTAAATAGGAAAAAAAAGATTTTAAAAAATTCATTACAACATTTTAACTTTGACATACTTTTCCCAAAATGTAACCACATCTGTTCTGGGTCACTGGCAATTTATGAACTCAATTTGTAATGAATTCAACCAATAGTTTTGCTGCCGCAGACGTGTGAAATTTTCCCATTAGAAGTAAATGGGGGAAAAATAACATTTAAAAAATTCATTTAAAAAATTTAACTTTGACCTACTGTTCCCAAAATGTGATGAGATTTATTTGGTGTCACTAGCAATTCATAAGCCCAATGTGGTATGAATTTAACCAACAGTTTTGCTCACGTTCATCAGCTCACGTTCACTACTTGTGTCTGATGTAAAACCAATATATTGAGTCGAGCGGTACCATGTGGTGCAAAAACTCTGCAACGGTAAGAAAACTGCTCCTCTTACCACACAGACTGAGAAACTATAATTAATGTGTTTAATTATTCACCTTTTCTGGCTATTAATTCAGTAACATCGTGAACACAGCCTTCACGGGCGGCAGCCACATTGTCACCTTTAGATGGTTTTGGCAAGGGACCGAACATGAGTGGGTTCATTGGCCGGATCATCTTCAATTTATTATAACCCGACAAAAGGTGCTCACCATCCTGCGCACACACGCTTTCACACACGCTCTAGCCTTGCTGGGATACTCACCCTGAGTGGCGATGAAGTGGTTGGATCGATGGTAGCCCTGAAAGAGAGAAGAGAGATGACATGCTGAGTAAGCCATCTGTGCCTCAGGCACAGCTGTACAGGGACGGTGTCTTTCTCTCTGTCTCACCCTTTTCTTACGGGCTTCTTAGCATTCAACTCTCCTACTGACCCACTCACTGCAACTGTGAATTTTGTTTCTTATATAATTTCCAGTACTGTCTGACCTATTGCTAACTCCAGATCATGTGTTTGCCCTCAAGAGATTCTGCAGAGTTTGGAGCAGTTCAGGCAAACAGTACAAACAGCATGTAAACAAACTGCTGATAAATATATGATAAGTGACTCCTGCAGTACTGGTTTTTAATACTAGCTGACTGAACAATACCTGAAACCTTGTGACAGTTTAATAAAGATATGATAAAGAAACTAAAAGTGCAGACTCAATTTCAGATGTCTCACTTATTTATCAAACTCTCCGAGCGCTGGCCCATAAAACCAAATCAATTTTCATTGAAGATACAATATGTATTGTTGTGTATCTAGAATGATGAATTAGCCTAACTCAATCTCTCTCTCTCTTTTTTTTGTTGCTTTTTTAGGAAACTTCCTCTTTTAATAGTCTCACACTTGTCACAAAAGGGTAGTGTGTCTGTCTTCAAAACAAATCAAATCAGTGAAAAAGCTGCATACACATCTATGACATAAATTCTTAACATCACCACCAACAAAAACAGTCTGGAATGTACAATAAAATATCCTGAGATCCTGTATGTCAAAGAGTGAGCCTTTGACATACCAAACAGACATCTTAAATGTTGAGAATGGAGTGGATATGAATGAACGATGAGATGTCACCGTTACAGCCTTGCAGGGCATAAACACAACACCACCTGAGGGACTTGAAAACACAAAACATTTTAACCCTTAAAGACCATCCCTAAGTGATGTATTGCCATTTATTATGATAATGTGCTTTACATTTTGCAGGTATCTTCCTAGATTTAACTTATTGACCATCTAGACGTTCATAAAAAGTCAGAGTAAAAGCAAAAGTTACTATATCAAAACAGAGAACGATGAAAAAAAAATCACTTTTACAGGAAAAAACTTTATAAAATGAAGGTAAAATTAAAAACAGCACCTATAATTACTTTACATTACATTTAGCCAACGCTTTTATCCAAACAAGGTATAGGCATGTATAGTGTAAAGGGCCCACCTGGGATTCAAACTGGCAACCTTCCACACCAAAGTCTGTCTATAGTCTATAATGACTGCTATTTGTCAGACTACATGGGTTTTATCAGTAAGTAATTGTTGCAGAAGACGACTGTTTTCAAGGTTCAGTACGAAACCTCTTAAAAAAAACCTCTCAAAAGAGACATCTGATGCTGCTGAAGATCCGAAAAACTGCATTTCACCTGAATTATTTAAATGTATTGATAGTATAAGTGGTTCAACGGTTATTAGACATTTCAGTTCTGCGGATGGTTTTTGTTGCCGGCGGCTGTTTAGGTCTTTGAGGGTTAAACAAACTTTTTAGAGAAAATCCTGAAAATACCTCCTTCTTTCCTAACTTAAGACATGAGAAGCCTATTCCTGAAATACTTTCCAGAAAATCACGTGGATGTTGTGCGATGTCTGATTTCGTTTAGAGAAGGGCACCTGGAAAGATAACTGATGCCGCTATTACCTTGCATAACTCTGGACTGGAGAAGGCAGGTCAAAAATAATCTGAATAAACTCCCGAGCCCTTCAGCTCTCATCAAATCAGCATGATGGGGCAATCCACGCTGATAACAGTTTTTATCTTTTCGCACAGGGCATCTTCTTAATATGTTGAGTCTGTCCACGCTGCTGATGGATTGCTAAACTGAATTGCATCCAGTCAGATAAACGGGGACATGTTTGAAATGGAGATGGATGACCAGTGCTGTGAGGCCTGCTATCCACAATTCTCTGGCCCTAGCCTACACCGTCAGCATGAATGCTACCACTCTTCCACTTAAGACAGTCGCCATAGCAACTGAACTTCTTAAGTCTTGGCCACTTAAAAGAACTAATAACGACAACAGGGTCCTCTATCCAGAGAGGACACATCTTCCTGGTGTTCTTTTAAAAACATTAGCTAAAAGGGCAGAGTAATTTTTTTCTATGCTATTCTCATTTTGCTTTTATTTTTTCACCAAGTGTGCACAAACCTGATCTCGCTGACCTCTGAGCTTTTGTGGATAGAGGATAGTGGAAAAAAAAATAGAGGGGAGTGGAAAGAGAAAAGGGAGGAGAAAAATAGAGCGATGGCAGGCAGAAGAACGAGCAGTGAAGTACTTACTTCCCTGTTAATCCGAATCTACAGGGTCCAAGGTCGAAGGAAGTGGGAAGGGGAGTAGAAAAAGAAGACATATAGGCTAGTTAATGAAAGAAGCTTTCGGTAAATAGGATGTATGGTCACAGACATGTCGGTAGAGGTGTGTGTTTGTGTGCAAATGTGTGTTTTAAGTGTGTATTGTTTAATTCCATAACACCTCATTGGGATTAGGGCTTTTATTTTGACATAAGTAGGAAAAGTACTTCTGCCATGTCTCACACATTCAATGGCAATTTACACAGATCAGCCATAATATTATGACCACTGACAGGTAAAGTGGTATTAATGTTGACAATCTAATTACAATGATACGTGTCAGTGGGCGGGTTATATTAGGCAGCATCTCCATGTTTAGCCTTCGAAGTTGATGTGCTGGATACAGCAAAGTGGGCAAGAGTCCAGATCTGAGCAACTTTGACAAGGATGAAATTGTGATCTCTGCTGTGGTATCTGAACCAAGATGTTAACAGCAGATCCATGAAGTCCTGGAAGTAGAGAGGTGGGCCTCCATGGAACACCTCCCATAGATGCTCAAATGTCCTGATATTAGGATGTCCATCGTTCGTCCATTTTTGGTCAGTACTAACCACTGCAGACCAATAACAGCCAGGTTCTGACCCAGTCATCACCGTTACAATATGGACCTGGTCAAAGTCCCTCAGTTTCTTATTTTGGTTTATCCAACACATCAGCCTTGAGCACCATATGTTCCCTTGCTGTCTAATATATCCAACACATACACCGGTAATAATAAGTATCATTACCATTTCTCCAATCAGTAGTCGGAATGTTCAGACTGATCAGTGCATACATATGACGTAGTTTGACGCATTTTGCAACAACCGGTACTGGTTTGGGAACTACGAAGCGAATGCGCTGAATTTTACGTGCCTTTAGAAAGACAAACAATCTGATATAAGTAAACACTCCCTGTTTAACCCTAAGATTTGGTTCCTAATCCATAGTGATTCTGTAAAGACATTTAATAATTATGACAACAACTGGGATAAAAGGCATTATCTATCAGACTGTAACACTGAAAACCTAATCCCAGTAACTCAAACACTTCAGGACTGTTTGGAGTGGAAACCAAAGGAAAATAAGCAAGCATCTACCATCTCTAAGTTCTGATTGGTGCATAAGACGATGTGATTACAGCTTTATCCCAACTGAGCTCTGCCGACTTTAGACAAAAAAAAAAAAAAAACAGGAACCCAAACCGCAAATAAAATAATATAAATTACTTAGGATTTTGAGTTCATTTAAAACCCTGTGTGTGGGCTTCTGTGAATTGGTTTTGTGGCCACACTACATCTGCCATTGTTTTGACATCTTTTAAGACCTTGTTACTGTAGTATATGTAAATATAATGACTGGATGCTGGGAGCTAACAAATTTGCATGCAAGGTTTTATACATTTTCAAGTAACACATGCTACAGTCAAACAGTGATTCAGCCTGTAAGTACAAAAGCGCTTACATTTTCTCACATCTGTTTTAAAAGTGCAATATTGTTTCAGAAAAAGTAAAAAAACAAAAAACTTTTCCATTTAACCTCTGCTGAAATAATCACAGGCTGTCCAAAACACGCTCCACTGTGGCTAAGTACTTACAACTCAGCTTGCCAGGTCAGCCTTGTCAGGGAGTAAAACCACTGGCTCTGACACTGTGGTGGCACACTGAGTGGTGTTTTCCCTCTAATGCCTGCACCTCAGTGCCCTACAAGCTAATGCAGACCCTCACAATAACTACATTCCTAACAGCAGGCCAGCATTTTAATGCCCTTGCATTGTAATGAGCCCTCTAAAAGCATCTCACCACTGGCCATTCTCTGCAGAGAAACAAAAGAGAGGAAAAAAGCTATGTAATGTCAACTCTTTGTTAATACTATTTGTTCTGCACAAGAAATTCACCTAATTTTTAGCAAATGGTAATTTTGTGTAATACCAGTCATTTTTCAAAGTGGTTCATTGTTTTACTCTCAACAGAGATTCTTTAACCTCATATCAACCTCAGACAACAGTCGGAGTACATAATCTTAGTTCAGGTTCTATCACAGTAGCATATTTACTTTATAGAATCCCAACAAAAGCCGTAAAAAAATAAATCTTGTGAGCTGAACAAATCGTACGACTAGCACTCTTCCCTTGACACATCTCAAACAGCAACAACCGAGGAGTATGACACAGCCAAAACAAATAAAAATATACAACTGCAGTATATCTACCAGCAAACATTGACTTCTTCCAAATATCAGATTTTTTTTTTTTGGTTTCGTAATGACTTCCATCTGAGCTAACCTGAGCTTCTTCTAGTTTTATGAATGGGAACACGTATGAATGAGAGTGTGTGAGACACATTAGAGACATGTACGTACATGTATTTCATATGATCAGTGACAATGTTACTGTGGCGCTGCATGTGTGGCAGACAGTTAAGGTGAAGAGTGGAAAAAGGATCATCTCCTCCCGGGCCCATCGAGAGATTGAATAACATCAATCAGGTTTATTTAATTTAGGAGGATTTGTGGCATCTTACAGAAAGGTTCATCTCCTCTGTCAGGCATTAAATGCATTTATTCCACTCTGTTTTAATAAAAGTGATAGAGTTAGTCTGGGTCAGGGATTCACCGCAGCAATTGACAACCGTGGCATCTGGCAAAACACCAATAGGACGGGGGTTTGATTGGATGAGAGCTGCCAGGTGAAAGTGGGCCAGCAGACTGGTGGGCTTACAGGAATGAAAGAGATGGACTGTGGCTTTGCAGGGTGTGATAGATAGAGTACAGAGATTCAGTCAAGGCTAACTGTTTGTATCCCATG
Source organism: Maxillicosta whitleyi (assembly GCA_029822895.1). Taxonomy (NCBI): domain Eukaryota; kingdom Metazoa; phylum Chordata; class Actinopteri; order Perciformes; family Neosebastidae; genus Maxillicosta; species Maxillicosta whitleyi. Next base: position 4,027,803 of record JAPSES010000228.1, read on the forward strand.
TCAAACAGCAGCAGAAAAAGAGGATTAGACTCACATCAATGTAGTTAGCGTTAATGTAGTCTGAGTTGGGGTCTCCCAGGAGAGGGTGGAGCTTGACTCTGTGGCGGTCATCTAAAACGGATGGAAATAGAAGCACAGAAGAATGCTGAAGTAAAATGTTTTCACCATATTTTCAGTGTTTTACACTAAAAATGTTTTTTGATGGCTTACATCCCAGCAGCGTGTCATGCCTGCCTTGGGTTTTGTCCTTCTTCTTGGTGCAGTCCCACCCATCGAAGAAGCTCTGCAGAGACAAACACACACTTGTTGCAGATTCCAGTAACGTGGTTCTTCGTTATTAAGCATTCATACATCTTAGATAAACACTAATCACAGCTCCAGTACATCTTTTCTTCTGTCCTATGGGTGATAAAATAAATCGTATTTCATGGTTAACATGATAAAATCCAGCACATCTTTAAAGTACAGCTGAGATTAAGATGCACCATATCCGTAGAGAGGCTTGATGCTTTATGCATGACAAAACCAAACCATCATATCATCCTTGCGCGGTTCTGTAGCCCACATGAGTCACAGATCCTTGGTTGTAACAATTCTTCAGCAAAATCACGGGTTGTTGTTTCTTCATGCAGTATCAGTATTAAGAGTGTCAACATCTACCCACGCGATCTTAAGTTAATTTTATGGCTACATAACTCAAGAATTACTTGAAAAATATGCCCTCATCTTTCAAGAAATATTTACAGCAACAAAATAAGACTAGAATGTCACTCTGAGAGCACACATTTCCACCTAAGTCAGTAGTACACTGATCTTTTCTTCACAAATAATTAAATCACAAAAAACCCCACATACTATGAAGTACATTTTCTGTGTTTTTTTTTTTTTTGTCATTTGGTTATTTTATTTTTCATAATTTAGCTGTTACCAGTATAAATGAACTAGACAGGCTGTTCTTATGTTAAAGTATGAAACATGAGAGCAGTTTTTCTGCAGGCGGACAAACAAAAGTGATCACACAGCGTTCTTGATGGAGATAAAATACTGCTGCTTAATGTAAATGCGACTCTAAATGAAGCAGTGCCATTATGGAGAAATCCATTCATTTTAACTGAAGAAAAAGAAGCTGATCATACAGCAGATGAATGTTCAGCCATATATAACATATCGTATCTCCTGTCTCCCTATCATCTATGTGTCTGCATGGATGCACTGGTGATTGCTCACATCGTCCTAAGACACTTAGATGTCCACTGTGTGGCTAAATTAAGTCAGCAAACAGCCTCTTCCAATACACAAACACACACACACACCCCATACCAGTCAACCCCCTGTGGCTTTTCTAGCCACCAGGGGAATTTGGTGAAACTCTGCCCAAGTCTGCATGCTGAGCAGGGGATTACAACACAGTTCTCCCCACAGAGAGCCAAGTACCAGCCAAATCCTGCCTGGGATTATGCACTCCTCCTCACTGTTTCTGTCTTTCATGCACTCCCTCTTGGGGTCTGCTTCACATTTTCTAAATCCATTTTTACCTCCTTCTACCTTTTTCCAACTTTCTCCCTGTCCACCTCTTCCTTCTTTTTCTTCATCCACTCCTATATTTTTTGACATAAGGTCTATGGGCTCTCTTTGTTTTCTCTGCTCCCACTACTGCCATGCTCAGCCCTCCAGAGAGAGGATAGCAGCAGGGAGAGGAAACACAGAAATAACAGGGAGAGAATAGCAGACTATTTAAAGGAAACAACACAGGGCTGAGAAAAATCGATTAGATGCCCTCATTACCAGGGGTGGGTTGGTTAAGAGGATCACATGAAATGACTAAAGTGAGATGAAAGGAATTATGACACTGTCAAATACAGTTTCAAACTACTGCACTCATGGGACAGTAACTAATCCAGAAGCACATTTTATTCTTATCATTATCCTACAGTGTGTGCGTTCATCATCACTCACAGACAGATACATTGATCTTCATAAGACTTACTATACTGACTACGAATATCTGCAAGTGAGTAGGTATTAATGCATCTTTCAGTCATTATGAGAAAAGAGTTTTTGCGTCTTACTGCAGTGATCATGCTGCCTGTCTCCAATCACGGACAGACTATCCTCCAATAGATTCACCCAGAGTTCAGTTTAGCTCATCATCACATTTTCTGGCTATGACACGACAATTTACTCAGTGCCACTTTAGCTCCTGGTTGCTTCTGAACGACTACAAACCTCACGGTAGCCGCTTCTTAAAATGAATAAAACCAAATTTATGATCCTCTATAGAGTTCAGTGTCTGACCTCCAGCCCAGGGAGAAGTAACTGAAAAAAGCATCATCCTGTAAATATTCAGGTGGATGATAAGCTGTATATTAAAGAGCATATTCAGCACCGTATAAAGAAACCTAAGGTCAGACTGGGTGTTACTATGAAAATAAACCCTGCTTTACTCTATTAGCAAGGAAATGGTGATGTATTTTACAAGATGGAGACGTTATTTACAAAAATGCTGCCTCTTGTGCACTGTTGTTTGGCCTCTGTGCATCACAGCGCCTCACAGTCTATATCCTATACCCACCACTGTGTACTGGATATGGTTTCCTGGCCCATATTAAGCTTGAGGAAATAACACAGTTCATATGCTTTATTTACTATTACTCATATTATCGGTGGGGGTGCATCGATACCACTTTTTTCCAGACAGTAGTTTTTCACTAACTCCCACAGTCGCTCTTTGAACACATCCTCTACCTCCACGGTTCATGGTGATATTCTCCATCTGGGTACACAGAGAACGGACAGAACTCTGTATCCGTCAGTGTCTTTAATGTTACTTCCAGTTGGTGTTACTTTTGTCACAATCATTTATTTTGAAAAATCTCCACACTACTGATTATTCCTCCGCCGTGTACCTGCTGCAGTTAACTGTGAATGTCACGCTGCTTTAACAGTGTCTTTGTATCGTAGTACTTTTACAAGTACAAGCACAGATACTAACAATACCAGTATCAGGTATCTGTGTATCCTTACTTATTGGTGTCATTTCTATTACTCCTTTGTTTGGCTTCGGTGCAATGTTCCTAGTATTCACACACAACTTGGCAAATCAGACCCTTGGAATAATCTTCAGAAGATTCTACAGCTAAATGTTTTTGTTTCCTTGGGTGCATTTAAAGCTTTGTCAATAAACTGTGTGACTAAAGAGTGCATAATTTCCATTCCTAAATGAAGTTTGTCTCTTGTACCTTCCTTTTTGTTTCCTCATCCTTGCTACTATCGGTTACTTTTGGTGGTGTTATATTCAATACATCTTTGTTATGTTTTCTATAGGTCTTTGTCATGTTTTGCAATGAACACCAGCTCAGTTATATTCTCCAGGGACTTCCTGGTTAAATAAAGATTAAATAAACAACTGTCCTCTTCTGGATGACACCATAACCTTCATTTCACTGTTTGTTTTTTTTTACCTGTACTTTTTTATATAGAAATATTTGATTCCTTTATTTTATATGAAAAATCAGCAATTCCCAGAATCCCTTAAAGATAAATCATAAACCAATCTAAGGTTTCTGTAGTGTCATACATGAGTTATGAAAGAATGGAAAAATCTGTTAAAAATTGCAAAAACAAGCCTCACACCTTAATACAGCATGACATAGTAATTCAGTAACCCCGAGTCACAAGTAAATGTTGAATCAATGAATCCATCATCCTTCCTAACCTTAGCCTCAAGGTGTAAAGTGTAAAAATGAAACTTTTGAGCTCTCCAGTAAAGCCCCGCTGTTGTTGGGTGTTTATTTGTCCGTTTCTGCCATGGGAATATGACTGTGGTGACAGCAGCTGCCACACATACAGGTCCCTTTACAACTCACTGTAAATTCTTGATCAATGTTTTGCAGAACACAGGTATTCTTCAGGGAAATAAAAGCATATACCTGTCTGGGGAGTGTAATATGATACTCCTCATCATTTTCCTTCATAATGGAGAGAGACACTCCATCAAAACACATATACTAGCACAAGGAAGAAAAAAAACACAAAGAGGTGTGTATTGATTTTTTTGAGTGGAGTGGAGTTTTGCCCGTGAGGGACAGTTTAATGAGTCTACAAGCAGAGTTCCAGAGGGGAAAACCATGAACCAGAGACAAAAGATGTTTTCTCTTTTTTATGAATGCCACAGGCGGTGGGTGACAGCGATGGACTTTTCTCTAGGGTGTGATTTCAACTCTCAGTTACAATCGTTCCACTAGGGAGAAGTATTCAGAGATCTGGGCCCTTCATTATGTGCCCTGAATCATACAGATAGGGACAGCAGCTGCTCTAACAGCAGGCCTGGGATAAGCAATGTTCTGTAAAAGAAACATTTCAGGAAATACATTTTCGTTTCAGAACAATAGTGGAAAAAAATAAGAAGTTTACCACAAACACCAAACTTGGATCTATTCCTTGTAAAATAATCAGGTGCAATGTGAATATGAACAGCCACATTTCCATTTTGACTTAAAATTAAGTTTGTAAATCCCAATAATCGGTGCAACCTCAGCTAATTATTTATGTTTTTACACACAATAATAAATAAAAAACTAGAAAAGCACTCAGAGAGCGCAAACCTCCACCAAGCAGCACAGTTTTATCTATTTTATTCGACTGTTGACACTAGAAACATACCCACAGAAATGTGAATTACATGCTGCTAACAAAGAAATGAACAAATCCACATTTCCATAATGGTGGTT
>JAPSES010000228.1:4032632-4068309 GCA_029822895.1 Maxillicosta whitleyi
CCCCCCTCACACTCTCTCACTCACCCTCTCCATGCCAGTTACAGTCTTCTGATTTGCACCACTTGGGACTGCACCTTAACCTTTCTATGATTTATCGAACCTCATCTGCATTTTGATCACACAGGATTTATAGAACTGAAACAAAGGTGTGATATACTGGTAAAGACCATAACCTGACTTATGCATAACTAAAAATCATGACACGCTGGAGATGTTGTGCATGATTTTAGCAAAATGAGTTCTCTTTCCTCTGGTAGCAAAAGCATAGTTAATCAATAGAGGTATATTACAGTCCCTCCAGAAAAATGCGATCATGCAAACACATAATTCAATGCAAAATCAAGTAAGTAGTGTACATTATGCGGGGGTCCACTATTTTTCAAAAAGGGCACGTATTCACCACAATAATAGGAAATTTCCCTGCATTTTTCTGCATAAATTTGAAAAAATATTGCATTGTAACTTGACACGGGTAGTGATGTAATATACAACATGCAGCATCATTGGCTCATGTCCACAGAAGTTACACCAGTGCTGCCAAAGTGGCAACTTTCTTGCTAAATTTGGGAACTTTTCAAAGTCACTTGGTGACATTTTTTTTTTCAAAACCGACTGCCAATCAATTTTGTAACTTTTTTTGGTGTTACTGGCCACCACAGAGCCAGCCACATCCACCAGCTCTGAAGAGGCATTTCAGGGAGCGTCCTCAAATCTATACATCTACAGCTACGATTGCATTAAGATACTGTGAAAGATGGTGATACAGGCTGTTAGTGAACTAATTTCAATCATATCACATTAATTACTGTTATAACATATGGCCTAATTTACTCTGCTCAATATATGGAAGCGTAAAGATTCCTCGTCCATTAACTGTTCATATAGGATTACTGTGTTGGCGCTTTTTTTTTTTTTTTTTTTTTTTTGTCTAGTACCCAAATCACATAATCCACAGTGTTAAAGGGTGTTACTCACTGCTTGCTCTCAGCACTGTCATGTGTTGATGGTTATAACAGATGCACCCTCTATTCATCATTAAGTGAGATAGAATAGTGTGTATTAATGTATGAAGTAGGTGTTTAGTGATCGAGTCCCTCCTCGAGTATTATGTGTTTTATTTTATTTTAGTGTGACAGATAGCGTAGTGAGTGGATGTTAGATGTTGATGAAGGTGATCAGGGTTTGACTCAACTTCTGTGTTTTATATTTTTTTTTATTTATACAGACAGCAGTATAGAAGGACGGAGAGATTTTGTAGAGAAATAAGCATTAGAATATCCTTTTATCCAAAAAGAATTACTCAGGGTATAATGTTTGCAGCATCATCATCAATATCATCAATGCTCCTTGTCTGAGGTACTGGTACTTGTTTTGAAAACAGTATGACATTGTGAAAGAGAAATTACCACTTAAGTAATTTTTAACCTTGAGTTTTGTGGCATAATTGTTCCACACCATCATATTCTGAATGATCTCCACTAAGATCCCATTCATAAGGCACTAGAGGTTGCTGATTTGTCTGATGAATATGAAAAGGCCGTGAATCAACTGCTATGGCCTTCACAGTCTGTTGAGCACAACTGATTTTTGGTTTGTTTTTAAAAGAAAAACACACTTTCAGTACAGAAAGGTAGAGTTGGTATGTTTGCCATCACAGCCTCTGGATTATCCACCACATTATCACCACTGCTCTGAGCAGCTGGCTCTCTGGATGTCTATCAATAGGCATGACTGAACCTAAGGACTGAACTGGAGGAGGGACTCAACCTGGTTCAGTGGGTGTCACTAAATTTCTGCAGCAAGCACCCTCTCTCCTCATCCCAAGGCACTCACAGGCAGTTTCACAGTATCGTGTACGGTCCCACCACCTCCACCTCCAATGTAAATGTAAATGTTATTTCACTGCCATACTAAACTAAATCACTGTTTTTGAAGAGAGGGATCTCAGAAAAACAGTGAACCTGAATTAGGGCTAAACCAATTACCGTGATTCCTCACATCGCCATTGACTGTGACTCTTTTTAGGTCATTTAGATTAATAATGTTGTGAAGTTAAAACTGTTCATGCAAAAACGTTTAAAAAATGTTATAGCTATGGAAAATATTTTCATATTTTACTGTGAGTTGTTATAGGCTCCTAAGTGGAGCATAAGGTTAGAAGCTTAACTACCTGGCCCCAATCTCAGATAAAGGAAGAGGGTTAGACATAGAACTAGCACTTCCATCCCACATAACAGACTTTTGATTAATTTTGCTATTCTAATATTTAATACAGGAAAAAAAAATATTAGTCAAAAAGAGAAATGATGTGATGCGATGCAGTGTATACTTACGTCTTGTATGTTTGCTTGTCATAGGGTATAATTATACATTTTTCATTCAGTACTAACCTAGTTAGAACAGGATGTGGGAGAAGAATCCGTTTTTTCATCGAAATGCATGTTTTTTTTTTAGTTCCTGCATGTTTTTACAACTTTGTTTTTTTTTTTTTTTTGCAAACTCTCATAATTTCACCGTATAAAATCACATAAAAACCCTGCAGATTCCATTGTATAATCAAAGATTTTTGCCCACATTTTTTTCTGAAGGGACTGTATATTAGTGTCAACTGCCAAGTTAATAGTCAAAGTTCCTTGATAGTTTCCTTTAATTTAATACTGCCAAAGCAACAAAATGCCTCAACTGAGTCCAGTAACAAACCCTGAATGTTCACCGTTTCACAAACATGACTCATCACCTATAAAATGTTGGATGTACACAAGCGGAAGGTGAGGATGTTGAAATCTTTATGTCTTCATGATGAAAACACATGGGTAAGATTAAAATTTACTAAACACTGTGGTAACTCCAAAGACCCCAAAGTCTTACATACATAATATTTGTACTGTAGTACACGGGGAATGAGAGGAGCTGTTACTACAACAGCAAGGAATTACATAGCTTTTATAATTTCCAAGTAAATTGCCTAATGGCAGTATTTCTTTAATCCATTACAGCCTACCTAATGTTTGACTTACACTTTTACGGAGCATTTATGGTTGACTATATACTGCGAGGGAAGTACTGACATTACCACTAAGAGGAGGTTATTTAGGGGTTGCAGGGTGTGGGGATGAAGAGCTCTCGTTTCCTCACACTTCCGCCCTTTCGTCTCTCTTCCCTTCCCACTCAGACCTTTGAAACTGCCACCCCTTCTTATTTTTGTAACCCTACAATCAGTTAGCAGTGGACAAAAGCCTCACTAGCCAGAGTTCCTCCAGAGACGCTTAACCTCATCAGGCCGGCAGTCCTGACAGGGGTCTTCTTTTAGGCCCAAACGAGGATGATTTATTCATACGTTCAGCAACAGTGTGATCCAGATGCCTTTTTAACCTTGCTAATTAATTTCAGTGGGTGGTGGTAGAGGGCACGTGGATGAAGTCGGAGCAGGATTGATGGCCTCCCACACCACTCTCTGCTCACAAGCACTATTCTAAATAACAATGCCTCTTGAAGTCGGCACAAGCAGATTTTACTCAAAACATGGAGCAATTATAATCTTTATGATACTCATTACTGACTAAGAGCCCATAAACACCCATCAGTTACATCTCCTGCCTAATACACACCCGCTCACAAACTAGATGATACAAACCACAATAGCACTGACTCTCAGCTCAGACCCTTTTCTGAAGCAAAGCCACGTAGGTCAGAGTGCGGAATCAATAATCAGTTTTGAGAGCTTGCATATGTCATTGTCCAAACAATTCTATGCCTATAATGGTTTCTATACAGAGCTTCTGATGAGGCAGAACAAGCTTCATTGCTATTTCAATAGTTGAGGGTCTGGGGAACCAGGAAACTGGCTGGAGTGTGGAGTGCGGAGAGCCAGAGGCAGGGTGAATGGGAGATGAAGCAGGTGAGGAGTGTGTTGGGGCTTGTACAGGCCAGCGGTGGTCTGGAGCCAGGAGGCCAGAGCAGCAAAGCAGACAAACCAGGAAAAGCCAAGGCTGGGGGCTCGGTCTGGCAGGTGGAGGTCAGCGTGTGGGGAGACCAGCACAGCAGTGAAATGCACCACACATCGAGCAGGCAGGGCATGGATAAAACAGATCAGAGGACAAAAACTAACGGCAGGCAGAGATCAGGCAGACTAACCAGAACGGGAGAAGACAGAAGACAGGTCGGGGAGAGAAGCTGGTGGTTTCAACAGGCCAGGTGACAGGCAGAGGTCCGATAGCAGGAAACGAAGAATCAGGCAGGTGAATAACAGGCTACATCCATTGACATAATGATATGAAAATTCTCGCAAAGGTCGGTAGCGGAGAGCTGACTTTGTTTATTATGGCTCATGTGACTGAAGTGGGTGGAGCTGGTAACTAGAATAAGAGGAGGGATGCAGTTTTCTTTTAATTCACAAGGTGGAAGGTTCAAGTCCTGGCCAAGCGAGTAACAAGAGAGAGAAAGCACTGTGCAGCAATACTAATTATTTTATATCTGTTTTTAAAGATGAATTTAATAGCTCAAATTATAGGTCTAACCAAGTATTTTAACATGCCGTTAAGAAATAATAACCAAATATTTAATAAAAACATGAATTTATCATCACTGACAAAGTAAAGGAGTGAGGAAAAATATAAAGCAGTTATTCAAGGTTTAGAAAAGATGTGCAAGAAGAAGTGCTGTTCCACAAAGAAAGTGCAAATATTTAGAATACCACAGTTTTCTTAATCTATTAGAGTATAATATATCCAAAATAAACTGATTTAATTAAATAAAAAATTTTTTATCTTTATTTCATTCCATTAATTCATGGTAATGGAGTGAGGTGTTTGTTCAATGTGATGCACCATAATAACACTCAGAGATCTTATTAAGATACTGATAAAAGCTTTAGATTTTAAAACATCGCCATTTAGTAGAAAAGATTACCTACAAAATGCAACTTCAGAACGAACTGGAAGAAGAACGTTGGGAAAAGTGGCACGTTTACATAAACTGTGAGACAAAGATAAAGACAAAGATACTGATAAAATTATCAGTCTTTGGCCACATATGTTTAATTACCTTATTTAATACACATCTTTTTGCTGTTTTTTTAAAATAATAAATAACATTCACAATCATTATAGTATTTGACTATTATTAAATATAAGATTAGACACAGGCATATATTTTGAACATTTACACATTGCTATTTACATTTGAAATTACACTATATTCTCATATAGTTTCATATATATCCAGTTGTAATTCAGGTAGAAATAAATACAGTTTTGGACATTATAGATATATGTCTTTCATGGTGAGTAATCAAAAACATCGTTTTAGAGAAAAAAAAAAATTGATCCTAAAGTTCACTTTCGCTTGGCCAGGCCCTTCAGTAAACAGTAGAAAACCCAGTTTCACTGTTTTCGATATCTCCTGTCAAAGTTGACAGTTTGATTGCCTTAATGAGATAGAGTGTTAATTAGTAGAATGCTAATATAACTTTCACTACTGCTGATGGGTAGAGCAGCTGTCTTGAAGTCTGACATGCCTCGGTTGGAACCAGGAAGCAAGACAGCCCGCAAGTAAAGCAGGGAAATGAAGCCGGGTCAGGGCGCAAACAGGAGGGAGGTGACCGCTTCCATAAGTATTAGGATGTCAGAAGATGCTGCTCTGAGTCTACAGTTGAAACTTTTTCAAACTTGTTGCAGATCATTCGTTTATCAGACAGGGGCAGCTGTTTATTTACCTGCTTGACTAGTTTCAGCTACTTCCTGTAGCCTTTGTCAGAAGCGTCACATGATGTTGCTGTGACATGTCTTATAGGCTGCTTAGATGGGTTGGTCAGACAGCTGGGAGGGTTTACGCCCCCCTACTGTCTGACATCTTGTTTTACAAACTTGTCCGTTCAATCCCTCAGTGGTTTTGTCTTAATCATCCATCAATATCTTAAGTTCTGAGAAAATAACATCATTTCTTGACCGATTTTAATGCCCACCTCAAAGAAGCTCAATGTAAAGCTCTGGGTTTTAGTTTGCAGGCTTCACAATTTCCATACTTCATCTGAGTTTGCAGTTTTCTGTGGCATTTTAGTGTCAGGAATCAGAGGTAAGGGATGAGTCCCATGCTCCCTGAACACCTCTAACAATATTTACAGTCTTACTGCCTGCAGCACAGAGAGTTTGTATAGCTGGTTCTGAGGGTCCTCAAGATACTCCCTCTGTCTAACATCGTTGCCAATTACAGTCAACAACTCCTGCTGAGAAAAGCCTGGGTGATGACCTGACTTACTTCATGAGGTACAAAGCAGGGGTGTATTTTCCCTCGTTTTCCCAACCTATCAAAAATAAAAGCTTTCACTTCTTCAAGAGCTGAAGACCTGCCAGTTCTCAATGTTCGGGTTAACCAGGCGGCTGTTGGAGCGTGTGGTGAAAAGGGAGCTAACCTAAAAAGAACAGTTTTCTCTTCTTTTTGCTGTGACCTTCCCTATCGCAACAAGCTCTGAGCAGGAAATGAAAGAATGAGATCATGGACGCAAGCATCTGAAAGTAAAAATCTGTAAGAAAGAGTGCTTTTGGCAAATGTTGAAGAATCTCCCAGGTCATTATTTTTCAGAGTGGAGGCATATTGAAGTTGGTAGTGTCCAGTAACTTCTAACCACGGAGCCACTTACTTAACCTCTAAAGTGCTTCTGCTGAGATGGAGTGACATAGGTTACATATACATTAGAGCACTTATTTTCAGGAAGAAAATTAAATAAAAGCTTTTAAAGCCTCCAAGTGTGACATTCGATTATGTACATCACAGCAGTAGCATGTTGTGGCCCGTTTTGTAAATGGCAGGAACAAATAGGCTAATTACAATCATGCTGTTCAATTTACAGCTGGTGCTGGTTATGAAAGAGTATTGTGTCACTACAGAAGTATTACATAACAATGCTCTTTAGAAAAACTGCAGCCAATTGTAATTGTCCACAGTACTTGACACAGACGCACCAAAAACACTCCTGTGTATTGTGGTTCACTTATTTTCAGAGTGTAAGAGTGAAGTGTAACAGGGGCCTTTCACCTCATACTCCTGTTTAAAGCCATAGCCCTCAGCAGTTTTCATTTGGTTGATGTGCTGAAGAAGGTCAGCCACACGGACGGCGGGGTGGAGCTGCCCGGTGTGGTAGGGGGAACCTTTTCGTCCACACTGGTGCCTCGGGGAACCTCCCAGGAGACTGCTCGCCTCGTTCACTGAGCTACGAGCATCACCTGCATGAGACGTTCACAATTTCAGTGCGACTGCAGCTGAAAAACTCACGTGTTACGTGTGTTAGGGTGTGACAGCTTTACTTTAGTGTGGGATGACGCACATTCAAAAAAACTACACTCATGTAACATAATGTCATGCTTGATGCCTATCCTGACACATACACTGTGAGACTTACTGCATACTAGAAATGTTACAGGCATGTCACGATGATAAGGCTTGTCTAGTCAAAGATGTTCATAATAGATCTTATGTAGATGTGACACCAGCTCTGTCATGAATGATGAGAGAGGCAGCGCAGATTCGCACTAACTTTAGAGTAAACACATCTGTCTTTTTCTGTCTGTGAAACTGACAATATTAGACGAGAGATCAAGATGAAATGTACTGACAAGTATCACAAATCATTTCTCTTGATTCATTCAAATAGCTCACTTGTGCAATTCTCCTTTCTTTTGCAATTTTACAAGATTTGTTGTATCAGCTGCAGGGAGGGATAAGCTGCAGGGCAAGATGTTCTTTTATCACAGAGGATTTCACAGAAATCCCTTTTCTTTTTTTCTTTTTTTTTTGACTTATTCAGAGGTTTATGGAGGGAATGACCAACATTTGAGAAGATAACAAGGTAAAAGATGATACATGTCAAAGCTAAAATTGCAATGTGTGGTTTTAGTGAGCTGGCAGGTACATATACACTGGACTGTATGTTTTTCTTACTGCGAGTGCCGCAGGTGTGTGCATCCATGAAGGAGAGGGTCATTCTTTCATCCTCTTGTAGTGTGCTCTGGTCTGTGAAACTGCGCTCCATAGAACCCATGTGGCTCTTCTCCTGTCGGTAGGTAATAGGCGTCTTATTCATGTTCACTGGTTTCCTATAAATGGATGAAGAACGAGGCGGATTGGACATACAGGAGAAATGACCGTAGACAGACAGACACAGAGAGAGGAGAATATCAGTCAAATAACAAGGAGAAAAGGTGACAGAATACAACGTTAAAAAGGAAAACATACACTGTATACAATGATTGACTGATTTAGCCTTTTTCCTCTACAACTTATGATTGACAGCCAGAGCACAAGCATGTATATGATCACAAAACGATGGAAAAGAAAAGAGGTGGAGTCACTTACGGATAGTAAGAGTAGTAGTCCCTTCTGGCAAGAGAGCGGGAGAAAGAGAAAGAAAATCAAGAGAAAGAAGAGGTGTAAGATGAAAGCAATGTCAGCTGAGGGCAGAGTGCATTGATTACAGTGAAAATGAGAACCAGCCTTGGCTGAGCAGTCGGCCATATGACACATGCGAATGTACCAAGCAGGTGCTGACAGACCAAACCACAGCAAGGCAGAACAATGTGTGTTTCCTTCAATCGAATACGTCTCAGTGTTACACTTCAAGGACTAAACCACGTGGCTTCCTGTCACAGCAAATTTAGAAATCAATTCTCTAAGAGCGAACTTCATGGCGGCTTAGCAGAGGAACCTAGAGTAATGGGTAGAGCGGTGGTGACTTTCAAAAATCAACATTATTCAATATTAGTCTATGTGTTGTGTCAGCCATGTAATAATGACTGCTGAAGCACTGGGTAATTCCTCATTTGGCACGGCAGGTTCTGTGGACATCTTACTTTACTTACTTTTATTTCGACTTAATCTTAGACAGAGCGGCTACGAATGCAGCTAAATGAAATGCAGAGCGATACGTGGAGATGATCTAATGTAAACCTGAGGGATTGGTGGCTAATAATCTTTAAAAGCACACCTTTTCCCTTCTAATTACCATCTCATTTAAGGGTCAGGCCTCTGCTTGTTGTGCGTAATTAAGTGGCTAATTGAATTGCATGCGCCTTTAATTAAATACTTCACACTCAGATAGGCTCTGCAGATGAGTTGTTTGGTCTTTCTGGTGCACCATGAGGGAATGAACACAACATGGCCCTGGCTGTTTGTTGGTCCAGCTTATTTCAAAAACAATTATGACCTTTTAGAAAGTTCAGCAAGTACAGAAACTCGGAACTGAACTCTTCTCAAGCAAAACATAAAAAGCAAAGCGACAGCGGCGATGATGTGTGACTGCGCATAATACAGTAATCGACATTTATCTGAAGTCATTTACCCTTTCTTAATGATGATGATGACAGCGCCCAGAAGAAGGATGAGGACCACCAGGCCGCCGGCGCAAACCCCGAGAATGAGCCCCATTTCCTCAGAGTGTTGGGAGACCTCCAGAGCCTTACGGTGGTCTTTACAGGCCGCTAAAAGCACCCAATGCAGAAGTCGTATTAAAAAAAAAGACACACAGTTCAAGTACATTACGCAAAGAAACGGTGATTAAGGTGTGTGGGAAGTTACTCACAGGGTGGTTTAAAAGCAAAGAGTGTGAAAAACTGAATAAAGACGGGGTAAAATGGAAAATTCACAGCTTTAAAGAACATATCACTCATGCGTATAAAACTTTTTCTCACCAGTGAAGATTTTTCACATAATACAGACGCGATACGGCGAATTATAATGGCCTTCTTAATACTGGAAATACGTTTCAAAAGCAGTGGTATTTCCAAATTGAACATGACATGTGAATAAAGAGGTGATGTGTAAAAACTGCTGTTCTCAAAGTTCCCTACGACTCAAATATGCACTCCTCAGGGATTCATTATTCATGTACAGTAGCAGGGCTTACAATACACTTTAAACTGCTATTAATTCTTACATTTCAGATTGATACTGCAACAGTAAACCGAACCCTATCAACTTGTAAACGGACATTTTATGTTATGGTCATTCACTCCACTGCTGAAATGCATTTTTCCTCAGTATATTATATTATATTACATATTTCAGCTATGGAGTCATCCATACAGCGCTACAGTATAATCTCAAGGTGCCCGGGTGTCTGTGAGCTACTGGAAAGGTCGTTATCATAATAGCGGGTTATTCATTTTCCTGGCATAAATCTTTATACTTATGTAAATGGTACTGAGCAGCGGGTCTTTCTTTGTCTTGTTCCAGGAGCCCACTGATCTAGTTTTCCTGTGTGTCAGCCTGTCCTCCAGGTCTTGACGGCCCTGAAACTAGCCTCCTGAGCCTGTTGGAACAGCACAACCGATCTCCAGAGTAGTAGAAAGTCAGAGCAGGCCTGAGGATAGAGCTCTATATTGCAGCCTGCTGGGGAAGAATCAGATCTGGGGCAACGAAAATGAAAACAGAACCATGTTGTAGCCCTACTGTCTGTAGCCTTAGGTACTGTAGCGCTCCTCCTAAAGAAAGCAGAAAGTAAAACTATACCAGTTCAGTATTTGATAGGGAATTTTTTAGTTAATTACAATTTTGTGGTGTATCTCATCTAAGTATCTCTTATCTAATATCTGTGACCTGATATATTAGGTTGGATATAGTCCTCTTTAATACTGCTCAAGGTATTAGTTTTCTCAATTTCTACCTCAGGGTCGAAAACTGTGACATTAGTTTGTGTGCAGTTCAATGTACGCTATAAAAAAATAAAAAATAAAAAAAAAATCACTGAAATAACAGAGCCTTGTTTCTGGGGAATGAATCTTAAAAATAATTATGTCAAGTATGTTTTTCATCTAAAAAGTAAACTTTTAAAAATTTATTTTCATTCCATTTAACACGTAGATAAAACAATGGGTTGTGTGATGTGTCTGCACAGGAGTATTTTACAAGGGCACTTCTAACTTGTCAATATGAGAATATTAAGTCTACCATAAATACACTAAATGGAAAAAATATAGAGACACATGGGGCTACAAGCAATAATTTAAAAAATTGTCATAATATAATTTTATATTGTCCAAAATATCATTGCAGTGTTTTTATTATATTTTTAGGCTTGATTTAATGTACTTTGTCGTCTAAAATTCTTACAAAATACTGCAGTTTTATTAAAGATGGGTTTTTCTTTTATCTTTATAATTGGTTTAGATGTTTTATCTCTAGATTTCTTAAATAATTTATCATGTTCTGACCGTTAATAATAATTTTAAACCACTAGCAACTGGGGAAAAAAAAGTCTTTTTTTTTTTTAAAGTTTTTTTTACATTCATTGTGGCTATTATTAATACCAATAGTTTTATCACAATATTATAAGTATAGAAGTAGGTCTGATGTGTCCCAGCATTTTTTCTAAATCTCTTTCATTTTCTGGGGTTCATTTTCCATTTGACTAGACTTGTTCTACTTGCTTTTTTTTTTTTTTTTGCCTGGTCTTACATAATTTGGTTATCCTTAAGAGTATCTTTCTAGGGGGGCGGTTTTTGCAGGGTACACCTGCCACATCTGACAACCACACTGTACTTAGCTGTAGCAGTAGCACAGAGTTTACACAGAGTGGGAATCAAAGCTAATTCTTTTTTTATGGTTTCTATTCATGGAGCAACCCTATCACACAGAAGTGCATTTTTATCTGTGCGTAACTGTAGCAGAAAATAATAAAAAATTTCAGACAATTTCAATGCACTCAATTCAGAAACAGCCACAATTTGCTGCAGCTTCATTTAAGATGAAGTGTTAAACTGAAATACAGGAGTATCTTATAAAGGAAGGGGAAAACGTAGATGAGCAGGTGAAAAATCAATTTCACTTTTCTGACGTTGTGGACAGATAAGGTGGTTTTGCCACATTTAGCCTCAAAATTTCTATTAAGCCAAACATGAGCATGAAATAGATTTCCACATGAATCCATACACCTGCCAGCTGCCTGATGGTGGAAATTGGCACTTAGAGGAGAAATGGAAGTCTATTGTTGTGTTGAGCCCGCCAGAGGATCCTTAATTAAACTGTCACCTGAAAGTTGAAATGTAATCTCCAGCTTTGTTATCCAAGCCAGAATCATTTGCCTCCACTTTGCGTGTGATGGGCTGCTTGATAATAACAGCTTAGCACCCGATGATGCAAAGGTCCATGTTAATGCAAGAGGAATCACAGAGAGCACAACCCACAACAAAAACATCTGACCTGTCACATCTGGAAATTGGAAATTATGTAAGAATTTTACATGTATCTTTTTTTGTTGTTGTTACACCGTGCATCATGTGGAGGATGTAATACAGCATTTTTTTTTTTTTTTAAATGATTTCTTTTCATTGTGCATTTTTATTTCATTTTTCATCGTCTGAACAGCCCTTGCTCCGCTCAGCCTGAAATTCTCCACACATTACTCAGAGGAGCCGTATGCGGGAACACAAATGTTTAATGTCCAGCCCAAATCAGTCAAAGTGGACATTAACCAGACTTTACTCGGCCAGCTCTCTAGTACGCAGTCTGTGTAATGTCTAATTGAACCCATGTGTGAATAGACCAGGTCATTATCTCAACAATTCACAGCTATTGCTTATAATCACATGAATTCCACGCCAGATTAAGCTACGGACTGTGCATAATTTGAGGCAGTGCAATCAGTTTTTGGCAAGACAACAGCAAATTTTAATGTCAACTTAAACCATTCCATTTGATTTTAGTCTACACAGAAATGAAAACATGGAATTCTCAGCCACTATAAGTAAATAAGACAGAAAAGCATAACAAAATACTGTGGAACATTATATTTGTGGGACCCTCTGCATATGAGCTATTGGAGTTTTTTTTTCCTGCGAACTTGTTAAGAATATAAAGTTTTATTAACATATAGACAAATACATATGCTCTGAATATGTACCAGTGCAAATCCTGGTTTTTACTGATATCAGTTTTATTTTTGCTGTAGTCAAGGCCATATAAACCGAGATTAAGTGATGACTTAGACAAGATTCATATTATCATTGAAAACGTACTGTATATTACCTTTAACCCTTAGGGGTCTGACCCTTTTTTTCAGTACTTATGATTTTGTCTTTATATACTACGTAAATAAATATTTACTGCCTACACCCATGTTTGGTATGTTTTATTTCAGCACAACTTCATTCAACTTCATCTGAAAATTATTTCTTCACTTTAACCTACTATCTTCCAGATCACCCCCAAAAGTTAATCATTTCTTCCTTGTGCCATTGCCAACAAGTCCTGAAAATTTCATCAAAATCCGTCCATAACTTTTTGAGTTATGTTGCACAAAAACAAACAAATGCCAGCAATAACATAACCTCCTTGACGGAGGTAATGAGAAAAAAAATGCTGCCATTGCCGGGAATTATTACTAAAATGTATTATTTTTAACATTTTTTTAATCTATCTTTTTTCTTATTTTACATAGGTCACATTGTGCATTTTCTTCCATTCCTTCTTTGTTTAGTGTCAAAGAAAGAGAGGCAAGCACAGTGTAAAGCTCATTGCTGTGAGAAGCATAATTAATCACTGCCCAACCGGGTGTCTGTGCGGGGCAGATGGAGTGAGACGCTGAGCTGAAACGGCTGGCCTTGCCTTTTGGCTTTATGCTTGAAGGAGAACCTCATCGTTTTCATTTTGCACTCACAAAAAGACCCCTTCACTAAAAAAAAAGACGCCCTGCCAAGTCAATTTACTTGCAAGACTCTGCTTACTGTTGCAGTGCTATGATAACTATAAATACATGACTTTTATTCACCGTGATCTGACAATGTACTGTGGCAGAGGAGCTCTCCTGCCATCAGGACTTAGAGTCAATTTTGGTGCCCTTTTCATGTCCCTTTGAATCCAAAAGCTGAGGTACAGAAGAAGGGGGCAGAGCCTTCTTCATACTGATAGGCCAAGGTAGCTCCATCTGGAAGTTTTGATCTGCTGGACCCGTCTGGACCGCACCGAGGTCAAAGCCCTTCAGATGTAGCTGTCTATTGTGCTGGTTGATGAGAACAAAGAGTCTGTCTTTGATACAGCGTGGCCCAGCGTCTGCCCCCAAACAAACACGATGAAAGCCTGACCTCTAATCTCCGGCTGCTTGTTGCCCTTTTCTCTGGGGCCCAGAGCTACACAACCAGGACCGTCAGATGAGATTTGTCCACATCCTCACCTTTCTACTTGAGTGGGAGGTGAACATAGTGCATTCAGTCCCATAGTGACTGAGGCAGAAATATATTCTTAATTTTTCTTCTTAGAACAATGAAAGAAAATAAAAGATTTGAATGTCAAGCACTGAGTATAGACGCAGGGAAATGCATCAAGGTCACACTGTGTTTGTAGGGAGAGAAATATTCAATTGGATTTACCTTTGCGGGCGATGCGAATGCAGTTTATTCTGGATTCCTGAAAGAGAAAGAAAACACAGACATCAGAACACAGGGTGCCACTTTTGCATAAAAGAGATGTGATAAAAGAACGGAGGGTGACATGAAATACTGAGCTGAGACGAACACATATATCACTTTGAAAATAAGACAAGAGCAGATAAAAACATGCTGTAACTGAATACTAAAGCATGTTGACTCAGATACATGGAAAATGTGTGAGGTAGCTGTGGACCACATCTGAACCACGGTGGTTTCACCTCTGAGTGGACTCCATCCATATCCTAAGGTTTCTAACCATGATAAAAGATTAAAAAAAACAAAAAAACATTCAAATCCATTATGTTCTGCAAACAATCATTTAATCAAAGATCCTAACACAGATAAACCACAGGATAAATATTCAGAAAAAGGATGTATCATCACTGTGTTAAAAGCCCTACTGATGATTACAAACATCTCAAGAGAAGTGTTCGAGAAGGAGGTTAGAGATTCTTACTGAAGGAGAAAAGATGAGAGTTGAAAGGGAGAGGCATAATTAAGAGGGTTTCAGACCAGTGCACCGCCATGAAAGGGAATTCATTTTATTCAAATTTCAGTTGATGACATCTCAGTGTTATGAAAAGGACCTTTGTCAAACAACACTAATGAGATCCTGGACTGTAATCCAATTCCATCCTGCCACCTTTTGGAGGAAATGCATTATCAAATTAAGATTTACAGATGCTAATACATGCACGATGGTACAATTATGCTAATTTACCCATTGGAAAATAAGTAAAAGGCGTTTTCCTCAAACTCTGGTTAAATAGATTTTTAAAAACTGAAAATTCATTTTTATGATGACAGGCTCTTAACCCGCTGGTTTGATCTGAAAACACAGACACAAACTCTAAATAAATATGCTATCTGTCAGACACGCTGTCATTTTCACAAACCAACACCACAGATTTCATAAATTACAAAGCGCACTCACTACTAGAAAATATCATTTGAGACTTGTTTAGTCCTTCTAATGTTCAGGCTTGAACTGCATGACAGCAAAGAAAAAAAAACACACACACAATGGAAGCTTATTTATACAAAGGTTATCAAAATGATTATATTGACATCCCTCAACGCTGTGACTGTTGCATTCTTTTGACTTTGTTTGACTATGTACAGCATGACTTGATAACAACTGGTGAAGTGAACATGAAATGCAGTCAGTTTTGTACACGCGTCTGGAGTTCATTTATCTTAGAAAATGGCCTCAAGACCACAATTTCTCTTCACTGTACTTACAATGGATTTTGTTGTGATTATTGTTGTGACTTGAATATGAAATTACAGATTTAAAAATGAATTACTTTTTCATCTAAGTTTACCAATCATACGAATAAATACTGTTTTTTGTGTTCTGACATCATGGACTGTGTCTCAAAAACAAACTAATGTGAGTGCAAAGCTGAACGCTCACAGTAACGCTGCTGTTCTATAACATTTACCTGAGTGTCTATTGATGAGCCGCTTGTTTAAGCCTGTATTTAATTATTGTTTATCTCATTACATAAAGATGAACCTCTAGCTCGCCTCTTTTGTTTGTGTTTATTGAAATGCTGACTGGTGCCTCGGAGCTTCTCAACTCAATTATTGGGAACATTGTCCATCAAAAAGCTGATTCAACTGAACTTTGCTTCTTTATGGAAAAAAAGTGTTTGGTTATTACAAGCTTTGGCACATTGGGTGAGATTACATTAACATATTTTTTTTTTTTTGCTTTAGATGAAAAAAAAAAACAAAAAAAAAAACAACCCCAAAACAGGCAGTTATGATAAATGGAAGCACATCCCGATACTTGCACATGTAAATCAGTGTGTGTCGACTCAGCACAAGAATTAATTGGCAGGATTGAGTCTGTGGGACACACATCACACGTCTGTCCACGCTGCGCCAGTCTCGCCAGAGGGCCTGGTGATTCCTGGCAGCTCCAAATATGAAACACAAATGCCAGCACACTACACAGGCCTTCGCTACACACACTTAAGGTCTTACAGTGCATGTGTGTGTGAAGTTTAGAGATGCCTTAGTCTGCAAAACCTCCTTAGATGTACCTCTTTAGATGAATCAATCAAAGCAATTAGAGAGGCTTGACAGCAGCTCTCCAGATAATTAGTGTGGGTAAATGCCAAATATTATGGGTCCCATATACTGCTTAAATATTCCCACTGCTGCTACTGTTGTAGATTAGGTAGGATGAATGCAAACCCCTTCACAAAGACACTGAAGACAAACACAAACCTCTCTGAATCTGACTTAATGAGCCATATAATTAAATGATAAAATAAGTAACCTGACAACATAGTTTACATTTTAATAAGATGTTCAGACTGAGAATGTCTTAAATAGCTGCCAGACTTTAAAGATCATAAAGCGGCTGACAGTTATTTGTAGTCTTTATCAACACATCCATATGCAGGAGGGTCTTATCAGCATGCGTTTTATCTAAATAAATACAAGACTACATTTGATGTTTTATTCTTAAGAGGAACTACTCTGAGCCTTTTTGGTTCAAAACAGGTACTTTTCATTTCCTTCCAAAATAAGTGGTGGAATGGTAATTAAAATAAATAACCCCAGGAGTATATTTTTCCCTTTTAGACTAAATTTTAGCCTCCTGGCTCATTGTCGTTCTTTCATGAAGGATGGCTTCAGTGCTGCAGCACCAATGCAGGAGTCATGCCCAGATTTCTACAGTGACTGCGACCAGGCAAAGGCAGCCGTCGCCGTCAGACAGGGACAGTGCTGGCTGTGTGATTTGGCGCTGTACTCCTCCACTCATTGTGGGTCATGGATGCTGGCCTCATGCCAGGCAAAACAAAACCTAATCCCATCCGCCAGTAAAGCCAGGCCTCCCCTATCTAATCCCATGCTTAGTAGCCTAGTTGTGTGAAGTGCTCACACTGCACTCCCTCCGTGTGTTTCTCCACTGGGTTGGAAAAAGATGCTACTAGTGGGGATGAGCCACCCACTTCTAGTCATAGGACAATAAAGAGACGCTGAGGGGGGAAAATAAGAGACAGGAATTGACGTGACAGAAATTGGCAAGCTACTGACAGTGCTCACAGGGTAAAAGGCCACAGATAGTCCACCTACAGAGAGTTTCTGGGAGATACTGGAAGCATCTGGAACATTTTAACAGCTTGGGTTTAATATTTGACATGTAACTAAAGGCTAAAATATAAAATGTGTTTTTGATGAAAACTGCACAAATCTGCAAAACATCTTGATATAATTACTACCTCGTATTTATGTCATGAACCAGTTCAATTTATATCCACGGTTTATAATCAGTTTATATCAGTCTATTTACACGTAATATCATAAAATAAAGAATTAAAGCTCCAGTGTTTGATGCTTTTTTTTTTTTTACAACAATGGAGAACAAATCCATATTAGAGGAAGAAAAGTCAGAGCAGACTTCACCTCATCTTTATTCTGTTTCCAAACTGCTGAAAATATACTAAGTGATGCAAGAATGTGACTGACCATAGGAGTAAAATATATACAACTTTTAATACTGATTTGAGTTTATGAACTCCATCAAATGCATCTCTACTGATCTTTTCTGTGCAACATGACAGCTCCTCTAACCATGATGTTTTGGCTCTGTTTCTCCACAGTGCTGTGAAACAACATCATCTATGTTTGTCTATGTTTTTGGTTCAGACAGAGATGAAGAAAAGGGTGTATTTTTGCAGTCTCCTCTTGTGCTTTCTGCAGCTTTAAAGGGAAACGATGCAAGATTTGTACCTTAATTGAACAGCTTTGAATAATAGTGATGGTTAAATAGCTTGTTAGGGGGAGAATGGAAGCCCTCTGCCTTCTCACTAGTGTCTCTTGGGCCAAATATGCCACTTGTGACTTCTCTACACTGTCCCTGTGGCCTAGACATTATCTCTCGCGAGAAACGGGACAGTTTATAGCAGTACGACACAAACACCCCCTCAGCCAGGTATGGCTGGCTAACTGTGTTATGTTTGTTATTTTGTCCACACACACTTGCCGTAGTTGAGTCTGGGGGAATTATGGGTAACCCGGATATATATGTGGTTGTAAACAATGAGAACTCGAGTAAAAGCATGACATTTGAGCATACTCCTGCTTCCTGAGTATCCTTCGTGTCTGAAAGTTAGTAGATATATAACAAACTGTAAACACAAACCAGCCACACCTTCCAGTGTTGGGTGGGTTCCCGCTCAATGGTTTGAACACATTAGGCTGGAAAGAAGGCACTGGGTGGGTTGATAAGATTTGGGCTGAGTTTTACAATATTTGGTGGTATAATATATTAATAAGTAAAATTTGTTTTTTAGCAAAACAGGTGGCATTATGGGTCAAAAAAGTACAAACTTAAACATTTTAATAAATTGTTGTGTCCTTGCACTCAAATTATTAGTTCATTTATTTTGAAATAAAGAGAATCAGTCCAACATCCTCAGTCACTGGTTGACCGTTGAAAGGGTTTTAGCCTTACCTGGTTTTCACTGGCTGTATATAGTTATGTGTGGTGAATATTCAACATCAAAGTTCAAGAGGAGATGAATTATAAACTGCACTTTTCTAAGATCACTTTAATATTCTATGAGCACAGTGTGTGATCGACTTAAGTGCGGTGGCCGATTCATTCGATTCATTCAGGTGTGTGTGAGTGTTTGTGTGTCAAACTGCATACGTTTACAGTTGGTTTGAGTAGTTGCTCACATTGGATATTGGCATTGGAAAACTTTTTTTTGCATTTGCTACTGGGAAGATAATCTGTGTTGGTTATTTGTTTGTTTGATTGCACTCTGGGGGGAGCCTGTGTATGTTACTGTTTTTTACCCTACAGCCCATATTGTAATCGCTTTATCTGTGTTCGTCTGTCCATCCTACTGCAGCGTGCTTATGTTATGGTCTTTAAAACACATGCAATATTTTTACAGTTTTAGCATGAATCCATGGAGAGGTTGAAATTTGGGCTGGTTTTCAATGAGATGAGTGGGTTTTATGTTGGATTTGGGCCGGAAACTGTCAGTCATATCTGGCAACACTGATACCTTCATTTCACAGGTGTTTACCATAGTAGAGCCAGCACAGAACAGGAAAATGTGGTTGTTGTCAGAGGATGGAGGAAGAAAAAAAAGAATGAGTGACCAAACCAGGAAGAAGACAAGAGTCTGCTTTGGTCCAGGTTTTTGCAGAATGGAAAGAGCTGAAAGAAAAAAAATCATGTAAAACAAATGTAGACTTAGTGTTGTTGCTGTTGCACCTGTAAGTATCACAGACAAATTCTCTGTACTCTGTGTATTTTTCACGCTTTTAATATTGGTTAAAGAGGTGTTTACTTGTCAATTAACTCATTTTTCCTGGATACTTGCTAGCTAGTGGAGATGTTAGCATACTCACTAGTAATCATGGTTGTGTCACATAGGTGTGTTTGTTTCATTTACTAGGCCGCCCTTTGTCAGGGTTAGGAGTGCATATTTACAACAAGAATTTTTTTCAGGTGAATCTAGTTTTTGTCAGATGTATGTTTTCATTATATGGCCCATGTTTATAAGATCTGCCTTCTCATCACTGGATTCATTAAAAACAAATGCACATTGTCGGAATACTATAAAAACAGTGAAGAAGAGCCAAAACGGTAAAATCTTGCAGAGTTCCTCTTGGAATATTTTTATGTGAAAGGAGTAATTGTATTTGGAACATAATTCTAGTGAGTCGTTTTAATATGGGTGAAGTTGGCAATATAAAAAGCTGTGATTTCATCATTTTATATTTTACACATTTATGTGATATTCATTCATTTATTCATTTTGTCTTCTTCTTTCGGCTTCTCCCTTCAGGGGGTCACCACAATGAATCTTTTTCCTCCATCTAACTCTGTCTTCTACATCCTCTTCTCTCACACTGACTCCCTTCATGTCCTCTTTGACTCCACCCATACACCTCCTCTTTGCTCCTCCTCTAGGCCTCCTGCCTGGCAGCTCCACACTGCCTGCTGATATTATGGATTCTTTGGTTTAGCCTTGAAAAACCAAGTCAATATTTGGGTCAAATTTTACAACAGTTGAATAAAAAAATGGCATAATGCAGTGTCTTTCAACCGTGGGGTCGGGACCCAATTTGGGGTCACCAGGAATTCAAATGGGGTCGGCTGAAATTTCGAGTAAATTTTAAAATAAACAAAAAAGTACTAATAAAAAAGATATGGTGAATTGAAAAAGACAATCATATACATAAAAGACATAACAAACCCTGAAGCTGAAACTGAAGCACTGTGGTTCTGTTCATCTGTCAAATGTTCACTGTGGTCGGTTTCAGATGCTGCAGCTCTTTCATAATTCATAGTTTAGTTATTGTTTGTTCGGTATTAACTGTCAGCCTTGTAAATATGAGCTGGACTGACTGTACATATCCTGACCAATGAAAATAAAATTCTCACTTTGTGCAGTAACCTGAACCTGGCTTTTCTGCCTCTGTCTATAATAATATACATTATATAGACCAATGTGTCTAAAATTAATGTTTATTTACAACATAGTATAGCAAACTATTCCATGATAAAAATTTTTAAAAAAAATAGCAACAAAAAAAAAAAGTCTCAGTTGTGAATGTCTGGGGACACCAGAAATTTGTGATGTTGGGGGGGGTCACAAGCCAAAAAAGGTTGGGAACCACTGGCATAATGATTCTGTATTTGTTGTTCAATAGGTTATGTATGGGACATTTTATCTATAGATAATTCGACTCAGCAGAACACCTGAATTGTAAGATTTCAACTCATTTGCTTTAGAAATGTTCCAAACACTCGACTTTAAAAATAAAACATTACTGAGACCACTGCCATATGTAGTAATATTCTTTAATACCATGAAGTCATGATGTAATCTCACAAAATGATGCAACAATGTAAAACAGAATATAATGGTGAAAATGTGGAGGCATCCAATAAAAAAACGATATAATTGTCAGGACAGAGATACAACGGTGGAAAATCCTATGATGCAACAGTGGAAAAGCCCAAGAATTGTTGGAATAAATTAGAATGAATAGAATGTATTAGTGTAAAATGGGAAAACAGAATGAATTAGGCAGTCCACAGGGTCAGTAGGGTAGTATGAAAAGGGGTGCAGAACGATACTGTGTCAGAGCTGCTGGACTGTAATCAGGTTGTTGCAAAACTCTACTGCACTGAGAAACAACATTTTTCTTCAGAGAGAGACGACGCGAACTCCCACATAAACAACACATATCTTGCATGTATGTGTTTGCAGCCGATGTTCACAGAAGGCTGTGTTACCTGTGACAACACATCTCCACGGTCTGTGAATATTAAAGCAGCAGCAGTTTTCTACCTCTGATTTTCTGCACCTGTGTCCAATTATCCTTAAGTAATTGCCTCACACAGGTAGCGGCTCTTCCTGTAATGGAATTTGGAAAGGTAATGTGGCGTCCTCTGGGTACGACTGAAGACCGGAGGGCTTTGTGTGCTCAAGAAATGGAAACGGATAGAAACACAACAGTGTGGAAAACGTGCTGCTTTTCAATTAACAAGGTCTAAAACCAAAATGTACAATGTATTTGTTGCGGTCGTACAAACACAGATAAAAGCATTAAGCATCTGTTAGGCTACACTTTCTGTATTTTCCTGTCAACCAATTAGATGTATAGAGAAAGAGCAGAAATTATAGGGAAATAATTAAGGGACTATTTAATGATGAACAAGACAGAAGAGAAAATAAAAGACAAATGAAGTGGAGTGCGCTGTTGACTCTAACTAATGCCAGCTAATCACAGTTCTGCTAGCTGTAAGTAATGCATGCAAGTAATTCACTGTTTCAGACATGCTTTGTTTGCAAAGAATCAAAGCTGTGGGATATAAACATACATAATTTCCAAGTAGCTACACTGCCAGCTCAATATGTTTTCATCCAGCAGCATAAATACTCTTTCAAGGGTTGTGATCCTAGACAATGCCAACTGTCCTAAAGCGTCAACCACAGCATTAGCAAATACAGATAGTCATTACCAGCACTCATCACACGCTGAAAACTATTCTGAATACTAATGTCTACAGCTAGACGATAAAGCATTGCCAAAACCCTCAGACTGCTGCTGGGAGCTTAGGTAACATTGGAGCTACGCTGGTGATGTGGCTTTACAGCTTTGACTTTCTTCCAGCTCTGTCTATACTGAAGCCTGCCCTCAAAATGCCAACGGACAGTTTATTATATTTATTTTTCATAGCACTCTGCTGGTAGCAGCATTGATTCTGCTGAGCACTTCCATCACTCATCATTGTTGTCCCATTTGATACAAAAGACACTTTGAAATCCGACGTGAGTGACTGAGGCTGCGTTCAGACGTCAGATTTGTTACTCAAATGGCATCTTTTGCGACAGATGCACATTTATTTGCTAGTGATGAGATTTGTGTGTCTAGACATCACTCACCTATCTGCGCGGATTGCCATGGTAATTACACAGGCATCTGTAACTAGATAACTATGGCAGTGATGCTGTTTTCTTATGTTTAAAGGCTTTCAACAGCTTTCAAGTTTTGTCTGTATAGCAGTGCTAGCACACCATCCATTTATGTCTGTCCATTTTCACTGCTTTTCCACTCTGAAGCTATACTACTGGCGGCATGGATTCTACTCAGCACTTCTGTCACTTTGGATTTTATCATTTTATCATCATTTCGTCACAGTGCAAGTAATTTTTAGCAGTCAGAGGAACAGGACTAAGACACATCGAAATCAGATTGGAATCATATTTCAAACTCCCTCTAACTGGGGGATGAATTTGCATATATCAGATGTCATGTATTTTGCTTGTGCTGTTCATGCTTCCAGAAATGAGTCTGAATATAATCCAGCCAAAATAAGAGGATATGGACTAAGCGCTTATGTTCACTCACCCCTCTGAAGTTGCTCATTGCCTGAAAGTAGACAAGGTAGCTTTTGCGGGGATCCAAAGGGCTGTTCCAGTAGCCGTTGTAAGTGTGATTATCCCCCACAGTAAAAGGGCTGGCCTCTGGCAGGCTGCTGGGTGGTAATTCAGCTGTGTAGTAGTGTGGTGTGCCCCGGGCCTGGGCCTCAACATGGGACATTGGTAACGGGAAACAATCCTGCTGCCCGAGCTCTCTTTTTACTTTCTTCCCAGTTTCCTCTTCAACCACCACTTGGTAAGTACTAAACACAGGGTGAAGATGCATATGTAATAAACAATGGTGGGTATAAATATGATCTGAATGTACATTTGAGATGATCTTCTCACCTGACAGGAGCTCCTCTGCCTTGGGCAGGACGCAGGAGGACAGTAATTGTGCTCTCTGTCTCACTCAGTGGGGAGGGCATGTCTCCGTAGTCAAATGTGGGAGCTAATGACATATGCACACACAGAAATACACACACCCTCAGTTTTCATAACAAATATAATTACAGCACATGGATGAACACACATTTCCTTATCCTGCACCCCCTTTTAGTCTCCCTAATTCAGTTTAGGCATAGTCCTTTCTTTTTATTTCCACATAAACATACTCAACCCCTTAACATCTCATGAAACTGACAGACTGTAACGTTGAAGTAAAAGCCATCCATTTCTCCGCATAAAGTAAAAATATACTCAACGCCCATATCCTCCATATTTGATTTGAATTTGCCTTCTAGTTGTCTTGGATACAATTCCAATTAAAAGTCATGGGAGTGAGGCTGAACTGAATGGGCTTTTCATTTAAAAGGATTTTGGGTAAAGCCTGACTCCTCCCTGGAGATGTGGCAGCACATTTCTCTTTAATATCAGTAGTCAATTAGTGAAGGGAAAGAGAGCAAACTATTCATGAGGAATCAATGATTATCATATTAAAAAGGCTTTTGCTAATACAAGAGCCAAAGGAACTGACATCAATTAAGGTGAGGCATTAAGAAAAAGTGAGTGTGCATTTGTTGACATTAAAGGTCTGCTGCAGTTTGTTGAACTACAGCGTAGTAAAAGGGATTTTGATGTCGGCCATCAGAGTCTGTCTGAAGGTTGATTGTGTGCTGAATGTATATGCGTGTGTGTATGCATGGGAGAATGTGTGTATGCGAAACTCTGCAGTGGGTATTGCTTGAAGATGCTGACAGGAGTAGCTGTTGAAGGTGTGCGGTGTTTGCTAGCTGTCAGTGCAGATTTGAGAGATGCTCAGTGTAAGTGAATGTTCTGCACCGTGGGCCAGTGGAGGAGGTTGAGTATGATGTGCAAAGACTTTTGGACTCTATCTGTGGTCTGGCTTTGTGCCAGCTTTCCATCTGAAATACAGCCAGTAAGGCAGTGATTGTGCAGTAAATCTATAATTAAACAAACCAGCCCTCTTTGTAAAGAGATAGGGGCAGAAGGAGCAAGAGAGACTAAATGTGTGACAGGGTGGGAGTGGGAGTGGCTGTGTTGTGCATTCCTAAGAGGTGTAATCCCATCCCCTTAACAAGCACAAATGCATCATTAAAAGGAAATAGAAACACCAAGGCTGGATTCCTATCACCGGTAATAAGCTCTGAGAGTCTCGGAAGTGACATTCTGGTCCCTAGTATGTACTGCATCTTTCTTTATACATAACACAGGAGTGTCCCCTCTGTGGTGTTTATCTGCTTCCTATGAGTTAATTTATGTCTTGAGGACTGTGAGATGACAGAGTGTCACTAGTTTGAAGAGCCAATGGAAACTAGCTCTAACACTCTGGGAGCAGTAGATCTTGCCTCTGTGAAAGAAGAAAGATGCTGAGGTCAAAAGAGAGAAAACCTAGATCCTAATTATAGCACATGGTAGATGACGTCTACATTTGGACCTGCATGCTGCACTAGTGATAGGCAGTGATGGCAACAAGAGAAGCCTCCACATGAAACTCTGCTTCAATCTGCATGGTATGATTTTACAGTAGCCCCAACACTGCCTCAGTGTTAAGCACTAAGAACATCTCCATCACTGAGGTCAGTGTGATCCACATGTCAATGCACTACCAAAGGTACAAGACATTAAAGATACATACAATATTTCTTCTTACTGGGCTAATGTGATAGCAGAGATCAGATCAATAAACAGCTCATGGCTGGAGTTTGATTTCAGTATTATTTATATGACCAATGTGCCATGTGGGCTGAAAAAACAAAACATATACTTATTACAAATACAAATACTACTTAGAGGGAGCACAGGAAACAGGAAATGGCTGAATAAACATCTGGCAGTGACTGAATAGACTGAAATAAACCAGGAAATATAAACTGACTTTTCCCGTGAGATGAAATACCATGATGATTATGAAAAACTGGAAATCTTTTCAAATGAATTGATTTTAATCTGATTTTTATTTTATTCTCTGAATTCCAGGTGACTTCCTGTTGTGCAATGTAGTTTGGTGACAATTATAAACTAAACATCATACCACTTAAAAAAAAAAAAAAAAAGTCTTGCTTTGCAAGCCAAACTCAAGACTACAGAAGAGCTGCTATGTTTTTAAACAATCCGTGGTGCTGAATCATTACCCAGGCTTTCTTCATTTTCTGTTTTACATGCTGTCAAGCATTTCACCTTGCTTATGATGAGCTTATCTGCTATGCCTTGGTCTGTCTCATTCTCATGAAAAATACATTTTCAAAAAGACACAATTTGATTCAACATGATGCAATTCCATATACAGTGTGATATAAAACATTTTATGCAGTTCAATTTTGAGCTGATTGTATTCATTCAGGGCTGCTTAAGCTGAAAGCAAATCAGAAATTAACTGCCAGGTTTACTACATGTATTTGTGTAGTACTGCAACAGTGTACGTGTCTAATATGCTGTTTCTTTGTGATTTGTACCAACACAAGTCTCTGACAAAACATCAAATAAAACCAGGCCTGGACCTTGCTTTAACCCAGTCCTTCTTTCCTGTTCTGTATTCAGTTACATTTTTACAACACACATAAAATTTTGTTTACGCCTGCATCAGACATGACCATGAAACTTCTAAGGAGACAAACTTGACAGAACGATTTTATGTGAAGGAAATTACCCAAACTATTTCCTTCTAAGTAATAAATGCACAGGGCCAGTACTAACAAATGTATATATAAGATTTAATTATTACAGAGGTGTTAGAAATGATTCATCCTAATTCCATCCAAACTCATATCTGTTTTTTTATGTTGCTGCACTGACACAAATCCTCTTTAAAACATTAAAGTCAGACCGCGGTGGATATACCTGAGATGTTCGTGGTGATTTCAGTCAGAGCAGTCTGGCCGAAGCCCTTCCCTGTACGAGCTCGGACTGAGATCAGGTACGTGGTTCCAGGATGGAGGTTGGAAAACATGTGGTAGGTCTCATTCTTAAGCTTTGACACCGTCCTTCTGGGTCCTGGGACGTTCACACTTGGATCTGATGACTCAATACTCTGGTAACTTATCTGTTGTTGGGTTAGAAAGAAACAAAATGTTCCTGAAGTAACATCATAAAACCTTGAGTCACCTCAGAACTAATTTAATTAATTACTGTAGCTGTGGTCGACTACCGCAAGGAGTCAAATCATCACTGGTTGATACTCCAAAATAAATCAGTAGAGGTCATTAACTCTCATGAGAAGTAACTATAATGTCTGATTTAGCTGATTTACTTCACTCAAAATGTAATTTATTTCTTCACATCAATGCGCCAATGGTTCGTGTGTTTTTACAGTTTTAGAGGAATAGGATTTGATTGGCATTGGCACATTTAACTCATAAAAGAAGAACCTGCTGTTTATAAAAAAAAGTATAATGACTGTTAATTTTAAAACATTATTGAGGCCACAGGCTGAGGACATCGCGTACAGAACTGTAGTTATGTGTTTAAGTCAATGTTGCTCTATGTTTGTAAGTTCAATTATCATGAATTAACACTTGCAAATTGCGGTGCATAAGAGTCTTTTAAAAATAGAGAAATTTTTCTCCAAGAGGTGCACTTCACAGCTTGTATAACTCTCTTATGTGAATTCCCACTTATATCCTTCCAGATAGTAAAAACTGACCTGCTGCTCTCAAACAAAGTTGGACGAATTAGGATATATATTAACAAAATACCCACTTAGTTTGAGAAATGAGCACATGCAGGCAATGTGCTGTAGACACTGTGATGTGCACACACACACACACACACACACACACACACACACACACACACACACGCCTACACTTCAACAACTCACACACTGAAGATGCCACTCCAACCAAACCAAAGGCTTTACTGATCATCATGATGCATAATGCGCACTCATGCCTCTTTACTGTAAAGATAGAATTGTGAGCCATCTACTTACACAATACAGCCTGACCTCTGTGTTTTCTGTACAAAAGCAGATATAAAAGAGGACCAGCCGTGCACGGAGTAGGAATGAGGGTTTGCAGGGCTGCATGGTGGTCAGTATGGGCTCAGGCAGAGTGGTCAATGGTTTAATCTGAGAGAACTGAAGAGGATTTCTCAAGCTCTGTATAAAGCTTTCTCTGTCAGCTGAGGGAGATCAACACACTACACAGTAAAAAATCCTGTGCAGCCTCCACTTTATATGTCAAACCGCAAATCCTATTTAATCATATCCTTGAGGCGACATTGCAAGAGGGGTCGAGAAATGAAGACTTTTGGGTGAGGTCGGAAGGCCTACCACTGCCTTAGCCCAGGCAGAGGGTCTACTGTAAATACAAAGCTATTATCTAGTCGAATAGAAGGCCCCTCAGCATTCGATGCATGTGAGTTATCTATTAATAGTCACAGAATATGGGAGCATTGCAGCTATTCTGGTTCATATAGGCAGGGAGCACACAGTGAATCTCTGCCAATCACGGTGGCATTTGACAAAAATGACTCACCAAACACAGAACAAATATTTTTCTCCATAAAAATACCTCTAAGAAAAATATCCATTTTAATACTACGAAAATGCCAAAATGTTGGCAGAGTTGCTTTTCTTCTTTTTTTGTATCATAAAAATGGGAACTAAAGTGCAATTGAATGTGTTTGCCATTTGACTAGAAATCGTGATGTGTTTAAAATATGTTCATGGGTGGGTGTGGGGGGAGATGCACCTTTAATTGCTATAAACACAAAATAATGTTTCTCTTTCCCTTTAATTCTATCTGTTCAAATAACTGGGGATTTTTTTTTCCAGAACACTTTGAGGACTCCCTGTCCTTGCTGGCATAACAGCTCAACTTTATTAAAAAGATTGTTTGATATGATTATAGCTACAAAGCAGCCATTAAGGAGACTTTCTGGTGCGAATGTTCTATCCACTTCTCTTTTTATTACCCTCATTGCTAACACTGCTTAAACTTTATCCACTCCATATGATACTTTACACGTTATATAATATTGCTGTAACACAGTGTTAAAGCAGCTATGGTTTGTCTGTAATTCAGAATATACCCTTTTTGACTGAAGTTTCATGCATCAGTAGTATTACGATAGAAACACGAGTACTGAAAAGCATAATTTCCTTGACCACAAAAGATAAGTAGCAGGTTGAACATAAACAGTATAAAGGATTTTCAAAGGTGAAGAGAAATTATGCCCTCACCTCATACTGGGTAATAAGGCCGTTGGGTTCAACAGGCTCCTCCCACTTCAGGAAGATCATGTCATCCAGAGGGGTGAAGGTGAGTGACTCCGGTGCGATGCCTCCAGGAACTATAAGAAATTGTCAGAACAAACATTTGTCTGGAAATTGAAGTGCTAATCCCACAGTGAGCCTCTACTGTCAATACCACAGAAATGAATGTCACAGTTGTTCCGAACAATGCACCACATGAGACACGGCGAAAGGGAGCATCAGATAAGGACACGGCTAATTCACCAACGACATTAATTATATAACCGCAACACTGGCGAGAGAGAGAAGAATGTAAGAACAACATTACAATTTCATGTCTAGCCTGTCAAAGCTAAAATGGGATGATGTGTAAGACAGAAGCTCACTGGTGACTTTACTGGTTATTGAATGTGTGAATGCTTCAACATTTCACTACACACGTTTTTTTTTTTTTTTTTGGGTGGGGGCATTCAGTTTCAACAACAATCCCCAGGGTCTGTGTGAGCGTTGTACAGAGGAAGACTGTGTTATGTGAGATTCTGGCCTGAGGCTAAAGCTGAAGCCAAACAGCTGAGTCAACTGTTATTTCTGAATAGAGTTAGTCTTGAGGACAAAGTTGCTTATTAAGGCTTTTGGAAAGAACATTCATAATTGACGTTCCGCTGTATGTATATGTATACATCGTCTATTTTTTATCATCCAGAAAACCCCTTGATTTTGCTCTCTTAGTCTCTCTTGGACTTTCTCCATCGTACTCTGTATATATCTCTTGCTGAAAAATCATGTTTGTTTTGATTTTTTCATGGAAGAATTGATTTCTCCTTCAGCCTCCATGCAGACAATATGCTACAGGACAAAGGAATAATAGGAGATAAGAAATAAGCACAAAATCCTATCTTAGGGCTGCTGGAGTCTTAGATATAATGTTTTCTCTTTTATGTTATTTTCATCTGAAAATGAAAAGGATCTTTTGTAATGCTGATTCAGCCCCAGTAAAGATGGTCACCCTCTCTATATTAATCTGTTGGAGGGAGACAGAGGAGCTGGGACAGTAAAGCAGCATCTAAAACTCTGAATGTTTTGAAATATTTAGGTAAACGACCGTGGTGAAGTAAAACTGCTGTGTAAATCTCATTTCTATGGCCAGGTTAAGTCTTCACAAATATATATTACAACAGATGATAAAACATAAAGCATATCATATATAAGATACATATAACATAACATTTATCTCAATAGTAATTTTAACATTCAGACCATTTTAGGGCATCACATTCTCCTAAAATAAGTATTTCAATAAATCGCTGTGGTCACAGAGTACCAACCAACCGGCAATGCCATCCTTACATATTTCATATATCTGCATAAAGGATTAAGATGGTTTAAAGGTTATTATTCTGTGAGAATAATTTGACCTTTAAAACACATGGTGACATTCAGCCTACAGTGTGAATGCTAAAATTACACTGTTGTCGATGAAGTTAGAATAAAACTATTTTTGCTTCTCATGAAATGATTGTAACAATGTATTTTTTCTTTATAAATTTAAAGTATAACTGGGCCTCAGTATGTAGCATCTGTGCCTGCTCAAAAGTGGTTAATAATGTATAGAAATAAGAATAACAAGACAAATATGTCTGAAAACAATATAAATCTGGCTGAAAAAATGTGTTAGAAATGATTAATTAAAAGATTCCATATGTTTTCTAAAACACCTACATAGATACAGCGTGCATATTAAGCTGCAACCACCTTCCTGAATAGATTCAGTTTAATTTGATATAACAGATTCCATTAGAGACATTTCAACCATAAGAACACTTACAAGGTAAAGTATAGACAGAATCCAAAGCAGTTACTTTCAATTTAATTCATTCTATTAAAATATTCACCAACAAGGGCCAATAAGTGCAGCGACTGATGGCATTAAAGCTCAAGCTTTACTCATACATGTTGAAAAGGCTAAACTTTTAACAGTCAATATGATGCTTATATGAATCAAAATGGATTATTCAAAAGAAAAAAAATATTTTTTTCACCTAAGCCTGGTGACTACTGGACTTCAGATAGCATATTTTCTCAAAATGTTCACCATATTGTGATGACATGTTCCTTTTGTTGCTTTTCTGCCCTTTGTTTTTGACACTGTTTTCTGTAACCTCCTCTGGAGACT
The DNA here is from genome assembly GCA_029822895.1 of Maxillicosta whitleyi. NCBI lineage: Eukaryota > Metazoa > Chordata > Actinopteri > Perciformes > Neosebastidae > Maxillicosta > Maxillicosta whitleyi. The sequence goes on from JAPSES010000228.1 coordinate 4,063,788, forward strand.
TACTGTCCTCCTCAGTCTGGAAGGTGACCTCTCTGCCCTCTTTCTTCCCCTCAGGGTTGGCCAGTGACAGACGGACATGGATGCCATGGTAGGGTGGCAGATCACGCAGTGTGAAGCGCGAGGCATTGTGTTCCACTGCCAGGCACTCGCGCACAGTGGTGTTGTGGCCTCCACCACCGCCCGCTGTGGTGTAGCGGTAGCACAGGGACACTGAGTAGGTGTGGCAGCGTGTCAGATTGAACGCCAAATTCTCCCACTGCAGGGACAACTGCCTGGACTGGATATCAGTGGCTGTGGGGCCTTTCAGTGCACGCATGGGCTCTAAGGAGTAAGCACATGAAGAAAGAGATACAAGAAGAAAAAAGAAAATTAAGAAAGAAAGAAAGCTGCTACAAAAACAAACAATGTTATTTCAAAATCCTGCAAGTCATAACAGTGAAATTTAGAAAAATAAAAACAGCAGACACTTAGTTTTTATTTATTATTTTTTTTCGTGAACCATTACATTTCAGAAAGACGACTCAGAAAATGAGTAAATGATGTCCCAGGACTACCTTGGCAGATTTTCAGTTGTTCCCCTCCTACACAATGCCAGATTTCCCAACCACAACATGGAGGTCAACGTTTTGCTGCCAGCTCAACACACCCACATCCCCTATGGCAGAACTGGAACTCATGCCAATTGCACTAATTAATCGGACGGGCTACGAGTTGCTGTTGCACTCCCACCAGTCCCGCCTCCGAGTCGACAAGCAAATTGACTATCCAGTAGTTACTGTCCTTAGCCCTGAGGTTTAATCCACACAAAAAGATGCCAGCGCAAAACAAGGGCATTCGCTTCCACTGGTCACTTTTACTGCTGGGTCATCGAGATGGCCTGTCACATATTTTTAGAAGTCACTAAGTTAATTCTGGTCATTGCCAGGTTAACCCTGACTTTATCTGAGTCAGACTAAAAGAACAACAGCTCTGTCTCTGATATCCTCCCTAAATGTAACGGAGTGCTGAAAGATACAGAGAGCCTCTTTACGCAGTAGCACAGACCAGCCAGTGTTCAGGAGGACGTCCGAAATGAAGAGAGGCGGACTTAAGCCAAGGACATCCTCAGTATCAATGGAGGCATTTATCTGTCGCCATTATTAGCACAATCAATGCCTTTTTGTCAAGTAATATGCTACATAAGGTACTGTATTGCTTTATTCTTTTAATAGGGCAAGTTGAGTAATGGGCCAGGGAGGCAGGGAATGACAGCAGAGATATGGGGTACAGGGAGAGATCAGTAGAGTTTGAGGTTACTGGCCAAGGTCTTCATTCCTTCACTGACTTGCACACTCAGTGGGATTCTTACTGCAGCACAGATTAGAGGAGGGGAACTTAAATAAGGCAGCTAATGCATCACTGAGCAGAGGCTAATGCTCTAAAACAAGAATTTTATAAGAAAATGGATTCCAAACGTGCTCTGGAGCCGTACAAGGACACACAAACATATACTACTTGCCACAGAAAAGTACTCTCTCTATCATTCTTACCTCCACTTTATATCAATTCATATATACTATACACATGTTGAAGTAAATCAATACACAACAGCCTTGTGTTCAATTTCTTAATACTGCCCATGGCACAGCAGTTCTTTTAAAAGTGAAATTTTATGACACTTTCAATATGCACCCAAGGCCTTTACAGTCCTCAGCTTTCACTTTTAATTTGCTGCCTGGCATCTCACACTAGATGGAGATATGACCTGAGCATTGATCTGAACCTCATCCAGGCTAATGAGACTATAGATAAATGGGTAGGCAAAGTAATCGCAAAGTAGTAGACTGCACCCAGCACGAAATGCTAATGTTCAATTGTTCACTGTGACTGAGGATTGTCCTAACGGTGCAATTGATAGTCTACACAGTCTGACGGCTAAATAAAGAGAGGCATTTAACTGCTGAGTTGATGAAAGCACCGCCAAAGAGGCCACAGTGTGCTCATTGTGGGTTTTCTCAAAGTGGACATTTGTGCCATCCCCTCCCCTTGCCTCTTCTTATTTGTCTGTATGCCACGGGCACCCATTCTCTGGCACCCTGTGGCTCAAATACTGCAGCCTCCCCAACATGGCCAAAAGCCCAGAGCACCACGCTCTTCCTTAGAGATTGGAAGTTAGAGTGGATGTGACAGGTTCTGGTTTATTATCTGCCTTAAAACTGTGACATGGGACAGCAGCAGGACAGAGCACAATTGCCTTAGATTGCATGTAGGCATGGCGAGGATGTAGACTGACTGTGTCATTTGGGAAACCTAAATTTATTCAGACAAGCATGCCTATACCCATGTGTAAGCAAAAACATAGACGCGCATAAATCCAAACCACCCAAATGTGCATATATAGAGAGCTTTGGCTCAGAAAGGAAGACATGATGAACGACATGCCAACCAAGGCAAGGCACTTGTGCTCCTAATGTTCCTAATTTTAGTCAGACTCCACTGTTGGCTCTCTTTAACAGACCAGGAGCATCATGGGCAGGAGCATTCCAGAAGGTTCACTGACCCAGCAGCAGGTGGAAGCCCATTAACATAGTTTGGGGACCACCTGCAGAACAAATGCTCGCCTCTCCTATGTGATTTACTTGAGGGGCTTCAAGCTGTGCTAATGCACCGTGCTGATAATCACAGCAATGGCTCATCAAGCACACCTGGATGGCCATCGGAGCCAGGCAGAGACCATGTTCACATTCACGGCCATTAGTTTTACAGCAGCCGCACGAGGACAGCTTGGCTACGTGAGGATGTGTATGTGTACGGTGAAGCCAGTTACTGCGGCCAATGTGTTTGGGAAGGAGGGAATTATCAAACATGACCATGGAAAAGATTAGTCATGATGGCGAGGCACAGCTTCTGGAGGGGAAAATCCCATTCCTCCGACATTCAAAGAGAGTCCAAATATCCCGTCTGTTCACTGGATAATTACCACCTCCATGAAATCACTGCAACTTCCTCGCCATCCATTTCCCCGAGTTTAAACCTAATCAGGCCAACAGCAAGTGGGACAATCAGGATTCAGCCGTGGAATGGGGGTGAGTCAGGCTAGTGTAGACCAGATGGTTTGGAGGTGAGGTCAGTGGAGCTCTGGGAGCCAGGTGGTGATTAGAGTGTCCTAGAGGGTCAAGAGTGTGAGATGCACCGGGTGAAGGAGTCTTATGTTCTTGAATGTTACTAAAAAGTATATAAGACAATAACTTTAACGTTAAGTCAATCACATCCACCTGCACTACCAAAAAACCAACTATCAGTAACTCACACCACTGCAGGGATCTCACCAAATGTAATGACACGAGAACCAGAAAAATTCATTTCACCTATGTATACTTCCTCTATATTGACCTAGTACGGAGTCTAAATGCCCGGTTTACAGCTCAGTAAACACAACAGTATTACTTATTCCACACATGGTTGAACAAACTAATGTCACAGTAGTTGAAATGTAAATACATCATTAAAGGCTGAGTTTAGTGACTTTCACATACACCGATACCAGCGACTGTGAAAGCGATTCCCTTACATTGTGAATCCCCTCTCGCTTCACCTATTATATAGTCACTCACCTCATGTTTACATCTCTCTTTCTCTCTCTCTCTCTCTCTCTCTCTCACACTGAAAAACTCCCCCCTCTTACTCGCGTACACACGGCCATCTTCCACTCTTCCGGCCTTTTTCTTATTGACTTTCTTAGGTTTTCTTGTGATTTTCTATGCGTCTTACATGTAGGATGTCGGGGAGGGCTATGAGCTCACTCACGGTCGCTGATGAATGAGGGGTGTCTTTGGCTGTTGGGAGAGGAGAGTAGCTTTAATATGTCATTGGAGAGGGGGCAAGGGAGGCTCTACTGGAGCAGGATAGGGAGATATGTGAGGGATGGTGTGTGGCAGGAAGAGACCGTTGGGCATAGAAAGAGTGATGACCATGGAAGACACATAACCACAGACCGCCTTTGGGTAACACAAAGATCTCCATTTCGTGCGACTACTCGGCACACATTGCAGGCAGCGGTAATGACTGCAATTGCAGTAACACAGTACTCTTTGTACATATATTTAATAATAAACATGGGTGGGGCATCCTAGTCTCCCCTGGTGTTCTCAGTTGTCATGGTGACAGATGACAAGGTCGTATGGATGTGAGCTGGCAGAACAAAACGTTCAGTTAAAAAGTTATCTGAAGAGTCGAGGAAGTAAATAATGTTGCTCAATTGTTTCCTACTAGTTTCAGGGCCAGTCTTGCTTTTTCTGATTGGGTTGAAAAAGACAAACAAATCACATAATACAAAACTGATTCCAATGATGAGTCAGGTGATAGAAAATGTCTAAACTTTTCATTTTCAGTTCAAATTTCTGATCCAAACAAAAGCACCTTGTAGGATTTTTATTCTGAGTTTGTGTGGTTGGATAAAGCGCGCTTTTTAGAAAATGCATTTTTCACAATCAAATTATGTTTCAGTTGAGAAAAAAAAGACAAAACGCCATTATAAAAATGA
>JAPSES010000228.1:4086613-4115421 GCA_029822895.1 Maxillicosta whitleyi
TATATATATATATATAAAAACATCAATTTACTTCAAGCTTAGTACATATATAGAGGCAATCGATATGTTGACAACAGCACACACATAGACATCAGCTGACTTCAGCTGGATCAATGCCAAAATAAGCTACAATATGTGTGAGGGGAGGGGTTTGTTGGGCCTGGCACCACTTGTTTAATTATTTATTTCCTTTAACTTTTTTTTTTTACTATTGTCTATTTCTCTCACTGTTCACTCCTTCTCTGCACCTAAATATTCACTCCATTCAATCCAATGAATAAAGAACAGCATTTTCCCATTTGCTGACCTGAATTATCTGCATAAGAACACACCGTAGTGCTTAGAGTGACATGAAAATTAGCCAGAAACACTGATTAAACTTAATGGTGTACAACGATGAGAAAAATGTCTTGAAGGTCTAATTGAAGGTGTTATTACTCTCCGTGAATTAAAGTACTCCATAAGAGATTGATTACTGGTTAATCCTCAGACTTCTTAGCCATTAAGGACAGAAGGTTATTAAGAGGCAGACAGTCAGAGCATTTGTTTCAATAAACAACCTCCCCAGATTTTTATTGAAAGCCACTTTCCCAATGAAACTTTCCATGTGCTGGTACTTTATATAAATGAGGCGATACTTTACTTAAAAAAGATAAAAATGTACAATCATCTCTCTTGTGGTACAATATAAAAATGTGGCACAGAGTGATTTACGACGGATATAAAATACACATTACGAGAACATATTACATTACACTCTAATATTGGCTTTTAGAAGCACTTGTAATGTATACAAATCAAGAGCCAATTCATCTGAACCTATAAACCATCTTATACCCTTTCCACTTCGTCATGAGATACCCATTAGACATTAAGGGCTTTCACTCACTATTAGCCACAGCCATCGGTAAATAACCTCCTAAAAATGCACAGACAAAAGGTCATGTGCTGAAGGAAATCTGCTCAAGTGGAAAATGTCATAGCAGTCTGTAAAATATGGCGTAAATGTTAGGAATCTCATTTCGCTCTCTTTTTTCACAGAACCATTATCCAGAGCCATGGGGCCAGTTTGGAAGACTTTCAGCAGGCTCCAGTGGGATAAACAGTAGATATCAGACCAAACTAAGACAAATATTCTGACTAGGAATCTCATTTACAAGTCTTTGATGTTCGGTGTCTGGCTTCCTCTAGTTTACTTAAAGAAATGATTGAATAGAAAATTGAAAAAGCCATGGATTGGTCTGGCCTTAACAGGGTAGATTTTCTGCAAGATTAAAGGATTTTCACAACTTTTATAGAATACATAAGACTTTGGAAGACAAGAAAAACTCATCATATCACAAATGTGTGCAGCTACCACATATTTTTATCCTGGCTAAGCATTCCACAGAGGTCGCAAGTCTAGTTCTGTCAAAATTTACAAATGCATATTCCAATAAATCAAAGGTGACTCATTGGTATTATGTTCATCTGCATTACAAATTGCTGTTGAAATGAAGGTTTCAAGGTAAAACTCTTTATTGGCAAAGAAACGTACTCAGTATGCAGTACTATGTAAAGCAGGCTGCCAGGTTCAGTCAGTGAGGTTTAAATAGGTCGCTATAGAGGCAAGACGCTCACAAACCTGGCAACCTCTCTATGATTGCTAGGATCTAGTTTCAAGGTAATTTTTTGCCCTTTGCTTCTAGTCCTGATGTTCAGGTAGGCTAATCACATGGTTTACACCTTAAGACTGATATTATTCCTTATATCTGTGCCTAAAAAGACATGAAAATTGACCGAAAGAGCTCCCTTTGAATGCTTTCCCAGTCACAAACACAAGCCCTCAATCTCTAAGCTCAATCAGTTGATTTCAGTCTTCATCCAATCACAAAATGACATGTTTGCTTTTAACCAATTACTTGTAAGCTCTCAACCTTTAAGTGCTCTTTTTCTCCTTGTTGTCATTCAGCTGTCATTTTTGTTTCATGACCCTCCTCCACACACCACCACCACCTCACCTTGGACGTCTGGTCCTTCAATCAAAACCTTCAGAGCTTCCCTCTCGTGAATATAAAGGCTTTTCCAACCTTTAGCTCCATCACTTGTCATCATCACCATTAGTGCCTGGGCTTTGGGAGTGTTTCCTTAATAACTGAATGTCAAGCACAACAAATCCCACCCCTTACACTTATGGTAGCATATTTTGGCATCGATCCAGCTGATGTCATCATGTGTGTGCTGATGTCAGCATATCAATTCCCTCTATATACAGTATGTTCCAAGTTTGAAGTAAAATGAAACAAAATTGATGTTTTTTATTAGACATTTGAAATTTAGTCCCTTTATAAGTAAATGTGAGAAAAAAGATGTAAAAAAAAAATAAAATAAAATCATAAAAAATTTTAACTAACCAACTAACCACATCTATTCTGGATCCCTGGCAGTCTATAAACTCAATTTAGTATGAATTCAACCAGGGGTTTTGCTGCTACAGATGTGAAATTTTGCCCTTTATAAGTAAATGAGAGCACTAGTCATTGGTGGGACCTTTCTGTGAGGAGTTTACATGTTCTCCCCGTGTCTGCGTAGGTTCTCTCTGGGTACTTTGGTTTCCTCCCACCATCCAAAGACATCCATTGATAGGTTCATCAGTTAATCTAAATTGCCCTTAGGTGAGAATGTGAGAGTAATTATTTGTCTCTATATGTTCATCTCTGCGATGAACTGGTGGCATGTCCAGGGTGTACCCCGCCTTTACCCTTAAGTAGCTGGGATAGGCTCCAGCGATCCCCATGACCCAAGTGAGGATAAAAGCAGGTCCAGAAAATGAATGAATGACTAAGTAAATGGGGAAAAAAAGATTTGAAAAATTCATTAAAAAATACAAACTTTGACTACTACTACTTTTCCCAAAAAATAACAACAACTATTCTGGGTCACTGGCAATCTATAAACCCAGTTTGGTACAAATTCAACCAATAATTTTGTTTGCAGAGTGTTAACCAAAAACAATACCCCTTGCCTCCCCTTCACACCAATAGTGCTCTACTTCTGATTGTTTGTAATAAAGTCAATCTCACAGCAGTTTTGGCCATTATTATTAAGACTAAGCGTCCCTTGATAAATACAGTATTTTTTAATAAAATATAGAGGATTCCTTTAATACAATAGTCATGTCTGAATAGATTTACCAAAGTCATTTATCATTCCTGCTGTTCAAAGTAGTAGAGAGCTCCATTTAAAGAAAATCTCTTCATTACTACATTTTAGTCTGGAGGATTGGATTAAGATGAAGCTTAAAATCAATTAACCTGGCAATAAAAAAATAAAAAAAAAAAAATGGCCATGATATGGATCAAGAGAGCTAAGAATTTAACAAATATCAAATGTGGGAAATAGGAGGAGGAGAAACATATGTGAACACAGAACAGAGAGAAAACCAAGTTGAAAAAGATTCTGACATTTGGAGGGAAGATGACGGGGAGAGAAAGAGGTGGGAGACAGAAAAAGGAGTATGTCATCGGCTCAGGTTGGCAGTCTTGGAAGGTTGGATAACATCTTTAATATTTGATAACAAGGTTCTTCTGGTATTGCAAACACTTCTACAAATAAGAGGGGGAGAGGAATATGGCAATGTACCAGACATGCACAAAATTTCCAATTGAGGCATCTCAAGGTCTTACTACGAACGATTTCCTGACTACAATCTGTTAAACCCAAAATCCCAATTTCAAGATCGGACAGATGGCGGTGTAATGTTTTTTTTTTTTGTGGTCACCCTCTAACATTAATGTAAAGGATAACCTGGTCACCTGGAGTCAATCATGTGATTTACAACGAAGGGTGAACATGTTTAGAGGAAGACATAAAGTCCTGCAATAGTGATCATTTGTAGAAAATTCGAGCCGGTAGGTTGTAAAATAAGAGGGGTGGATTTTAGCTTGGATTTTTGTTTTCTGTTTATTAATATTCTGGTGTTGATTAGAGAATTTGTCTGTTTTTAATTGCATTTCACAGTGACATTTTCAAGGTGCAACTACAAGTGCTGTAAACAAGGCATTTCATTACACTCCAAAATTGTGAAATGAGCAACAATAAAAGTAATCTCACATCTGTATCTGTGCAGAGCAAAAGGCTATGCTGACATTTTGTATCCCTGTGCTGTAGGCGAAGAACTCAGATCTGTTATACGACCTGAAATCTAATAAGGTGGAAAAACCTGCGGATTTGGAAAACATTTCCAAACTGATGTGCATTCTCTTGGGATTTATTTAACTCAGAGACAATGATAAGATGTGCCTATTTTCCTCCCTTGCTTCAAAAGAGTGTTTTGCTACTTTAATGACAGGGTAAATCTGCCTTTCTATCACTTAGCACTTTGCTATAGAAATGATACAACCGAAACCTCTTTTGCATTTAAAGTCACACAAGCTTCAGCTAACAGGCTTTAAAACTAAAACCCTCTGGTGAATACAGAAAAAAGAAAACTGTGCAATGCCGCAGACTGATCCCATTGTTCTCAATTTTGTGTGAGCATTGTTAAAATGCTATTAAACTTTCACAACATTCACACTAATGCCTCCTCGTCCAGCCTTTTCTGTTTGGTTTGTGGAAGAGCAGTGACGTGTTACAAAGCAACACCCTCTGTCATTCCACAGTGATGAGGTTTTTGACTGCTGGGGGGATTAGCGATGTAAGCCGTGGTATATATGACTTTGAGGGGCAGTTTGTTTGTTCTGAAAAACAGCATGAGGTCAGCTCGGCTAAAGTAACAATTACATCGGCTGAGGGCAAGAGAAAAGAAAAGAAGAGAAGAAGGATAGGATTGCTTTATCTAATGCTGTTGATACCTACTGACCAAGTCTTCAATATTAACCAATTTAATCCAATAAATGAGCAGTGTGTGTTTTCCCCCCCACATGAGATAAAAGCTGGGCCATTACCAGTTTAAGCTGTTCTATTAAAAGGCTGCTCTGTCAATACTAATTTGAGTGCTCCTTCTCCTGTACTGTTTGTCCCGTCCTCAGATTCATACTCCTTCTCATAAGCCCATTATAAACCTCCCGTTCCTGACTGGAGCTGCTCATTGGCAGCCGAACCACAATTCTGACTCACCTATGAGCCATAACTGTTTACTGATATGCTCACAGGACTGTAAGACAAGACAGTATGTGATTCCACCGGGGAGTAGGAAGAAGAGATGACACGGAGAACAGATCCACTGAGTACACAGGCAAATTCAACATGAGCAAAAACCAAATGGGGGAAAAAAAAAAATCCCCAGAAAAGGCAGGATAATGTCTGTTATTATTGTATTTGTGACTTCTCGGCTTTGATTTGTTGAAAACCGGCTAAGAAGCTTGTTTTTACAATACAGACAGAAAAAAAAAAACACAGCACACACTCTATTCATCCATCAACTGTAGTGTAGTGTAGTGATTTTCAGCAGGACACTCCACCGTTTGAAGCTCCCTCATTAACTCAGTCATTTTTAACATGCACCATGAGAGCAACAGCTATTTAACATGTAATACGAGACACAGACAGAAAACAATCAGACACTGAAGACTGCTTATTTTCTAGAAAACTGAGCCAATGAACAGATTCACTGACAGGCTTCCTTGCTGGACTGTTCACAAAGGGTAACATACAACAGAAGGTGTAACAGCCAGTGGCACTGAGTAATAGAGCTGCAATCCTTGATCATACTGATTTGTGGCTGTAGGGTTGACACCTTAAAAAGTATAAAGAACCAAAGTCTGATGTATTTGTGCCTCTAGCATGCATAACTGTGTGGATATTTTTTATTTTTTTTATTTTTTTTTTTCCTGTTATTGGTTGATAATGGTTACAACAGGTGAGTTCTCATCAAAAAGTATTGAACCGAATTTGCATATGAATGTGAATTTGCAAGATGGAAAAGAACATTTAAATATATGCAGGTTTCTATTTGTTATTGTAATATAGATATTACAGCTGGTTCTTCATCCTCATGAACCACTTAGATGCAGCATTTCACTATTAAATTACCCCATGTGCACTTTAATAGCTGGGGGCTCATTCAAAATCCACATTCAGCCTCTAGATTAAAGACCTCATGAATTATCTGACATTAGAGAAAATAAGAAATACCAGAAGAGGCAGTGCAGCCAAATTTTATGCAATGTGGCAGCCTGTCTTATCATACATTAAAAAAATATAGACCCAAAAAATTTATCATTCTAGCTAAGGATATACATTTACTTTTTTCTTTATTTTATTTTAATTAGTTAATTTTAGATCACATATTAATTTTGGATGTTAATGTATTTTTGTTGGAGTGTGAGGTACATCAGGGTTGGGACTCTGTTAGAGCTGGTTTACATAATTATGTTTTTATATTTTATGTTCATTCAATGGTACAATTATGATTGTTACAATATAAAAATTCCATAAAAAAAAAATTCCTGATGTGCTGACTGATGTGTTTACAAACATAATGCATTGTTGCCTAAGAAGTTGGAATATTTTTTTTTTTCCTCTACTCGTAAAATGATTGTGACAATATAATTTATTCTCCATAGATATAGTGTAACTAGGACACAGAATGGACATCACTGTAGATATGTTTATAGAAACTTCAATCTTTTCACTCTGGGTCATATAACACGGTCACTCTTTCACAATTTTTCAAAGCTTCTGTCTAGTTTTAGCAGTTTTATATATGCTGATATTTTGTTGCCCATATGGCATTTACAGTTTGTTTCTTGTATTAGTCCAGTGAACACTGCAATCTCCAGATAGGGACCACACAAACAGATGCACGGAATTATTACTGACAAATTATTTTAATTGCAATTGTTTGAATTAGCTTTTTATCAAAAGGCCAATTACAGTTTTTAATGGAAAAAATGTAATGCTAATAAAAAAAGCTGGATAGAAAAACAATGATGTCCAGTTGCCAAGTCTAGATACCTATGGACACTTTTGGCTAAAGATAGTATGTAAAAAATGATGTTCTGATAATTGATTAATGCAATAGTTTAGTCATAATATAGCATTTATGTCTGACTAGAAGAGAGTCTCAACATTTATTGCTTTCATCCCCTTCCTGTTCCTTATGCATACATTTTGTATTTTGTTCATATTTTGTATTCCAATTGTGTAATTATATCTTAGTGCAAAACTGATTTCTCTCCATGGATACATAAAGTTTAAATTTTTCCCTTTAATGGTTTGCAAAATTCTTCTAAAGAGCATTTCCTTTGGTGTATTGTTAAAATAAACTGATAAATTATAAAACTAAACAGGATGGTAACATTAAACAAGACAAAATAAGGTTTATTTTGGGGGAAATTATGATCCTTTGACAAGGAGACAGTTAGTTTACAACACACAATTAAAGCAGGTGACAGACTGTTTCAGCCTGTGAACACACACATCTAAAATGTCCTAATATGCAATATACATAACACATTTTATCTTGTTTGTTGAATCCATCCAAAAACACGTCAGCTCAGACCTCACAGTAATGGAAGTCATTCTTCTTCAAGGATGTTAACAACCTGTTTTAGGTTTCCTTTTAAGATGCCAGGTTATAGTTAATATATAGTCTTTATAGTCCTTTTACTGGGCTAATAATGTGCGATGCTAAGCTTTCTTTTCAGAGCGTATGTCTCTGCCAGCCAAGTAGAAAAGCTTATTTCCCAAAAATAAAAATGATTGAGGCACATTCTCTAATTCTTTGATAGTACCAGATACTACCGTGTTTGACAGAAGAAAATAATCACCAGTTTATTCCAGTAATTATAACCAGGAAGACATGTAAATATAAATGTACATTGACATAATATATTGATAACTTATGCTCTCAGACAAAACTTCAACATTTAGTGTAGACCATTTCTGTGCCTGTCTGTTCCTGTCAGTCCCAGATAGTAAGACTATAACTTATTCTGAAACCATGTGAGGTGGTAGAAGAGTGTCATCCTACATCTTGTACAAAGGACTATTATTTACATAGTGAAGGTCAGTTCTTGCACGGCCGAATAGAATTTAATTAAATTGCAGGAATTGACAGTTCTTGATAAAATGCACACTACTCAGCTTAATTGCTTTTTGACAGCTCCGCAGAGTTTGCAGAAAAAAGAAATTGGATTAATAGATGGATATCCCTCGTGCTCACCTGACTGTGCCATCTATAGAAACTGCACAAAGGGTGCTCAGGGAACCGCGGTAGATGCCAGTCAATGTCTGTCTACTGTAAACCACAACGTGAAATGGCGTGCAGTTTGCTGGAGGAAGCAGAATACTACAAAGGCCTGAGTTGGTAAAATCTCTACCAGACATGCCCATATGAGACCTAGTTAGGGCCCTTAAGCACTAATGTCGGCTACATTCGCAGGGGAATCAATGCTAATTAAAGTGCAAATGCAAGTAATTAACACCAGATTTGCCTGCAGGCGGAAAGGAGTGGTGAGCACCACAGCCTTACAGTGTATATTTTCACTGTACAAGATGTTGGTCAAAGGGTCCAGATCTTTATCGTATAAATAAATTGCCCTGACTATTCTATTACAACATGTCAAAGAAACAGCTGGTTTCGTTAACACATCTCCGGATGAAAGTCAAAACACCACAAGTCTGGTAATGAGTTAAAATGAACACATGAGTTTCATCATAACGTAAGAGTTTATCTAAATGAATAACCTAAAGAGTTATGATGAAAACTGATCTGATACAAGAATAAGATCATATCGGATACTGACGGTCTGGTATCACTGATCCTTGGACTGATACCATTACTTATTGATGCTTGTACAGTTAATCATTTAAAATGGCACCATATTAATTTTTCAGGTGTATTTGAATAAAACAGTATTCTGTAGTTTTATTAATAAATAAGGATGTCCATTGTTCCAATGATGATACATAGACAAAAGCCTAAACACATACTCAACAATAGCTTCTATCAATTATTTGTTTACACACACACAAAAAAAAAAAAATCATGATGGTTTAGTTATATCCTACCATATATCCTGATAAAATATACATTTACATGATTTTTTTAATATAAATATCATTCTCCTCTTCCAGTGGCATTTTTTAAATGTACATCTTTATCTTCATCCTCAGCCATTTTCTATGTACTTTACTGCTTAAATGTATCGTTTTTATATCTTTGCATTGCTTTTTCTACTGAGACGTGACTCTCCCATGTGTTGTACATGTGTCTTCTCAAAATAAATGAGTCCTAAGAATCCCAGAATACACTATGGGATTGGAGGTATTGTCCACACCGTCGGCTGAGTTCAACACATTCCTCACCTGGTATTCGTTTGGCCAGAAGGTGCTGACAGCCAGCTCCACCTGGTGCCACTGTTTTCCATGAGATCCTGAAGCGTTCCAGACTGGGCTTCCTAGTGGACCGCCGTTGACTCGTACATATGCACTTAAGGCCCCTGGACTGTGGCCATCACGGCTGTACAGGAAGTAGCTGAACTGGACACAGTGCGTGTCATTTTCACTCAGTGTCTGCAGCAGCAGCTGAGCACGTTGACCAGCGGCATGCTGGGAAGAGTTCACCAACATGTAAGATCCTAAAAGAAGAAGAAGACAAATCAGTTATTAGTGGTGGACAAGCTTTAAAGGTTAACACTGTAGTAGACAGAGCCAGTGGCTTTTTAGTTAAGAGGATATTGAACCTGGTCTTAATCCCTGAATATCCTTGACTATATAATAAAACAGGTACATAAGTGCGGAATATTTATGTCAAAGAAACACTTGAATTAAAGCATCAGACTAAACACAATTCTTTTTCAGTATACTGAGACAGGGTTTTCCCTCCTGCTAGATATCGCTTGTTTGCAAAATGTCCAATCAACACTGATCAGTCAGCCAAGAAGGAGAGCTAGTCCAGTCTGAACTACTGTGGAAACACCCCAGTGCAACATGGTCCACTCACAAGAGGAAACCCACTCCCTCTATGAATACAAACTGCTCATGTTAATGCTCCGATTTTCATAACATTATATATGAATGAAACAAATATGAATATTTAATTTTTGGGAATCCATGCTCTACCTTTACCCTAAAAGTTCCACAGTCAACTTTTAAGCCCAACAAACTGACATCATACATTTTGTTCTTTTATGCAATTACATCAAACTGTCGTGTATGTGTTTATTTGATTAGTTAATAGTATTCCTTGGGTCCAAAATAGCTCAAACATATAGCGGAATTATGTATTTATATAAGAATACGTACAAAACAAGCACAGACAGATATCATCCACTTTCACCTGGGATCTAATTTTGATCACTGGTGACAAAAATACCTAATGAGTTTGTTCTTTTGTACATTCTCATGTGTTTTACATTTGCAGTGTTTCCCAACCAGTGTGCCACAGCAGATAAGTGTGCCATGAGTATTGGCATTGGTGCTGTAAGTGAGCAGTGTGATATAGATACATAGGAGTGCACACGCCAATGACTGGCCCCAATGTGGTGCATTGTGTTGATAAAGCCCCCCTCACTAGTGATACATGGATTAGCAGGGTTACCCTTGAACCTCAGGTATTGTGTTGGGGCAGGGGAGATATGCCTCCCCCCTGTTCAATGTTGCCCGCGCACCTCTGATATGCCCCAGACACCCCCCACCCCCTGGAGAGTGCCCAGTGACCGTTTCTAAGGAGGTCCTCATTCTAGAAAACAAAACAATTTCAGTTCTGTTCCCTTTCTCCACACCCAATCTATGCGAGGTGGGCTTTTCAAGCATGACTGATCTAAAGTCGAAAAAAGAGCGAGACTCAGAGCTGTTGAGGAAGATTTATATGTGTCTTCCTTCAATTCCTGCAAGAAAATCAGCTTTGTGTTCAACTAAACAGGCCCAGGTTTCACACTGAGTAAGTAAATTGAGACTAGATTTGCATTATATTTCAATACTTTTTCTGACACTTTTGTTTGGTGGTGTGTGATTTTTCTCATCTAATATTTGTGCCATGGCTCAAAACGGTTGGGAAACACCGTCATAGGGGACATCTGCGGTTCAAGAGCTACAGTTAGGAGTTGCCAAACTGGAAGGTTAGAAGCTCAATTCCTGGCCCCTTATCCACATGGCGAAGTGTCCTTGGGCAAGACACTGAACCCCAAGCTGCCCCCAGAGTCTGTGACTGTTGTGTGAGTGGGAGCAAATGGACAAATGTGATGTAAAGCACTTTCACTACTAATTACAGAAACAAGTGCTATAATGAATGTCCAATTGCCACTTCAAAATCAGTGGTTATTAAAAAAGAAATAAAGGAAAAATATTCATTTCCAGATGGTCGTATGTGATCTAAATCTTAGATATGAACAGGAAACCAGAGACTTATCATAAATCATCTAAGAACAGAGGTGTCACATTCTGAAAAGCTATTGGATATACATATACATCTATGTATGTGGAACAGTACGTATAATCTACACTAGTTTTATATTGCAAGAACATTTGAAGCACAGTTTTCTCCCCTGAATAACGGGTTAAGATTTTCTGAGCCACTGCAGGATTTGTGTTAAGCAGAAACATTTGAAAACAAAGCAAACATGTCACAAAAGGAAAAACTGTGCCTTTAACCCTTTTTAGAGGGGTGATTGTACTGAAAGAAAACAGAGAGTAAATTTGTGCAACTTGCTGCTATGAGTGTAGGAGGTTGATAACAGCAAAATAAATGCACTGTGTTACAAAGACACAATCAGTGCCTAAGACCATTGTTGTTGTGAATGCTGGAAACAAATGCAGAGAACAACTGGAAGAAAATGAACTGATGGCAGTCTTCTCTCTGCAAGGTGACGCTGAGGTAGGCAACAAGATTCACAAAACCCCCGAAGCCTCCTCTAATCAGGATAGCATAACCCCATTGCCCTTTGCCTAGCATCTGTCCTGCCTTGAGTCTGCGCCCGCTAACGTGATTAGCACGACAATGTTGGGAGACCTTCCTGTGTACTCACATAATCAAGCCCGTTGTCTTTGTACTCCAAGGTCTTTCTGTTCTCAGTCAGAAATGAGCCCAGGAGACCAGACAGTTACAGCCTTGGTGCCAGGTGTCCCGAAGACATTTATTCTCCTCTCAATTTAATAGCACGTGAGTGAATTCCCTGACTGGGAGAATTATTTACATCTCATTCAAATAACAGCTCTTAACTGCGAAACAGCATGCTCTACAAATAATTTATTCACAGTTTCTAAGCTAGGAGGAGCAAAGTTACTACAATTAGTAAAATACCTACTCTGCATGTCTATGGTTTGTACCTGTAATAGAAACATAATGCATCTTGTCAAGAAAAGTGTTTGTTATTATTGTGACACATGACTTCAACATGTCATCAGTCACTTATGGCGCTTTTCCACTCCATGGTACCAGCTCTACTCTACTCAACTCTACACGGCTTTTATGTGTAAATGCATGAGTGTCTGGACCCTTCACTCTTCCATGAGAATGTGTGTTTTTATGTCAATTTTGTCATTTTATCATGTTAAAAATAATCATTTGTATTATATTGTGGCCAACAAAACAATGATTTCATGTTTGAAACATTTTTTTTCTCTCATTTTTTAACAACTGTAACAATTTAAACATGTCAGAACAAGGTCAACATCCATTGTATGACTGAGTCCTTTGGTTGTGTTTTTTTGCTGTAGAATGTAGAATGAATCAAAGGTTGAGATGAAACTCCATTGCAAATGAATGCACATCATTTTTGACCCATCTATGACAGTTTGGGGTAGTAATACAAACATAAAATGCTGTGCACTTTTAATACTCCTTGACCATATAGTGTATGATTCTGTTGAAAGTTACTTATATATATATATATATATATAATTAGAATTTCGATTAGATTGTTTTTGTGTAAAACTTATTACATACATATTTATATTTGAAAGTACTCAGATATTATAATGACACAGGGCACAAGGCCACTTGACCTTGGAAAAGTAGGTCATGGTCACTTATTTATAATAGGCTTCTGCTCCATAACAAGATGCATCCACAGTATAAATTTGGTGCAGATATCTCAATGCCTTTTTCAGATAATGTGATTATGTTAGTGAATGGACAGACAGATGGCAAAACGATTACAATACCCATGCAATATCATAAAATCTATAAAAAAGGTCAGTCAAAAACGTAAATGGCATGATGTCAATAACATATTTTTGAGGAATATGAAATAATAACAACTTTCCATTACAAAGATATTGGAAGACAACAACCTGACTGGGTCATTTTTCATCCACTTATGCATCTAAGGGTTAAATTGTTCATTTAAATGGTTTCATTAAAATATATTAATTTTGTTACTATTAGTTATCTAAAAGATCCACAAAATCCAAAATCCACAAGCAAATTAAACAAAATGATGCCTCTGATTTAAAACAAGCAAAATGGTACTAATGTTAGCATGATTCAAAGTGAAATGTGTTTGTTTTTATCAACAAGTCACAAACTGAGACTGTAGGAAACTATTTTTTGTCTTAATTGTGAGAAGCTTGTTCTAAGAAATTGGCACAAAACCACAAATGCTCTGATATATGAGAACAAAACGGTTAGCTGTCCAAAAAAAAAAAATTAAAAAAAATGACTCACTTGGAAGTTGACTACACACAAACAAAACACCTGATGTCACCTACTAATTCACCGTCACCACCCAGCAACACATAAAACACTAATTACCTCTTTACGGGCAAATAAGACAAAATGCTTAAACACACAGGCTGATTAACATAATGATATTAAAAGTCACACACCTTAACCTCCAGCTATAAAGAGAGTCAAACTAAGGACCAAAGCAAAGAAGAGATGGTCATCATCTGGAGGCGAGAGTGTGGCCTTTATAGAAAAACCCCATTGCCCCGCAGCACCGTGTCAACAACCCCTGATTTGTGTCTTGTGCTCTCATTTCGCTTTACTTAATTAGATCTTTCAGAACCCTTCTCCTCTCCCGCACCCTGCAGGCCCACGAGGGACCCATAAAATAATAGCAAAGGCTGAACTCCATGAGCTGTGCCGTCCTCACTGGTGGTTATATCCTGGATGTGTGCCCCTTGTTTTATATATATAGTCATTATTAACGCTTTTCTGTTGACTGTGCAAGTTGCTATAATGTCACATGGGGACACATGAAGCACTGGCTCTGCCGCCCTTTAACCTCCGCTGAGATTCAGTGGAGATAGGTGAAGTCACAGGATTTAATAAGGTGCTATATGTAAGTGCATACAATGTATGAAAATGAAAATGTCCATGAATTAAACATTGGGACAAATTAAATAGTGCTTCTGAACACATTCTATGCAGTAATCCTGATAGACCATGAGATAATCTATACGAGCCTGCTCAGTATGGACAATCCAAATACACAATTTTAATTCATTTAATCTTGCCAAGCAGTTTTGTTACTTAAAAAAAAGAAGGAAGAAAATAAGGAAGGAGTGCAGGGGCGGATCTAGGTAAATTCCAATGGGGGGGTTGGAGTCTGGGTGGATCGTCATGATCCATATAAATAGAATTCCCCATTATAATTATTGCAATAAAATTTATTGCAATAATATAATAATAATAATAATAATAACAACACATGTCCAGTAAAGTGTAGGGGGCCTAGTAGTGATGTTTTTCACATATTTTTTTTTGGGCAGGTGCTCAAGTTGCAACCCCTCCCCCCCCAGAGTGCATAAAAAAATTTAAGACATACTGATGCTAGAAATGAGAAAAATGAGCACCGAAAAGTTCTTTTTCTTTGTTTAATCAGGGCTACAAATAATAAATACACTTGTTGGAAAATAAATGTGTTGATCCTTCCTCTGAGAGATGAATGACTGGATGTGTTTCCTTCAAAAAGTGTCAGAAATAAGAAAATAATGACCATCAAGCTTCCAGGATACATGAAAATATCCAATACAAAAACATAAAAGTTCCAGTCTCTGAAAAGCTCCTTTGAAAAACAATTCTTTTTTTTACTTCTTGAAATGACTAAATCAATATTTAAAATTTTTGGCAAATTATTTTCTCTCAAACAACTCAATTATGTTGCTTTTCTGTCTGTGGATTGATTTGAATTGAATCTACTTATTTGAGAAATGTATTTTCTGCTGTTTGTTTCCTTAAAATTTAAGAATGGTGTGCATGACAGAAAGAAATGTCCCCATGTCAACTCTGCTCAGTCCTTTGTGGAAAGACCTGCAGCATTCTGCACAAGGATGGCATTGAAAATAACATGAATTACTTACCACAAATGCAAAGGAAAGAAGCCAATACAGGAGTCACAGGTTCAACTATGAATTTGTCTACCATTTCAGTGAAGGACAAGTTAATATTAACCTTAAAAGCCATCTTCCTGAATGCCATTTTTTGGCAAAAAGCTGAAAAAAAAATGACCTTGTACAGAGTTATTATTGCAAAGTAAAGAAGTATTCAGAGTGACTGCAGCACCTACACAAAGTAATGACACATTTCTGCCAGTCCTTTGACTAATGTGAGCAGTACTTACTGAGGAGATTTTAGCATTATTAATACTGACTCTATGATTGCACACTTGACTAAAACCTTCAAACCAAACCTGCATGTTAACAGCACTTAAAGTTATAAGCTTGGCCTGTGAGCCTATCTGACAGTTTCTTCGGCTTTTGTTAGCTGTCATTTCAAATTTCCTGAACATGCTATTATGCTCTTATATAGCAGATATATTTAGTTTAAAACATGTATTTCCATCAGTCTGACTTAAATCTGAGACTGATTACATACCAGAGGGACACTACCACATGCCTGAGTAACATCATCAGGGCTGTTATTGAACAAGTTGAATATTGAAGCATATATCGGGGTCTATATTTTATATTTTCAATGTACAGGTAGTCATTGGATTATGACGTACCCAACTTACGTTATTTCGACTTTATGACACCGGAGTCTCGTCTACTCCTGCTACGTCTGCTACTACTGTATGTACGTACTGTATACTGTACATTAAGTACAGTATCTTATTTTTTACTTTATTTTATTAATATGAAGTATAATACATGTATTTGGATAGTTATTTAGAGATTTAGGGGGTATTTAGGGGTACTAAAGGGTTAATTCCAACTTACGCGGAAAACACCATCATCCTCTACAGCATTGATTGACCAGTAAAACCCATGAAGTTGCATCACTGACAGTGAATGGAGACACTTGTTCTTATATTCAGTTAATGATAGCTTCACTGAAAAAGTCAAATTTTCTTTGTCAAGTTTTCTCTGTCTTTTTTAGGAACATTTACATAATCAGTAAATTAAAAACAGGAAAATACATGATTTGCACTGAAAAACCACAAAATGCAAAGGATGATATTAAATGGTGATAAATCACTTAAGAAAGGTTAAATAGAGAGAGAGAAAACTTTTTTGGAACTGCCAGATAAGTAGCACTGGGTCTTTATGAGTTAAAGGTCATCTATTTAAGATTTGTGTGTGCTGGTTTGTTTTGGAGTCTGTTTTGAGCTTTGAGCTAGACATCTTTTGACATCAGCCAACTGCATTTCTAAGTTAACAGTGTCTGGTGTTACACAGTGTTGCAGCAGTAGCAGAGCAGAAGGGAGGCAGTGAATAACTCAATAGAGCCAAAACTTCTACATAGAAATCAGTATATATTGTAACTATTATCATGGAAGTAAGCAACCAAGACCCCTATGGAGTACACTGGTACCAGAAAACCAGCCTCCACTTTCATGTACGCACATGCATACACACACAAACCGTCCATAGTGTACATACCAATTGCCACTGGATGATTCTGCACAGGAGGCAGGCTCAAATCAGCAAATACACAAATTCACAAGTTTGTTGCGCAAACATAATTTTACAGAGTCTAACGTTTAACCACAGCCAAAATGTTAAATGTGTAGACAAAGAATGTTGTGTTAACTATGAATGTTACTATACTATTATATTAACATTATGCAGATGGTAATATGCAATACATGCAATAATCCACCTTGGAGTGCAATGTTTATGTGTATATACTTTATATTTTTATTTGAATGCCTCCTTGTTCTATTTTAGTACTAAGAAGAATTCTATTTTACATTTCTATTTTATTTTCATTTATTTTCTATTTTATACTAGCACCTTAGTGTTACCTTAATCATTTTTTACTGCTGTTTTTACTTTGTGTTGTATTGCTGCTGGTACCCAAATTTCCCCAAGGGACCTCCAAAAGGATTAATAAAGTATATTCTATTCTATTCTTATGTAAAAGTGCAGCTTATTTGTAAATAAAGGGAGAATTGAATGAGTCTGTGAAGTATTTCCGGAATGGTAAGTTTATTTTGGTCATCACATACAAATAAAATTAAATAAAAAAATAAATAAATAAACATGGTAGCTGTTGTAAATGATTCGTTTTTTTGTGTATTTTGAGAATGTATGGCTGTATATTCAAATTTTATGATAAGAATAAAATATGCTTCTGTTGAAAATGTGTTATGTATGTGCATAGTTTACCTTAACTGACCAACAGGAAAAATGGCGTGTCACTGAGGACTAATCTCTACACCAGGTTCATTCATTCCCTACTGACAGGTTTTCCATTTTTCTCTTGACAGGATTCTTTCCCATATATCTCCATCTCCTGGTTTTCCTCAGGGATCAGTTTTAGGGCCACTCTATTTTCTATGTATATATCCTGCAGGTGGGCTGCAAACAATATTAAAAGATAATTCATCATGTACTTGGCGTTTATCTTTCAGTATAAAAGAACAGGCTCATAATTCTAATCTTACCCTCATCTTTACTTATCTTTTTGAGATCTCTGTGTTAACGATGAAGTCATGTTAACGTCTACAGATGTTAGGACTAAAAAATCATCTGTTATCTGATTTTTTCATTATAGCAGGTGTAGGTTTAATATTATGCCCATATTATTTTGTTTGATTAATTCTTTTGTTATCTAGGTTTGTTGCAATGGTTCTTTTTCTGTTTTTCCTCTTTTTTCCAACTCAATTAAAAGGTAGAATCTAGAAAATAAAAAAAATAAAAAAATTCATAGATTGTTTGCGCTACCATGCACGCCTTATACACAGCACACGATAGACAGAACATTTCATGAATTATACTCCGATGCGCAGTGGAATCTGATAAAGTTCCATCCATCCATTGATGCCCCTCCCAAGGGCAAAAGAACATCCATAACAAGATTAGGGCTGATCCAGTACATCATAATTTATACCAAGCGCTGCTGGACTGTACTCTGGTCACAGGCTATAGGTGACACTATCTGCAGCAAGACACAACAGATGGAAAGGAGAAAGGAAAGGAGAGCGATAAACACACGGCTGAGGTCGCAACCAGTGAGCCACGAAAACACTGAGAAGAAGATAGTAAATAAGAAGTTGAGTTCTTAAAATGGGGACTGCAAAAAACAAAACAAAAAAAAAACAGGAGAAACAACATGAAAGCAAAAGAGATGGCTAAAGCTATTTTATTCTGTTTATCTTTCTCCTGTTTAAAATGTACCAACCATTCGTCTGTATGACTCATTTGGCAAAGCTTTGTTTCCCTGACATCCAAGGTCAGGTCTGAGAAATCTGAAATACACAAAGAACTAAAGGGACCATAGGTTGAAAGGAAGGGGATCAATGACTGCGTTAGGGTTTAAGAAGCGTCCTTGCCAGCTCTGACCTACCTACCTTCTTTCAGCTACCTTCATTCTGCCCTGCACTCTCTGCTAAGAAGGTCACTTGGGATTTAAAGCTGAAGCACTGAGAGTTCTGTTTCTCTCAAAGGTCTATTATTTCTTCCTAGTTGCAATTACTTTAACCTTCAGCACATAAGTCAGTAAATAAATGCATAGAGAAATAACATACTAAATTGGAGCAGCAGAGCTCAGAGATGTGGCTTAAAAAGAAAACTGGTGAAGACATATCTGCCCCCCCCCATGTTTTTGTGAAATGGGAAATTATTCAGAGAGCAACAGGTTTTTCTGATCCATGTTTAAGACGACCCATTTATGTACATTTCAAGAATACATTTCTATTCTGTCGCTCTACTCGATCAGCTCCACATTTTTCTGTTATGATTATCACAATGATAACAATCTCAAATAAATAAAATTAAGTTTGTGACATACAGTATATTGAGAATAGAAAATATAGTAATGCAAACAAACCAAAGTTCGATAAATATTTTACTTCTTATTTGAATTTGTGTGACATAATAGTTATAAATGTAAATGTGAATTAAGCCTGGGCAATACGCGGAAAAAAATCATATCATGATCATTTTTTTCATATCAGACAGTATCAATATGTATTGCAATATAAATCAAATCACTACGTTTCTCCAGGTTAAATGTTCTGTTACTCATAAGTTAGTTGTACATCAGAAGGTTATTTTTGATTTAAATATGATTTATTTTCGGTTAGAGGCTGAACATGACAGATGTGTATGAACATTATACGACTGTTTCAGAGAAATAAAACAGGTCCATATATTTAAAACTAAACTAAAAGTCTAACCAGGAGGCAAAAGCTTTCAAGTTTTAAACGGAACACAAACAAAACAGTACTGGAGGTATATACATGGGGGTGCGTTCCATAACTGCCACAACTGCCACAACCCGAAAATTAAACTTAATACACTTTGAACGTCTGACTCCTGGCTTCTATGCCGCACCCTACTTTTCAGAAACACAGTCGCCCAAGTTCTCGGTCACATTTTCTCCGGAGGGAACACTCATTATCTCCTGCTGCAGCCCAAACATTAGTGTGTGTGCTGCAGCTGCTCTTACACCTGCGCTGTGGGCGTCAACCTAACTTGACGTGGCTCTAGAGTGTCTAGAGTGCGGCGCTACTTAATTATAATTGGCTGTTCTTATGTCTGTCAAAACATGGATGAATGAATGAAAGAATTCTATCAAAACTGTATTGAGCACATCTCAGATTTGTATTGAAGAAAAGTTATTTTGCACTATATTTTGTTATCATTTCATGGCGTAGCTCTACTGTGAATGTAAGTACAAAGTATCGCCTTCCCTCAACAGGTTCCTTCTATTCTCCGTCCAAACTGAGAGACTGATTATAACGACAGATGACTTAACACCAATTCATGCCACTGTGGAAATCTGAGCTGTCATGTTGTCTCTGTGGAAGAACAGTACTGTCAGAAACCAAAACGCAATCATATATTTAATCAACACATATGAAAACACATATGACCAGATAAAATCTATCTTCGCGAGACAGAATTTCTGCAGCCTGTAAAACACAGCTGAGAGGGAAGGCGAGTTTCCTCAGGTCCGAAATGAAGCTGATGCAGAAGAATCTGACTGTTTGACTGTTGTTGAACTTTGAAGTTGAACTTTCAGTTATGGTTTGGTTGATATTTTTTCCTAACAAACAGGTCAACTTTAGTTGTGGTTAATTGACTCCACGAACAAGATGGTGATAAAATACACAGATTTACACACATCAGTAAGAACTAAACATTAGCTGAGCTCTGACCTCTTCTGGAATTTCTAAAAAAAGAAGGCTTATCTTATCTTATCTTATCTTATGTAGTTCCACCTCTTTCATCCAAATATGGTCACTTCTGTCTCCAAAAAACTACTGGCTTTAAAACAGTAGTTCAGAAATGCGTGACATCATGGTTCATTAGTTAACTAATTCCAAACACTTTATGGT
Organism: Maxillicosta whitleyi; assembly: GCA_029822895.1. Taxonomy (NCBI): domain Eukaryota; kingdom Metazoa; phylum Chordata; class Actinopteri; order Perciformes; family Neosebastidae; genus Maxillicosta; species Maxillicosta whitleyi. Next base: position 4,107,271 of record JAPSES010000228.1, read on the forward strand.
CAAACTACTTGAAATGCAAATGGAAATTTTATCCAGAGGCCCCACCACAAAAAAAAAAAAAACAAAAACAAAAACTACAGCACACTGAAGCTTTAAATTTGGTGTAAACCATTCATAAGAAAGACTGCTGATATTTGAACAACCAAAAAAACACACCCCTCCTTCCCGTGCTCCAAATTCATGGACACCCGCTGCAGATGCATGTCTTAGCAGCTGTCGCTGTACAAGCCTGAATGCCCCGTTAGCTGGAAAACCGTTGTGTGGATCAATCTGAGACACTTTGTTTTGCATCCATTTACCCAGCCAGGACTGTGTACAAACACACCATTATTTTTTCAGCAGGCACATAGAACGGACAGCTGGAAGATATGCCTGGAGTTTGACAAAGAGTGTTTCAGATTAGAATCACATCCACCAAAACACTAAAAATTGCTCTTTTTTTGGAACTCTGATGTGTTTAATATAGGCATATAGCATTTTAATATTGACCTGCATATGTGGTAGAAAATAAAGAAACACACCATAAATCTATTCATCTGCATCACTGACCAACATTTATCCCTTGAACTGGTGGTTGTGTTTACGTGTTTATTGAAATAAGCTCAACATATACAGTATAATAAGGAATTTTTCATTACTGCTTACATTGGAACAAGAAAAAATACTTTACTTATGCTATCTTGCATTATTATTATTTTTGTTAATTTTATTTGCCTGTTAAGTGCACTTCAGCAGGTAACATCAGTATGGATTACATTGTTTCTGTGCTTGTAAATGTGTACTGTTATATCTGTCTGTAATGGGAGGACCCCAGGAAGAGTAGCTGATGTCCTGCATGAGCTAATGGGGATCCAAATAAGTAAATAAATAAAAACAACAGAGGTTCTGAAGATTATTGAGAATAGACAAGGTCCTTTTTTCTGATGTAAGATCCCGCACAGGGATAAAGTAATAATAAGACATCACACAGACTTAATCGACTTACCACAAAGACAGGCAATGACAGCGTTTTTCCACAGAGGATGACCTCAAAGTCGAGCAACAATGCCGTACATAAGTTTCCTCTGAAAAATACAGCAGTGATTGAGTCAAGCTGTTCAATGTGTTTTCCTAGGTGTAGTTTCCTGTTTATTGGTAAAAATATAGATTTCTTTTTTTTCTTCTTTTTTTTTTACCCCTACAACACTTCAGTACCCAACTGGGTAACAAGAGTGTTGCAGTAGAACGGATAATTTAAGGGACATTCCAAAAGCAAACACAGAGTTAAAAGACTTCACCTGTAGCATTAAATAACTACATATCACCAATTGAAATAGAAATAGATCACTGAATTCTCAGAACGACACCGTCTTGTAACTGATAACATGCCTCTTCACACACACCATGATGTCAGACCCATGGAAACATCAGTGTTGGCTCCACAGAGGCCTTCTTTATTGCAGCTCGATCAATAGTGCAGTTTTGCATCAGGATGAGAAACACTGACAGGTTTTTTTCATCCTCAAGCTGACACTCTACCTCAAGTGCATAACCTAATCTCATTTTCACCCCCTACCCCCAACCACCCCACACATACACACGCACACACACTCATTCTATAATTCTCATTCCCTCCCATTCATATCATGTTTTATTATCACCACTGTCATCCATCATACAGTTGTGCACTCCCACAGCTTTGAAATATTTAAAGCCATATACAGACGGTATTGGCATCTTTAGGTTCTGTTCTTTGAAACAATCCACCCCTCCAGCTAGAATGTAATTTTTTAAAATTCACCTAAAATCATCTAATGACATTCCCAAAGTCATTAATTCAAATTGTAAATGTTAATGAAGAACCAGCATTTACGTCTTGTCATTTTTCATTTTTCACCAGTGCTATTGAACCTATCTGAATCACTTCAAAGCATTTAATATTAATAAGAGCTTAATCATTCTCTGAATCCAACTATAACGTGCAAAAACAGATCATAAGGTGACACAATAGGAAGTACTGAAGTAGGCTGCATGGTACCACAGGGCACTCTTAACCTTTTTTCCCCCAGTACTTTTCCTTTGTCTCCACTCTTTACAACTCATCCTCAATTTCTCTCCCCAGCTTTATCTTATCCCTTCGTTCCTAGCTCGAGCTGTGACTAGTTTCTCTGCAGGTCTTTATCGCCTAAAGGAGAGAACTAGTAGACCATTACCCATGTCTCCGGGGACAGCCCTGTACGCCGAGCAAGAGATGGAGACGGAGAGAGTGGGAGCCAGCAGAGGACTGATGTTCGAGCAGGAAATAAATGAAATACAAGTAGTGCTATTGTACAAGTACCCCCATGCCTTCCAGCATTTGAGAAAGATAAGACCACGTCAGCAGGTGTTGTTGTCTTCTTTCCAAAGAGCCAGAGATGGGTGGGGTGAGGGGAAAGGTGCATTTTCTCAACAGTCTGCTAACATTGACCTTTTGAATCATCCTCCAGGCAGTTCAGGATCAACTGCCAGATTTGCCCAAGACGGAAGCGTATGAGTGGACACATGAGAAAATGAGCAACGAATAAGATAGACACTTTTTTTCAGTTTTATCAGACTATTTGTCTGTGTGTAGTATAACATGAAAATGACTCCTTTTCTCTGGGGAAATGAAGAAGGTGAATCACACAGTTGTATTATGTGACAATCACCATAACAATTATATGATGAGCATCAAGTTCTGTGAAACACCCATAAACTGTGACCAAAATAACTCCCATGTTCACTCATTTTCTGCTAACTTTACAGTATTTAATAGTCGACTGTAAAGATTTACATACTGTACTAATCAGGATTTATCTTTGTCTATATTAACCCTTATAGAGTGAAATTCATCTATAATGTTTAATACATTCTGAAAGACTAATGCTATAAATACATTTATATAATTCAGATAAAATGCAGTTTCCCAGCTTTTCATCAGCATCTGATATGGTATGATATGATATATTTGGACACCCAGAGGCTTCTTAGTTAACGTGGAAACAATGTCAGCTTCTATAGTATTGATTCACCAATGAAACCCATGTGTTTTGATGAATGCCAGTAGGTGTGACTGCTCATTTTTACATTCAGTTCTCTGAGAAAAAGTCACATTCGCATTCGTTTTCTGTGCTCTGATGTAAGAACCACTGAATTTCTACTGAGCTTTTACATGATCAATCACTGCTTTTCACTGAAAAACACAAAGGGTTAAATAATAACTGGTGATAAATCACTTAGATTAGGTTTGATGTGAAGTAAAATTCATTTGGGACTCACCACAAGAAGAGATATTCATCCTCAGTCTGAATCAAAAGACTATAATAGGCTAGAAATATATTTTAAAAAAATATATACAGTTGACCTGATGCTGTTACACGACACCACTGTGGAAAATGTAGCTACTTTTCTAGCGTTGCTTGAACATTAGTGTCACAACTGCCTCAGATGTTTTTACCCCCCTACCTGCCTGATAACGCCTGTGATTCGTCAAAGTGTCTGTCAGAGCAGCATCTGTTTCTGCATCTTAAAACAAGCCACAGTAGACACACAGAATTCTTCATTCCTTTTTGACCACTTGAATTCCCGTATGGTGGATTTTTGTACAATGACATAAAAAAAAAACAAAAAAAACTGCCCTCCAGCTTTAATGAATTCAACAGAAGATAGTCTAATGGGATTAGTAGATATAAAAGTATTCATGCTACTGATATTATTTTACTAGTCCTCACTATATAATGGATAAAATTCTAAATTTAGACACTGGAATGTAGTCGTTGAGACACAAATTGCTGCACAAAGAAAGGGACAGAAAAAAAGCATCTTGAGTGTAAATGTCACAGTGGTTCATTCTTTTTATGATTTTCAACCGGAGTGAAAATATCTCTCATTTTCCACTAGTAGTGCTGTTTGGCCCCCCTATTTACGGCACTTAAGTAATAAAATTTTCTGCAATTCATAGTTTTTCCACTTCCCTAATTACTTCAAGAGACTCTTAAAGAACAGGCCATGCAAATTTCCACTGAGTAGTTTCTTGATTGAAAGTGTAAAGTTAAATTACCCACTCAATAGTAGGTGGCTGATTAACCATTTCTATTGAAACATTAACTATTCCAAAGTTTGAATGCGGATCAAGTGGGTCAGAAATGATTCAACGGTGACACTTTTTTATGGTCAGAAATTACAAAATCATAAATCAAAAATAAAAAAAAACAGTACCAGTTCCAGCTCATACATGACTATATCTAACACCAGTAGTCAATTCAAACATACATCTACTGCATCTCCTAAAAAAAATTAAGACAAAATCCCTCTTGATCTTGATCATATAATGGAAATTAGCAACTAATTAAAATAAATTAGTTCTTCTTCTAACAACCAGAAATGTAGATGAATGGAATACGTGCTAATTTGGTTTTTAATGCACTCTAGGCTGTAAAATTCACAAGATCCCTTAAAAATTAACAAAATGGAACTGAGCTTTAGAGCAACCCCTATTAATGCTAGTTCATCTGCAGAAGAGCACCAGGTTGATATTTAGCAGGGCATAATATTTACATATGAGAACAAGATGGATCTCATGTTTTGATGCAGGTTTCCCTTCATTCAAATGGGAGAAGTAAATGTGATTTAAAGATTCTTTCACCTAAAAGTCACCTAAGTACAGTTTGTACCCATCTACCACCAGCCACATATCTTTAAACACTCTGACATTAAAAAGTCTTTTAGATGAAAAACATATCTACACTTACCAGACATATTTAAGAGACAGGAAGTGAACAGTTTCATTTGCACTGCGCATCAAACATCAAAAATGGTAGATCTTTGAGTGGCTGAAATTAAATTGATCTATAAGTATCAGAGACATTTTAATGCATTTGCTTTGCTTTCTTTTGTTGTTGTTTTTTTTTTTTTTTTTTTAAACATTGTTCAGTCGCTTCTTGTGTGAGTTGTATTTTTCACACATATGAGATTTTTTTTTAGTCTGAGCAAAAAAAAAAAAAAAAAATCTGATTTTGACCACTTTCACCTTCTGTTTGAACATAGTTGAAGTGTGATTCAGTGTTAATATACGCTGGAGCTAATACTTGACTTCCATCTTCTTACTATTTGTGTTGCTCTCTATACTGTCCACTTACATGCAGTAGTTGTGTGTAACACTGCATGCTTTATGACACTTTGTCCACACATGACAGTGAGGATAAGATCACCCCAGAGGCTGGGGCTCTCAGGGTTGGTCAGCGATGTAATCAACCATGTAGTTGGGCTATAACCTCTATAACGAACAGACAAACTAGATCACCAAGACTCCCTGATTATTCTATGTTTTTATAAAAAAAAGAACAAGGCATGCGCTATCGCTATTAGTGGCCTCGTCAAATTGTGGTGGTCGACTGCTGTTGTGCAGAATGAACAAGTCATAGAGGCCTCCAGGATGGAAACGGAAGCCACAAATAAAAGTCAGAGACATAAATTAAGTGCATGATGATCAAAAGAGAACTTCTTCTTCTAATCAAGAAGCATTGAGTTAACACTTTGATGTTCCTGTTTTCGCTCCAGTCTTTCTGTCTATATTGTACAGCTGCAGGGAAGTGTGCAGCTGTTATATTGCTGTGATATGCCTTGCTGGTCACTTTCCACCCTGGGGGTCAGGATGTTGTGAAACTGTCACTGTCTGGGAAACGCTGAAACCTTGTTGTTGTTCTGCCTTGCTGCTGCTCTAAGGTGTTACAGAAATCCATAAACCTCGCCCTCTAGCACTCAGTGGCATTTTATCGGCCACTCGTCACCGAGGACACATCACTCGGCTCTTAAAGGCTTTCACACAATAGGACAATTAGTGAAAAGCTTCCATAACAGCAAATACAATATTGATAAGTGCTGCGCTTCACTGACTTCACTAGCCTCTATATATTATCACCAATCACGATCAACAGAAAAAAATCACATTCTGAATCGAGCGGAAAACCTTTATGTCTTTGTTATCACCAATATCTTATATAACTGTTGAGAGGGATTCTTTCAAAATGGTTCTGCTATATATTGCGCATATTCTGTTCCGAGATGCATATTTTTGATGTTGTGGATTGCTTATAAAGGGAAAATATGTAACATGTTATTTGTTCTGTACATCATCCATCCTCTGTATTCACGGACAATGCATGAACTTTCTTGACAATGTTCAAGTAAGTTGGAGAGTGAATAAGGAGAAGAAACTGCATTAGTAAGACAGCTTCACTCAAAGCTATAGGAATAAATGAATGAAGATAAATCATGCTGCCTCCTGTCTGTTTAAACAAGACGTCTATGGGTTAACCCTTTAACCTCTGAGACAGTGTTTCAGGTAAATGTGCTGCTGTGAATTTGCTTCTGTAGAAGTGTCATCAAAGCGGCTGTGAGCTGTTATGTTCCTTTTCTTTAGTGGTTTTATTTTACTGTATGTTTTAGGGTCAAAAACAGGGTGGAATAACAGAAAAAGACAAAGGGAGGAATTGAAGTTTGACAGGTTTTTACTAATTAAGACACTCAGAATGTACATCAATAAGAGATTTAGGATGTTGAACATGAACTGTGAACTAGAACTCAATGGCCCAGCAGTTTGTGTATTGGGGCTCTTTTTTTCTCTCTTTTTTTTTCATTCCAACTGCTTTTTGACACCTGATTGAATTCTAAAAAGCAGTTACACAGTCAAAACTCAGAAAAACACAGTAAAAAAAAAAAATCAAGGAAAATCACCACAACACTCCAAACAACAGTAAAAACAAAAAAAAAAATGACAAGGAAAAGAGTGTAACAAAAAGCCCAAACTATTTTTTATATTTTTATTTTTCACTCACTGCACTCTGTTTTGGTCCCCATTCCACAGGCGATGGAGGCTCCACTGAGCATGCTCAGATAACGATGCAAAGAACAAGATCTATTCTATCAAGACATTTTGAAAATGTAACTATTGAGCAAATGGTTACATTTGTAGGAATATTTAAAATAACTCATACGTTCACAGACATGTCAAAGGTTAAAGGGTGAAACAAGTCGAGAAACATTAACAATAATAATTTATTTATATAGAGGAAAGTTATGTCATGACACTTTGCTTTTAGAGCTGACTGACTAGACCAGACTCCTACTAATGATCTACTGTACATTGCCTTAAGTTTTTCTTGTCAGACCGACCTGGATGCACTAAGAAATGAAGGGAGAGAGGAGAAAGAAATGTAACTGGAACAACTATGTATAAATGGAGGTATTCACTCACTAACACAAGCTCAACATCCAAAAAAGCCTTGAATAGCAAAACAAAAAAAAATCTGAAGTGCAGACAGAGGTCAGAGTCAAAACATCACTATACATGTTCTAGAAGGTTAGAAGTGATGAAAGAAGTTAATTAGAATTACTTGAGTCTATACGCAATGTTTAATGAAATCTTCCAAGTTACATTATAATTCACTATGACATTGTGAATGAATGTGCTATTCACATTGTACTACGACCAAAAGTAAACTGAACCCTGGAGTTAGTCTGTATTTCTATTAACTCTCACAGATGAAAGCTCTGAATACAGTAAATGGAAACAAAAAAATGTGTTTTGTCTGGAAAAAAGCAAATACCCAATGTTCTTACCTGTCATTTTTCACAACAGCTAGAATTAGAACTCAGATTGAAAAAAGAAATATTAAAATAAATCCATGTGATATTACAATTCCATGGTAAACCATATGCTTTCACATGGCTGTTGAGTACATTTTCCATCTAACTTTGCAACTAATAGGGTGAGAAAGGAACCATTTTTACTGTCTCTTAATAATAATATATATAATAATATAAATTTATAGAAATGACAGTTGATTGGCTGTTGTAACTCCATGTGCATGTGGTGTATAAAAGTGGAGACTGTAAAACAAATATTTGATACTTATGGGATGTTAGTGATGCCTTTCAGATTTCAGAATGAATAACAGACAGAAATGTATTGTAACGTAGTAATTCCATTAATTGTTTGTAGTAACTTAGTTTAATATAGATAGCAACTCAGAAATGCATTGAAGAATGGAATTGTACTTTGTGTACGGATCTGTAACAGGAACTGAATACTCTGAATATTGTGTCTTTTATATTCCATTAATCCTTGATATTTGCTAAACTGAAGATGTTAGC
>JAPSES010000228.1:4122516-4136032 GCA_029822895.1 Maxillicosta whitleyi
TGTGCTATAGATATCACAAAGGAATCACTGAAAACTACTGACAGCTTCAGAAAAGTCCATGGAACTGGCGCTCTGCATGCTCATGGGTTCCGCCATCTTGGAAAACTAGGTCACGACGAATACTCGGCAATTTCCATGAGGTGCCCAATCAAAACAAATGTGTGAAGCTGTGATCCACGAATTTAGTGCACTGTCGTCACCAAAAATTGGTTCAACTGTTGAAAATTATCAAATTGATAATAGTCTTTCTATAGGAATTGGTACGAAGGCTTTTAAATTTATGACATTTTGAATTTACTACCTTATGTATCAATGTAATGTTTATTTGCTGCAGGTTGAGGCAGAAATGTAGCACATATGTCCATGATTTGTTCACTGGTGTTTCTGTGACAACTGCATTCATGTTTCTGTAGGCTATTATGCCATATGTTTACACATGAATTTGAGTGTATAGGAAACTATTTCATGACACATCCTTAGAGTTGATTATATTATAATTTGACATAAGGTCATGTATAATTTTTATTGTCCAAAAAACAGATTTCCACATATTCTGCTAACCCTGAGACTTCAGCTTTATTCAACAAGGCTTTTGGTTGACTTTGTAATCAAAAAATAGCACCAGTCCCAGAGTAGATGGCTTACTGATAAGCAAAACAAAGATTCTCTGCCATCTGTTTGCTGGTACACGTTGTGTTTAAAAGAGCCGGAGGTCTTCTGAGACCAAATGGCAAGCTTGTGTGGAACAGCGAGAGCCGACTGTACATTTCTGTGTGGAGCTGCGACCTGTCTTGCCTCTTAGGGCTCAAGGTCTCAATGAAGTGAAGCTGCACACAGCCAGAGGGACCAGGGAAAAAAAAAAAAGAAAAACCCTGAAGCTGGCAGCATTAGAGACGATTCTTTGCACTAGGGACCGTGCTGAACCTTCATGCTTAAGAGGCAGAATTTACTGATGCCGCTAACCCTGCTCACCCCGCTATTGTAAATACTGCGTGTGGTCAATGTGGTACTCCACATGTATTCAGTACATACATTATTAAAGGAGTGACATTTTGCTTCTTTTTTAAAAACAGAATTATGCATTATAAACATCTCCCTATGGTCTACATAAACTGTAAATGTTCTGCGTGGGTCTGAATTGTTCATTAATTCAACTCCACAGGTTCATCTTCAACACTATTTCTAAGTGACGACAACAGAAAGGTCGTTTTGAGCATTGGCCCTTTAAATGCACATGACTCCACCCCCTCCAGGTTATTGGCTGTGCTGCTATGTCCCCTTCAACCAACAACTGAACATTTTAGTAGAGATACTTTACTGATCCCAAGGGAAATTAAGGTAAACAGATCGAGGGTTGGACATATTTTTAAGTTTTTACTACAACGCTGCTGCTGACAAACTGTTATGTTGTACTCAAGAGAAATGTTTGTCAGACGTCTTGACCTTATATGTGCAAATGTTGTGACGTAACTAGTTATATACATAAAATACGCAAGATTTGAAACAGGTTGTAGAAATCCAACCAATTTTTGCCAAAATTAATATAAATAGAGTTTTGCGGCACCTGGAGGGTTCAAATTCAAACTGTTGGAACTATTAGGGTCCAAATACAAATAAATGACCCAAAGACTAATAAAAATGGGTTAAAAAAATATGAGCCCTTTAATAGCTATAAACACTGGAACATATGTGCATGCAATGTAAATATATACATGCGCACGCGCACACACACACACACACACACATGAATACACTAAAAACTGGAATCTCATTTAAGCCCTTCCCTATTTGTCTTTGAAGTGTTCTTCTGCTCCTTTCGGTAGCGCAAGGAGGTTCGACCCACTAAAACCTGTGGAAATAGGATTAGTCTGGCCCTGCTTCCTAATTAATCGTTGGGATGTTTAGCAAATAAATCTCGGTTATCTGTTCCTCTAATCGCAGCGGTAGATAGCACTACTCTGACCTAGCTGCTGGAATTTTTAACAGTTTGTGCTTTCTGTAATCAAGCTTCCAGCAATCTGAAGTGGAATATCTGCTTTATTTAGCTCCTCTTCTAATTAAATTAAAAAAGAAAAGCCGGTGCATTGCGGAAATTGTTGTGCATCATTAGATTAGTCCTTAATTGGTTAGCTGTGTTCCCAAGCAAGTTCAGCAGTGTGGGTGCTGTTTCAAGAAGTTTTCTCCACTCAGGGTGAGAGAAGAACGATTATGAGGGGAGACAGGAACTCACCAAAAAAATTTTAAAAAATGAAGAATTGTTTCACTGCAGAATACTTCAAGTTCAACTATTCAATACACATTGTAAATGTGTTGTAGCTAGAGTGTCTTGAGACTGACATAGGAGAAGACATTTGAGAAGGAAAAGACGCCCTCACACCCAGAGGCGTATATGCCTACAGCGATGAGCACAGGTTAGGAAAGCAGTAGTTGGTGTTTGGCTGCTCCTGCCCTGCCACAGACAGCTTTCCTCACTGGAGAATTGGAGCCGAGATCTTAGTCTAGCACTAGGAGTCTGTAGCAGCATATCTCTGTGAGTAGGCATTTGTAATGCACCAACCAGAGCTCAGGAACACAACTGCCATGTCATCTCATTCTCAATATCAGGCTACAGCTGGGTATGAAATAACACTCAAAGAGTTCAGCAGAAGGATAGAATATTAAAAAAAAAAAGAGAGAGAGAGAGAAGGGGGAGTTAGTAAATGAGTTCAAGATAAGCCGTGGAAGAGCAGAGATACAGGTGTGAATGTGCAGCCTGAGCACAGCCTGAGAGTGACGAAAGAAAAAATGTGTGTGAGACTGAGTACGTGTGAGTAAAAATAGGTGCATGTGATCCTCGGCTGGGACGACTTCTCTGCTCCCAAAGAGGACTCAAATAAATTAGGTTAAGCGATGTGCAAATCCCGCAGCTGTTTGTGGGCGTTTTGCAGCCGCGCGCGGGGCACCCAGCTGCGTATCACAGACTGTCCCTGCCACCTCAAAGAGAACACATCAGAGGATGAGAAGAGCGGTTTCGCCTCCCTACAGGAATCATGTTCATGAGATAGACTTTGAAATGTTATGTTTCCCACAAGTTGGACTTTAAAATTCCCTGTTTTCTCTGCAATGAAAAATATTACAAGCAAAGCGCATAAAAGAATATGAGTTTCTACTCAAGTTATGATTATGGCTTTTTCTATTGCTCCCTTTAGAGAACATGGCCCTTAGCAAGGTGACAAGGAAGCAGCCACCAGAGCAGTGAGAGCTGGAGCTTTATAATTGTACTGTCAAAATAAAACTGATGCAGAGCTTCCAGATCTGAGTTTATGGCTTTGCCTCAAAACTCACTCAAAATCTGACATGAAGCAAAAACAGCTTATTATCCGAGCATGTTTCTATGCTTGCAACCTTAATTCAATTACTGTAAATGCCAAAAATCAGCATATATAGTCAGTGTTTGCATGATGTGTGCATTTAAATTAAGCCTCTCACTGTTGCATAATCACCTTATAAAATCGCCTTATGTAATAATTTCCACATCATTTCTCTTGTTTACAATTTGACGGGCACTCATTTAGTTATGTCATCTCCCTGAACCCCCCTCATCTCAGCGCTATCACCTTCTATTTGATTCCTCGTGTCATCTGTCATTTATTTCTATATTAAATTGCAAAGTTATGTAAAAATCAGCTCTGTGTAATTAAATTTCCTTTATGTACACACATTATTAATTTAGGTGCAGTATATTGTGTATAAATAAGCTATTTTTAGGTTTATATTGTATTAGTATCATAAAATAACAACAAATAAACAATCATTACTCGCAATGATTTGTGTGATAATTAATCACTAAACTTGTCATTAGTGTGACAGGACTAATTTGAGTCAACACTCCAACTTTATTCACTGATGTGTCACTATTGTATGCTAACAATTTTCATGCGTGCCATCCGCCTTGTTCCCATCATCTGATATTAATATCTGAGTAAATGCTGTCAGACAGCTCCTTGTGGAGAACCCCCAGCAGTCATTAGCTGTAACAACCTGGGAGTGTTCCTCAGAGGGACACGCTCTTCACTGCGATTACAAACAACAGAGAGAAAGCAGGGATCATCATGGCACGATTGAGCTACCTCCCTGGCATCTCTGATGTTTTTGTTATGCTACAAATAATCTGAGTTTTTTCCAGAGCAATTGTGGGTCTTCAAAATGCGGCTAGCTCCAGTATCTGCAGCCACATTTTGATCATGATCACAAAAGGCATTTGCTGTTTTACGCCATTCCCACTCTATAATTGCAGTCGATATTTCTGAAGGTAGGAAGTAGTGAACAGATTTGATGGAGGCAGTAAACCAGTAATGACTGGGACTGTGAAAGAGGAATATAGTAATCCTACAGATGCTGTAAAAAAGCTCACGAGGTACTACTCAAAAAGAATATTTCTCATTCTGGAGCTCGCTGTAACCTCTATCCTCTTTATTCCCAAACTCTCCATCTAGCTTGACATTTACAGTCACGGCTGAAAAAAAAAAAAAAAACATTCTCTGTTCCACATTCAGTGTTAGAGGGGTTCCTTTGTTTCTTACGCATATAATCTTCTCAGACAAATTACCATCCTCCACTCTCCAGTGACAGTGAAGAATCCCCATGTAAGCCAGGCCTTCCCAGTCTAATTCTTCTAATTCTGTGTTTGAAAGACAAGACAAAGGGGAAAGTATGGTCTAACATCTCGGGAATGACTTGTCAAAATATCTAACGAAGAGGCTGAATTATCACTACTAAGAACATTTTCTTTTCTATTTAATTAACCAAATAAAATGGTGCTCAAGTTTTCTTTTTTTAAACAATGTTTCCATCCTATGAATTACAACAGAACACAGAGGTTTTAGGAGATTGAACTATGAATCATCTCAGGTATGTGATGAAACTGGACACCAAAATCACCCAAGTGTCAATGGTCGATTATCTGCACCATTGCCTCATGTTAACTAATTTCCGCAGTGGACATTAAGGTAAGTGATCAGACCTTTAGGGAATGAAGCTCTCTCAAAAAAGATGAGAAATTGTCTGTTATAGAATGATCTGAATCCTTTACTGATGTGTGTGACTAAAATATCGATTGTCCTATTTGTACAAATGTATTTCTGATTTTGATGCTCGTCTTAACAGCGCCTTTGTGTGACTGCTTGAAACAACAGAGCGAAACAAAAAAGAGCAGCTACACGATAATTACAGTGCAACAAAAAGGCAAAGCATCGACACATTCAGATTTGTGATGAATACATACGTCAGAAACAATTCATTAGTGTTTTCAATCTTATGACAAGGGTAAACACAGACAACAAATGGTCAAAAAATAGCACTTTAATCACCAAATTTGCAAATAGGAACAGCACTAAGAAAGTACAACAAAAAATCTGATGGTGTAGCCCAATAAAAAAAAGTGCAGTTCGAACAAAAATTATTTATTTAGAAATGTGAAAACTACTCTGTGATGCCCTTCGGTTAATTTGGCTTTGTTTTCAGTGTACTGTGGCGTATCTTCTTCATCCAAGCCCTTGATACAGTAATAATCCATTTAAGAGGCAATAAGCTTTTCATATGTGATAATGGAGACTAATAAAGTTTGGTGAAGCTTGAGAAACTAATTATCACCACCCTGGTTAAAAGCACAGAGATGGACAGCATACTAAACAGATGGGCACAGTTAAGAGCTGCTGTCACTCAAAACCATTGCTTAAATAAGAAATATTATTATTCTAACTCATTTTTATTTTTCTATTCTTTAGGTTTGCTTTTGCAACCTATTTCCCCCTCACAAGCAATTTCTAGTTCTCTCCTCATTAGATGCTAAGAATAGAAAGAAAAAGATGTCAGATGTGATACACAGTATTTATATCTGGGCCAACCCGAGTGAACGACAGGCAGCAAATGCATGGAGAGCTCTGGACCCCAGAGACCTGATATAATATATTACTTATTGTGTATAATTCAAATAGCCATCCATCTCCAGTTAGTCATTCTGCTTGCATCAGGCCTTTCACATTCATTATCATATCAGTTAACACGATTTAATGCAAATGGCTCCACCCAGAAGCACTGCCTACATATCAATTACTGACAGGGTGTTGTGCACGACAAGAGTTATTATGGTAACACTGCTGAATTAAATTGCACCTGAGAGGAAGTGTGTGAATGGCAGGAAAGGATGAGAGATTAAGGGAGAACACGAGGAAGAGGAATAAAATGTTTTGTCCCCAATCCTTTATTGTCTGAAGGACCCTCTCGGCATTTCATGGGTCTCTAAGCAGATGCCGACTCGAGAGGATCCTACATCTCAAATCAATGTTATTCTAAGAAATGGAGACAAAATAATGTACTCAAAACCCCTCCTGGCAACCAGATTGCCACCTACAGTACTATGTCGACAGAGGAAATACACTGAAATCATTAAGTTTCCCAGTAGAGGATCAATGGACGCATACAAATGCTACTCATTTGCAGGGATATATATATATATATATATATATATGGCTCCTATTCAGCCTGTGAGTGACTGCTATTAGACATATGGAGATGACTGCGGCTGTATTTATATTTTTAAACATTAACTGATAAATGTTTCTTCATGTCTGCCAGAGTTTATGAGATGCTTTACAGCTGTGAATTTTAAAGTGCCAGGGTGCAGAAGTGCTTTGAAGCACTGAAGACATTTGATGAATTCTTAAAGGTGCAACCAGTTTTCCCAGTGGGACCACTAAAATATGAACTGAGGTCCCAGCGGGATTCAGATGGTGTTGGTTTCACACTCCCACAGCAGCACTCTGCACTACATTTTATTTCCCTTGAAAAAGCAGTCAACCTCACAATGAAAATAAAGCTTGTGCAGGAGAATAATGCCATTCAAATAGCAAGTCAGCAAGTTGGAAATAATTTGTGTGAAAGTGCATTTGACACATTTTGATCCTGTAGCAAAAATGAATTTAGTGTATATGGCAGTGTTTGCCAAACTTTTTTTTTTTTTTCCTGAGGACCCAGTTTTTAAAAATGACACATCCTCCTTAACTAATTCAAAGCAGGTCTTATCTGGACTGACAACAGCAAATTAGTGCATAAATGAATATCCCTGACGATTTTTACTGCTACATCACCTAATAATATTATCTGGAACAGGAGAGCAAACCATTTTGGAAGAATAGATGTGTCATAAATCACAGCTTTGTGTCATGCAAATGATGGTGATAAATGTATCGGGTAGGCCGTCACTGTTTTTATTTCTCTTATCAGTGAAACGATATACACAGTCAAAATAAATGTATTTGGCAGAGGTAATTTTTTTCTCTCATAAAAAAAAAAGTAAACGTATGCTTACCTTTCATACTCAACCCCCCACCCCCCACACCATTACTTCTAAGTGCTTATCATGCATTGTTCAATGAAAATCATTGGACTACAGAAAAAGCTACTTTTTCTTCAAATTATATCATTAGAGTATCAGACTGTACAATAGCACTCACTAATCCCCAAATACACACTGCAATGCAATGTAAATAATGTAATGTATGTTTTTTTTTTTTTTTCTCACTGTCTTCTTGCCTCTGTTATTAATATAGAATTTCAGCTATGAAATTTCCCCAGGGTGGGATAAATAAAGTATTCTATTCTATTTTATTCTATTTTATACTAGCCACTTTTACACAGCCCTTCTGTTACAGGAATATTTGACATTTAATCCAAAACGATGTCTGTGTAAATGACATGGTGGGATCATTTGGTCACACATTTATCACAACTTTATAAAACCTGTAAAGGTAGTAATAGAGCCATGATAAACATGGGATCATGATTCCTGATCCCTATGTAAAAGGAACATCTTCCGCAACCAAGGTGTGATGTTTTGATGACGTATTGCATGTGCGATCCTGTGCCGGTGTACACTACACAAACATATCAACAACACCAGATGATGAACAGGGCAGACACCAAGGTCCGCAAGCTGTTGTCACTTCAGGTGGAGGACTCTATTCATGCTGACATTTGACATCACAGTATATGCTGCAATGTGCCCCTTTGATTCTGGAATGCAGGTCTGCTGTGTAAAAGTCCAGTCTGTCTCACCTCTGTTACTCCTTTGGCTTGGATGTGGAAATTGGCCAGTGATGACAAAAAGGTTGGATCAACATCTCACCTTTTTTCTGGGATCTTTTGTGTAAAAATGGCTATTGACTCCAACATAAAAGTAAAGGTCTGCTACTATCATTTGTCAGACTGCAAGGGTTTTACAGGTGGATCAATGATGCAGAAGTTGACTGTGTTTCCACATTCACTACCAAGACTCTGAACACTGGAACTAGTCATATCTAAGACCAGTGAAAGACTCATAAACTGCATTTTACCAGAATTATTTCAATACACTAGTAGTGCAAAAGTTATTGAACCTTTTAGATCAGCAGATGTTTTCAGCGGCTCTTCAGGTCTTTGAGGTCAAACAGATAATGTTGGAAGTTATATTAACATTAGACCTCCTCTAAATGAAGTCAATTCTGAGAGGAAACCTGTAATTACACTGACTAATCATGTTTCCAAAAAGCACAGCTGAACCTGGACATGAACCACTTCCACTGAATAAAGAAATGTTTCATAAATATCGGTTAAAACATATAAAGCATATTTTTGAATCAATGAAAGAAACTGGCTAATAGGTAAAAAAAAAAAAAAAAAAAAAAGTAAAAAATTAAAATTTCCAAGGTGAGAGTGAGAGGACTGCACAAACCGTCACAGCTGCCAGCTCTGCCATGTATTCAGCTTCACATATTATTTGTAAAATATGTGTCAACACTTTAACTCAGGGTTGTACCACAGGTTTCGGTATTCCGCTGTAGTGCGTCACAGGGGGGAAGTTCAACTTTAGGTTAACTTGAACTTGAAGAACAACATCCCATACATCCAGCACAATACAAAGTAGAAAATGAAACCAAAAAAATCTGACAAACGCTGCTTTAACCCTGTAGTTCAAACTATTACTTTCAAGCTAAGTCTGCCGAGTGAGATATTGATCCTCATGGAGCGACCCTATCACCTGTTTTTTCTTTTGTTGCTCTCACAAAAAAACATGTATTCAGTTGCTTTCACAGGCAATAAATGAATCAAGGATGTAAAGGTGATGTCTGGAGCAAAAAGCAAAGCAGCCAGTGACACTTTCTTTTATGATCTAATTGTAAGATGGTTGTTAATAATAAGTAAAGACTTGGGGCTGCGACTCTTAACCGAATTGCTTTGAGCAAAGAAGTGCCACAAGGGCTGTCAAAAATATGAACATGTTTTAAATTAATGAAACATCAACAAA
This sequence comes from Maxillicosta whitleyi, assembly GCA_029822895.1. Lineage (NCBI taxonomy): Eukaryota > Metazoa > Chordata > Actinopteri > Perciformes > Neosebastidae > Maxillicosta > Maxillicosta whitleyi. Next base: position 4,131,839 of record JAPSES010000228.1, read on the forward strand.
GTGAGAAGTCTGCATGTATTTTTTTTTTTTTTTTTCTGACATGGCTTGAGTCTGTGTTCATGTCTTAACAACAGATCAGAGAGGCTTTGGTTCTAAACCGCAGTAACTCCAAATGCTTCATAAATAAGTCGCAGTGGATACGAGTGCAAAACTTGTTCTTTTCAGCACATTTTCTCTTCCATTTCTAATTAATTAATGTGCATCTTATTGAGATAACTAAATGCGGGTCTATACAAACAGAATTTTAAGAAAGACGTGGAACCTATCTGTTCTGGTTTTAAACAAGTTGCCAATGCCTTCATGCCTGTGATCTGTGAACATTCAAAAAGAGCTGTGGTACAAAATGTAGGCACAGTGGGGGAGAGGGGGTGGGTGAGGGAATATCCAAATTCACAGACTGAAACTATACACACACATACACATACACACACTCCCATCTCTGAATCACCAAAAGGGAATGTATGATTAGCAGAAAAGAGAAGCATATCGGGAGAAGAAGAAAAAAAGCTAATGTCAAATATTTAAAGAATATGTTCAAAGTCTGCAAGTATGAATAAATGTGTCTTGCAAGTCAAAGCAAGTGTTCACATTGGGTTGTTAATCTTCTGCTCAGCAAGAATGAAAAAGAAAGTCTGAGGGTATTTTTACACCTGAATTTCTTTCTGATTCAGGGAGTAATGTATTACAATGTGTTCCAGTGCTGTGTGTCACCTTGTTTCAGTTCATGTTCACACTGCTCCATGCCCCCCAACACCACACCCATGGAAACAGGTAGAAAGGAGTGCCTTCATGCACGGAATAAAAATCTTGAATAATTCATAGTTTTTGTGAATGTTATCAAACATTTCCAATTTGTGCTCACCTTCTATCCCTTCATCTGTACAAATTGCTCCTGAACTCATTTACTCCTCTTGCTTATCTGGCAGCTGACGAAAAGATACAAAGCTCATTAATCTCATTAGCTTATTGTCTGTTTACATCTGGGACTTTTTTTTTTTGACAAAAGCTGCCCTGCTTTATGGTAATGTTTGGGACATTGCAGTGTATCAGACTCAGAATGTTAGACCAAACTGTAGATGTCTGTATCTATCACTGTGGTCATGTCCACACTGTGAACGAACTGCTCTGCGGAGCGATTGAGACCACCTCTTCCACGCGGTCTCAGCTCGGTTGTCTCGTTCTGGAACGGAGCACGATTACTGCTTTCACATATGCTCAATCAAACGGAGCCAAACACTTGTTCCGGAACAACGGCTCCAATCGAGGTGTGAAAACCCTAAACTGGATTGAGTGAAACATATGTTCACAATGAAAAACTTCTATCAAACTGTAAAAAAAAAAAAAAAAAAGTATTTTTGCAAGAAAATTTGCATGAGTATTTGAAAAGAAAATGACATTTCCACTTTCCTGTCTGAACCAAAGCACATCATCAGTCAGCCATTACAAATATTTATTATAAACAATACAAGAGGTTTCAAACTGCATACAGCAACAGTGCACCAGGTGTCACAACTGAACAAATATGCATAGAATTTCTAATATGCTTAACACAAACACTATATACCATAGTTTATGCATTTATTCATCTAACCACAGCCACCTGAATACAGTATTGGAGCACACCATTTAAAAGATTAAAGTCTCATATTTTCATATCTCTGCTGTTGGTACAGTTTATACTTTATGGACACTGGATTTGTTTTGCATTTAAATTAAACCAATGGCTGTGGATTTTTTTGGTACGGGTTGGTAATCATACCAGCGAATACTCCAAGCTGAGGTTCATGAGGCGAAAAAACTCAGATTGGTGCAACCTCAGCTACGAAGTTTACCTCAGCCCCATGAAATATGACGAAAGCAATGCTACCCACATGCTAATATCGTAGCCCCTGTGGTTATTCTTTGCTATTTATTCCATTTCTAACTGTGCTGAAGGTGTTTAAAGAGCAACATGACAACAATAAAGCAGCTCCAGTAAATATGTTACTATTTGAGTCAGTCAAATAGAGCCAATTATGCAAATTCCTAAAATATGCAGCAAAGATCCTCCGGCATCATTGCAGCTGTCACCTATATCCCCCTTTTATGAGGTGAACCATTATGTGGCCGGTCACAGCATCTCACCTGAGTTAAGCCGATTGACCTGGACGGCAGTACCCGAGCTACAATTATGCTTTTAAACCAGTAACCTCACACATGAAAGCCCTGTAGCTGTCCCTCTAAAGAGACACTAATTAGACAGAAACTCGTCAGAAAGGGCTGCATTTCCATACATACTTATCACCTGTGTGTGTGTGTGTGTGTGTGTGTGTGTGTGTGTGTGTGTGTGTGTGTGTGTGAGCTTAACAAGGGAAACAAAAGAACCAGTCACAGCGTATTCCCTTTGGCTCTAGTGACTACAGAAGTAAAACTTGTGCTGCTCTGAAAGTCATTCCCAAATGTGTCTCTATCATTCACATTAAGGATTCCTCTTTACTGTGTCTGAGATGGCATAAAGTGAGCACAGAGCTGCTTCCTTGAATAACAATTCAATCCACTTATGTTCTAAAAGCTCAAACCAACTGAAAATTGCTTTATACCAATTTTTACATTGTGATTACAGTACCTGTAAAAAGGTATTCACCACTTTACTTGTATTGCCGTTTATTTCTTTAATACCTGGAATCATGGTCAAAATAAATCAGATTTTTTTGACAAGATTTTCCAAAAGAAAATTATGTTGGACTTAAAACCTATTTTTTCATAAGGTAATGTTGTTTGATAAATATAGTAAATATAAAAGATGCACCACATGGGTTATGATAATTAGTGGGTAGCATTACTTTGCTCATATTTCATGTTGGATGGGACGTTGCATTTAAGGGTACACCAATCTGACTATCGTAGAACAGGCAATTGCATCTATATTCACCCTTTTCAATCAGTTTTTGCGGCTACAATCACAGCTCTGAGTTTTTGTGGATGGGTCTCAGTCAGGGTTGCACATCTGGATGCTGCCATTTTACTCACATTCCTTTGTGCAAAACTGCTCATGCTCAGTTGGGTTGCACAGAGATCAGGAGTGAGCAACCTTTTTCAAGTACAAGCACAAACTCTACTGGATTGAGGTCTGGGCTTTGACTGACTGACTTTGGTGTCTTTATACTATTTCGGTGTATGATTTGGGCCATTGTTCTGCTGTGACATTGTTCCATTTCGCCTTCAGTGGAGATGTCTTTCTTCAGATTTCAGCTTCCTTTTCCCCAACTCTCCCATTAAACTTTAACTGGTAATCTTGCAGTTAAATCTGCATCTTAACTGGACTTAACTGAACTTCTTGATGTTCAGTGACATGGATTTTATTTTTGCATCCACCCCCTGACCTATACTTCCCAATAACCTTTTCTTTGTGCTGCATGGAGTTTTCTTGCATGCATCGTCTAACTATAACCATAACCCAGAATACTTATTAGCAAGTGGAAACAGACATCTTTATACTACGACAAACATTGACTGCACTTTGGTGTTTTCTATTTGACTTGATCAACTGGTTGGTTTCTTTAGCCACTTTCAAAGGGTGAATATTCATGCATTCACTTACTTTACATTGTATATTTCACATTATTTGACATTATTTTGTAGAAATGTGTTTCCACTTCGAGACTTAAATTGCACTTGTTAAATTGCAATCTTGTCAAAAATATCAATACAGAATACCTTTTTTGGAAATTCACTTTCTTCATCAGGTTAAAAAAAATAAGTGGAAAAAATAAATTATATTGACAATGATTCTATTCATAAAATTATAAACCCAACTGGGTCAGTATTTTTATTTCATTTGCATAATTTCCAGGGTTCTCACCAGGATTTTTTTAGCGTAATGGGATGTGGCGAGGAAGCAAAGTGACCAAGCGGGAGGATGGTGTGGAGATTTTGAAAAATCATGCCCAAAATTGGCCATACTGGGGGTTCCTGGAGGGAATAAATTGCTCTTCTTATGTTGTATATCCTTGATGGAAAATTGTTACATCTTTGCTTCTTGGCAGTGTGTTACCTACAAAGGGTCTTGTCAAAAGATATGTAAACTCAGACACAACCAATAGAGATAATGAATGTTTTATTGTATTAAATTAAGAAATGCCTGAGCATTTTTGGGAATAGGTATTTGCAGTCTATAAAACTTATCTCAGCCTCAGAAGCACATAAAAATAAAAA
>JAPSES010000228.1:4136132-4194328 GCA_029822895.1 Maxillicosta whitleyi
TGCAGGTCTTGCACCCAGCCACAGCAGAACTGCTCATGGCTTTCCAGTGATTTGTAGCATTTGAACTGTTGCTTTGTTTAGTAGCTCACACCATACACAAGATAATTAACCATACCAAAAAAAACATCACGTGATAGGACGAACTTATGACGAACGTCATATCACGTGATCTTTTTTTGCGCGAAGTACGCATGTGCTGTTAGTCTTTGGTTTATTTACTTGTGTATTTGAACCCTGATAGTTCATAAAGTTCAATTTGAACCCTCCAGGTGCAGCAAAGTTATCTTTATATTCATTATGGCAAAAATCAGTTGGATTTTTAACTTCTGTTTTAATTCCTTCCTAATTTGTTACGTCTATAACTAGTCACATCATGATATTTGCAGATATAAGGTCAAGACTTCTGATGAACATTTCTCTGTGTACGACATAACTGTTTGTCCGCAGCAGAGGTTGTATTAAATAAAAGAAAAAAGAAAATATTGTCCAAACTCTGATTACCTAAAACATTCAATTGTTGGTTGAAGGTCAACAATCTGGAGGGAGTGGGGCGTGAAGTGGCTCATGTGCATTTAAAGGGCCAGCGCTCAAAATGACTTTTCGTGTGTCATTAGTCTGAAACAGGGTTGAAGATGGACCTGTGGAGTTGAATTAATTTATAATTCAGACCCAAGCACAGTATTTAAATTTTATGTAGTATATATGTAAATGTTTTACAATGCATAATTGTGTTTTAAAAAGCAAAAGACCACTCCTTTAACTGACACTCTTGTAATGAAATCAATCTTCTTACGCTTTAGCCCCTAAACATTAACATTAGAATTAGATGGTCTATCTAAAGCTGCTTAGCTTCTACTGTCCAACCCATCACATTCTGGTCAGCATGACTCTATATGGGTTCGTAATTGTTGGTTACAAAGTCTGAAAGGCAAAGAATAATTAATAATTCATGCTGAATCCTGAAATGTGTCTTAACTATTAAATTATCATGAAGCTTATATCATAATAGGTGCCTGAAATTAATATAGAAAGACACTTAATCGCTAATCACAGTCATTTGTAGCTGCAATAATGACAAGCATTTCAGAGATGCATTAAAGGGCCTGATATGTAATACACCGGTGATCAATAAATATGATTCTCTTTACCCCAAGGTAATGAGTTCCGAGCAATTACCCCTGTGTGTCAGCGCCATCCAGTCCAGAGTCAGCCTCTGTAGACTTTCATTTCAACCAAACGGTACATCTGCCCATTTCACTAATTAGTTCCTCTCTTTGCGATTCAAGGTGTGTTAATTAGTGAAAACAGCTTTTATGCTCTTTTAGATTGAAAAGACAGAGACGTTTCAACAGCATGTGACCGGACTCGCATCAAAGAACCAACTGTCTGCTGAAACCAAAGCCTCAGCAGAAGAATACCCTGAACATCTCCAGAAGAACACGCCTCAGGTTGCAATATAGGAAAAAAAAACACATCTGAGAATAAATAACACACCATTTTATTGCATTTTTCTATTTTTATTCATTTATTTTCTAGTGTTTTAAAAGATGACACTTAAAACGTCATAAATCTTTTCTCCTGTTCCGAGTCTCATTTATTTCCAAAACTAAAAACAACTGGGGAAAAAAAAAAAAAAAATCTTCATTACTTCACAAAGACAGTGAGGTGATGAAAGCTCTGAAAAACAAGTCCATCACTTGTGGCTGAATGACAGAAACAAACCTTATGAAGAGGTTCCCACTCCTGTTTTGTATGCATAAAATCTGACGTTTATGACATCTACAGCATAACAACACATTCAGCTGACGCCGTCTGAGATATTTATGGTTTCTAATGGTAGAAATAATACGTGCGCCACATGTGCAGCAACCGTTTTACTCAGCAGATCAAGCAGCATAATTATGCGTTATAAAATACGGTTCGAAGTTATAGGGAGAAAAAAAAAGATAACCGAATTTTCAATCTTCAAAATCGACAATAACTGGATGCTTTCATAATGTAATGATATTTACTGCATGCGGAGGCAGACAGGCAGAGAGAAAAGGTGAAAAGGGCGATGTAATAGAGTATTAAACCAGCGAGGATGGCTGGTCAGCTCTGATAACACCTCTCCTACAGCAGATGTATCGGCCTCCTCGCTCTGCCTCATCCTTTCACAGACGCAGATGAATCTCAGGTCACTGTCAATGACACACATGCGCTAACGTGCAGCTGGTCTGCGGTGTTCAGCCGAGGCCAGGCAGGGGTGAGAGGTGACAGATAGTGGGATATGTGGCATTGTCCTCCACGGCTGGAAAGTAGAGGATGCCGGAGATACAGATGGAGGACAGTCGGTGTGTTTTACTGAATGAATTAGCCTTGTTAAGGTCATTACATTGAACCGGCTGCTACATTATGTGCCGATTGACCAGACTCTGACCCCACAACGATGTTCAAAGCCGCGCCTCGTGTAAGTCTTAACCTTTTCTAGACCCCCGGTCAAATTTAGTCCATTCAGGAAGTCTGCAGGTGTTTGTGGAAGTGTCTATTGCATTAGTAGCTCATTACTAAAAATGTCACCTTGTACACACACATCTAGATTCAACACTGCTGCAGAATCTATTTTTAAAAGTTCTTTTTTAATGTGCCAATGGACGGCACTGAAGACATTTACAAAATAAAGATGTAAGGAGCAGGGGATTTGCCAGATTGTCTTGCAACACCTGTTAAGAAAACAAAAGAGGAGTAGATTTCAATTTCAGCACTAACTGTCATAAAATCTGTGAATGATTCAGCTGGAAAATAAAGCCTGAGTCTCTGCAAATCTAATATAGTGTGTACAACTGCTGAGGTGGACAAGTGAGCAGGATTCGTGGGGCTCTACAGACTACAACACCGCTCACTTAAAAGAGCTGTCAAACCGGTAACTTTTCAGTCTTTTACGTGAAGCTCTGAACTTAAACAAGAAACCACTGAGTATTTTGACATTTTATGCCATGGAAAGAGATGAATTCGCCTACTTTTGACAATTAAACCTTCAGAGAACAGAAATGACGGGAGAAAAAAGGCTAAATTTGAAAAAAAGAAAAAAAAAAACCCTGATGGCTCGACTAGTAGAGCATGCACCACACAGGCTGAGACCTCAAGGCAGTCGGTACTATCCTGTATCGCTATTATCGTACCAATAAAGGCTTAAAATTCCAAAAATATATACAAGAAAATACATATGTATTGTTTTTTAATGAGCCATTAAGGCGGCACAGCAGAAATGCATCTGAAAGAGTCTTGAGGGATCAGTTATTACTGAGCTATTAATCAGTGATTTATCTCCCTCATCTCAGAAAAGGCCTCTGATTGGCCCACGGTCTCCCACCATGGGCTAGATTTCACAAACAGAGCCAAGAGGCGGTGTAGAGGTCCAGTCTCATTTGGTTATTATGGAGCTGCAGCCCAGTGAGAGCCAAGAAATGCTGTCTATTTGCATGTCGGTAAACAGTGTTAGCATCATGAGCCATATTTACCAGTCAAAACAAATGTTACCGTGACATGCGCTGTGATTTACTCTAAGACATTTTGTATCTGAGCCCTCAGTAACAGATGCGGGTACATGCATGCTGCGGCCTTGAGTTTGCTGAAGGTTAAACTCAACTATTCTCTTGTGACTGAGAAAGCTAATGTCTACAATGAGTCCAGCTATCGAACTCAAATCATGTACTTTTTGCGGTAAACTCTGCATATCAACCACATCTGACAAAGCAAATGACATCCGCACGTAACAAGTTGAACACAGCCCAGAACACACATGGCTGTGAGCTGTTTTTTAACCACGTTGAAGTGTTGGATGGATTTTTCCCTTAAGGCAACCCCTGATACACTGTAATGGATATTGCCTCAGTCCCACAACTTCTCACACTAATGAATCTGCCTTTCTGGGGGGGAAAAGGTACACTTGACATGCAGACACATTCTTCTTTACAAGGTCATCATCCTGCAAGTCTGCCGTGTTCATTAAAACACAAAAAGAGCTGAAATTATGGATAGCAACGCCACGTCAGATCCAATTCAAAATAAAGGAGAATATGATAAGAAAAAAAAGCCATTCTTATTAAGATCTTACCACATTTTATCTTCTTCATTTTTTATAAGACTATTTCCTCTTTCATGGGAACAGTAGTTTGTAATTTCTCCTGGGAGCCACAAGCTGCTGCTATCTCAGCTGTGTTTACTAATCTTCCCTCGACACCAATTTCTCAGCCCCACAAAGTTAATACCGGTCCAATGTAAATAGCCTTATCACATAAACTCTAGTTATCCCCTCACCGTGTCTGCCCGGTGTGATACACGAGCAGAAGTCAACGCAGGGGAATTAAGTTGGAGGAGAAAAAGATTCCCTACAGTATCTGTGCAGTTAGGTTATCCACCTCTAACAGTAGTGAAAATGTCATGGTGTGCCTAATAAAGGGACACTGAGGTCACTGCGCAATGACACCAGTCAGATAAATACCATGAATAACACTATTTCCTTGTGTGGAGCTGAAGCAGATAACAAATTAAACTGGGTTTGTCTCCTGGCTCTCCGAACTGATCGATAAAGAACTGATCCTGTCCCGTGTAGATTACAGTACCTGCTTCGTTCCACCTGTGCTCGTTGGTTCCACTGAAGGCCCCCGATTGCTGTAAATGCCATGGCAGTAGGTTTTAATTAAACCCAAAGGGAAAAGTATTAATTATCCCATTGCCTGCTGTGAATTGGCGAGTGGCTGCAGGCAGATTCTCGCTTGAATGCTGATGATGTGGAGGTGAATGAGGTGCAGTTTAAGAGTTGAGGATTAAATTCAGGATTTATTAAGTTCAGGATTCTATATGGATAGATGCCTGAGGACATGAGGAGATTTTAGTTCGATATATATCAAAATCACAAGTGCAGAGCTTTCAAAAATAACACCGTTTATCTCTTCAGGAAGTAGCAGATGATCTGTAAATGCTAACTGAGCTGGTATTTTCTGTAAAGATATAGTATCAGAGGGATTTATAATTATTTCTACTTCAGACATCTCTATGATAATCTTTATCCTCTTGATAATACAATCTTTACATCTGTGCCTCTTGACCTGTCTGTCTTTAAACGGGTTACATTAGCTGTGTTCAGTTTCTAACGGATGTCACCATCCTTTTTCCAAGTCTGTAAATTTCCTCTTCAGTTCAACTACCTGTATGTGTCCTCCACAAACATACTGCTGTCAAATATGCAGAGAATGGATGCACCATTTAGGTTCTGACAAAGTAAGGCCAAGGTTTAATATAGGTTTAGCTACAAAAACAGCTTTTTTTATGGTCAGAAAAAAGGTTGGGGAAGAAGATTATGTGTTAACTGTTGGACAATAATTACATGGATGTCAGCGGTGATGGTTTAAAGGTTCACCCCACTGACCACCACTAGCACAGCCTAGGGTGACTTCTATAAATATAAAAAATGCAAAAGACCGATTTTTTTTAGTCTTTTATCTTCATTCTTATTGATTGTTCTTGGCTTTTTAGTTTGTCCACACTCCAACATAGTATATGATGTTAATGGACGTTAACAACAAATGTCTTTTGCTATAAAACAGAAAGAATAAGAAAAGGAAGTGGTAGAGGGATTCTGTTCTGAGAAACTCTAGAAACAGACAAATGCTCCATCTTTTGATAAATAAAGGCTCATTCTGAACTAATGAAAACTTTGATTCCTATTTGCTTTACTTACTTTCTGCTTCTGTCCTACTAAGTCTTAAACAGTCAATCTTTAAAATACAAGAATTCTTTTTTTTTTCTTTTTTTTTTTGCAATATCTTTGCAATGCCCAATCGATTAGATGCATGTTTTTGTCATGAAGTGATTAAATCCCCATCATCACAGATTGATTGATCAGTTATGCCACAGCGGCATCTGCATCCTAATCATATTATGTGTTTCCACAGTTAAAGTGCCTCAGCAGAGGGCCCACTGCGGCGCCGCCACTGATATTTCTGCTGAGAAGCTGAAACAGCACTCTTCTCTTTGTCAGTTCCCTGTAGGTATTTGTTAATGCAGAGATGGAGGAGCACCTTATAAACTATGCATGCCATCTCCCTCTGGCAACCACCAGTAGAGAGGATGATGGCAGGAAAATGCTGGTTTCCATTAGTCCTGTGAGGCTGGTTAACATAAAATTATCCTTGGGGTTAGGGGGAAGCAGCAAAACTGGGGTGAGTGCTTCATTAAGCTGATGCATAATGGACGCCGGACATCTCTGAAGGCTGATTTGCACACAAACGTTCTCCTCTTACGGGTATGCAACACTGATGCAAACAAATTTTTTTCCCAGACATTCTGACATTTTAAAGAGAAACCGAATGACATAGACTAACCGCTGATACATAGTGAAAAAACAGCCTCTGGTCTCGTTCTCTACGAACTCTGGTTCTATACTCAGTGTACGATAAAAGCAGACAGACTGCTGGTCAGTTCTGTGGGATGAAAGAGACAAACGACACCAAATAGCTGCTGAATGAAAGTCAAGTACAAGCTACAGAACTGTAGGCGAGAACAAAGAGCACTCACCCCGCAGGAGGTCAGAGCTGGCATAAGGTGAACTGTACGTCCGAAACAGCAGCCAGTCAAAGTCGTCCTCCTCCCCCTGGGTGAAGTCACACAGATTGGGGTCTGAGTCCTCTTCAAACGTACAACCCGCCGCTGGAAGAACAGTAAAAATGAAAATAATTCAGGTTAATGGACAAAACATTTATTGCTTTATAAGAGAGCTGATTAATCTCACAGATGAGTGAGTCACATTAAGGGAGGAAGAGAATGATTGTAATTAATAATTCTTTATTAGTGGCTGACAGTTATGTTCTGTAGTCTATAGAGTTTAAATCCCATAACCTTCTATTCATCATGACAAATGCCAGACAAATACGATCGTTGCCTTAAAGTACACTTGAGATCTTAGCAGCCGGCCACAATGAAATGGGCACAGCAGCCACACTGACCACCTCTCTGCCCTCGCTGACCAAAGCAGTGACCTGTGTTTGCAATCCAAGTGAACATGTCAACAAAACCAAGGCAACCAGGCTTTGAACTTATGCTCCAAACCACAAGTTTCCACAGAGCTAATGCTTTGGTATAAAAACCTGCACAGCTTTGTACTCCTCTCCATCAAATATCCTCGTGGCTGCAATCAGGAAGAAGCTTTGATATGAATTCCGACAAAATACCGTAGCCTTAAAATTCATTTGTTGAATTGTCCAACCCAGGCTGCATGCCCTTTACAAATGGAAGTTAATTAAATGTTTTCACACATGGACCAATTGTCTCAAACCAACAACAAATCAGGAAATAACCTATAATTTCTTCAGACCTGCACAAAAGCAGTAATTGTCCATGAGTCCGAGGAGAATTACCCTTCCCATAAAACATACACAAACAAGACTACGTATCCCGAAGCCCTTTCACAAAGGCATATACAAATAGCAATAACATTTCGGAAAAGCGAGAACCCTGGGGAATGTAGTGATTATCATAATACCTCACAACCTGCTATTCGATGCGCCAAAAAGCTAATTTTTTCAAATTATATTTAATAGTGATGGCTTTAATGGCCCTTGGGTCCTGAATAATGTGCTTCAGTCGTTGCTCTCTGCATCTGTTGCCATATTTCACATTAGTCCATCGGTGTGAGAATTACAGTCTAACAGTGGGCAGTTTGAGCATCCCACTCATAAGACCAGAGCCTGTGTCAGTAATTGGAGCAGGGCAGCATGAAAGGCGACATGCTAATGACAGGAATAACCACGAGCAGGTCCTGAAGGTGACCCCAGTGGTCTACAGCTTTATTACCATTCATTCTTTTCTCTAATCTGCCATTAAACAAACGGCTTTAGTGTGACAGGCTGCAGACAAAAATGCAGCCGTTTCCACTGTGGTGAGGATTCATAATTCTGTTTTACTACTGATGTTGAAGTCGGACGCAGCTTCTAGTCATTAACATGTTATTGGGACGGAGGATCAGCTTGATACAGCACAAGCCAAATGAAGGACACAAGAAAGACTTTGGAAGGACTGACTATCATATTAAACTGGTGCATAAGATTTAAAAAAAAAAAAAAAAATGCTAAGTTTTTCCTCAAGATGAAAAAGCACAGTTGATTAAAATATTATCAAAACTCCAATATGTGCAATATCCAAATCACTAAAGATGCTATTTTTGATAAGAGTGAAATATGTCATAACATGCCAATGTAAATGAAGCGTTGCACTGCTACAGAAATCATATCAGCCAAATCATCTACAAATCAATGATTTACTCAGGGAACACAGTTCAGAACAAATTCCAGCAACAATCATTTCTATATTTTCTTCAGTGAAAATGCAATGAAAGACTTACCAGTTGCTCTAAATTGTTGCTTGTATTGCAAAATCTGTGAAAAACTAATGGCAAAGTGTTCAATTCTGTTTTTGTAGATTACTTTTTCTATTAGAAGGGGCCAGATTTTTATTTATTTACTTTTTTATTGTGTTCACCAGTTGTTGTCATTTCACTCAAAAACCACAAATACCATCTACATGATGGGATGTCAAAAGTATTAATAAAACTAGAAAAGCACTCAGAGAGCACAAACCTCCGCCAAGCAGCACAATTCCCCCACATATTGTGACACCCCGCAATATTACTCCCACATTTTTAAAAAAAAAAATCTATTTCATTAGATTCTTGACACTGGAAACATACCCTTTGCAATTAGAATTACACTGATATCGTTATTTGTTGACTAGTTAGTCGCAAAAATTGACATTTCGTAATGGTGGTTTTCTTCAGGATGTAGCTCCTTAACTATTGAAAACAGGTCTATAGAAATGTCCATGGACTATATGAGAAAACAGGAGTTCCACTGCCATCTGGTGGACATTTGTTAGTACCACAACAACGCCAATGATAACTAACAGAGAATCCTATAAAAAAATGCCTGGATCCAGACAGTGATCCGGATCATCTCCAAAATCTAATAAGCTCTTCCTTGTCTCAGAGCGAACATTTCCTGAAAATTTCATTAAAATCCGTTCACAACTTTTTGAGTTATATTGCTAACAAATAAACAAACAAACACATAAACAAACCCAGGCCAATACATTACCTCCTTGGCAGAGGTAAAAACTAAAATAACTCTAGGAATCATCGTCTGCACATATTTTAGTATCTGCAACATAACTACTCATTTATTCAGAAGAAAGTACATTTTTGGAACTATTACTGAGCTATAGTGACCAACCTGATCAATGTTTCCATCCAAGCATTTACTGTCTTTTAATCTAATATGTTTTTACAGAAGAAGAATTGTTGCATGATTAAATAAATACCAAAGCTCTCCAAACTATGAACACAAGATTTCATCAAAAGTTAAGTATTTCATCTGGAAGTTATATTTGGTGCTGTGGTTCTGCTCTGGGAGCTCCCTGTCCTTGGAAATCCTGAGCAGAAAGTTCACGCCGTCCTCACATTCCACACATGGAAGACTAGCTATAGAGAGCAGCTTCAAAACCTACTGGGAACAGGAGAGAGCAGGCATCAATATCGACAAAATGACTGGGATTAAGTCAGATACACAATGAAAACCTGGAGCTGGGGTGTAGGTGGGTTGTGAAGAAGAGCAGCGATGGCTGTAGGCTGAAGCAGCAAGGGTTCTCAACGGTTCTTCAATGAGATTAACCAGTGGGGAATGCAGAGGACAATTAGCCAATCCGCCGCTGCTGTCATTTAAGTACAGATATGGTAGCGACGCTTGACTTAGTGGCCTGCCTGAACAAATACAATGGTCAATAGTGTGAGGCTTATGAGTGTATTTAGTTTTATACTGCAGAAATGTGACTTTGTGTGACATGCTTTTTTCTCCTTTTTTCCACTGAAAACATAAAGTATAAAACCACAACAAAACACAAAAAGAATAAGATCGTGTTTAACTGCTGGTTGCTGCTACAACACAATATGAAACAGAGATGTAAATCTAAAAATACCATAATAATAACATGAATATATCTGAATTATTTATGGTTATGTGGGATTAGACACTGGTGCGTGACTACACTGTAAGTAATGAAAAACATTTTAAGTTGATTATCCATTGAAACAAGGTGTTAATCAAAACAATGTTCTGTAGTGTAATGAGTACAGAAAAAAAAATCAGTCTGCTGTCGCTTATCTTGGTGTATTTTTGAGTATAGTTAGAAAATTAGAAAAACAGATCTGAGTTCAAATCATGAATAATGATTCTCTTTGGATCATACATCCCTTTATGGTTAGTTTCTATTGTGGATGCTGGATGAATAGAGTTCAGTCAGAACTCCAGCACCACAGTTCAACTCAGCAGTACTCCGCAGTAGCAAAGTAGAGAAGTCAAGGTCTCGGTCTTTGGTTTAAAATGTTAAAGTTTCACCAAGGTGTGAAAACGCCTCCAGATACTTTATTCACAGCAGCACAAACACTGTGGGTGCCCTTGCCTAAAGCTAAACTGTTAGATCACTCTTGCACCTACAGTAATAATATGATAGCATGGAGCCCATCTACCTTCATGTAAGCTCCGTCCATCGGGTGATACTCGCAGCCAATCAGGAGGGGAGGGAGTGCGGGTTTCTCCCTCTAGGTTTGATTTATTGCCCCATGCTGGGCTGTTACTGCACAGATCTGCTGCTAAGGCCAGGGGTTAATTGTCCCGCACTGGGGTCTATTTCTAATAGAACAGGCAGAGATATGGGACCTGACACATCCAAACGCTGGCACTATATTATTCCCCGCTGCTTCCATAAATGAAGCCTGCAGTCTCCTGCCTACAAAAGTCTCATCATCCAGAAGAAGGAAGCCAGGATTCAAGGCCAGTGATAGCCGGGAATGTCATCTCCTCAGAACGCAGCAGGGAGATCCACCTCATCTGTCATGACAAACACACTCCCTCCTCTGCTTCTTCACAAGGACCAGTGGGCGTGTCCAGTGTCAGCGGCCATTTTTTACCTGAATAATTACAGCATAATTTAGTGAACTGGCCAGTGTGAAGTCGAACAGTGCCAAGGTTTTGTGGGTAAATTAAGACATGCTTTATGGTGTTAGCAGTTTGCACCACAGTACATGTTCATTTGACTGTAAAAGCTGTACATAACATTTAAATACACATTAAAAGACCTCAAAAGGAAATTGCTCACATTCTACACTTAGGCTTGTGAAATCTTTACTTTTATTCAATGCGATGACCTGTTTAATTTGATCAGTGGTGTCATTTTCCATTTACACTGTTTTATGTTACATGTATCTGTTTCAGTAGGATTAAATCACATAGCACAGGGGCGTCAAACTCATTTTAGTTCAGGGGCCACATTCAGCCCAATATGACCTAAGAGGACCGGACCAGTATAATAATAATAACAATAATAATAATAACAGTGATAAAAGTTTCATTAAATTATCATTTTTACACCTACAAAGTTTCCTTCAAAATCTGAAAAAAAAATAAATGCAATTACTAAAAAATATTCTGCCTTAGTTTATCATTTACATACAGAATATTGGTAAAATTACAGACTTTTCTTAACACATTTCAGGTTATTCACTTTTTTTTTTGTAAAAGTATAGTTTATTAATGTAAACATTTTCATGTAATTTTACTTTTTTACACCAAAACAAATTTGCAGTTGTCATTATTTATGGGATATCATGATAATGTTTTACTGGTTTGACCCACCTGAGAACTGATTGGTCTGTATGTGGAACCTGAATTAAAAGGATTTTTAACACCATTTATTGTTTCTTCAGTGTCATTTTTTCACAATTTCATCCCAGGGGCTGGATCGGACCCTTTGGCGGGCCAGGTTTGGCCCCCAGGCCGCATGTTTGACACCTGTGACATACCACAAAGGTGTGCCATAAACGTGATGTGAATAAAACTAAACACTTATACCGTTTTTTGTTTTTTTTTGTTTTTTGTTTTTTTTGACTATACAGAATAAATTAGCTTCTAAATTAAATTATTTAAGTTAATTTCAGTCAAAGTGTCAAGACCTTTTATTGGTGAAATTGTAAGAATTGAAGTGCGTAGGGTGATAGTTTGTAAAGCAATAAACCAACAGCTCCAGATCTGAAAATAGGGCCTCAGCAGAGAGTTTACACATCATTTACATTTAGATTCAGAGATCTCTGTTGGTAGTACGCAGTATTAGATCGTCTTTGCAAAAAAGTAAATAAATACAGATATAGCCAACATAAATAGTGGGTTGTGATAATATAGTCTAATTCAATTCTTCTTGATTTTTCTAAAGTAAGTATAAATATTTTTCCCAACCTTCTCCTACATGTACAAAGACACAGTCAGTGGGAGGAGGGTTCAGGGTCTAGTTTCAAGACACTTGAACATGAAGGCAAAAGGCCAGGGACTGAATATGCTCTACATCCTGAGTATCAGCCTCTCAATACACATTCACTACATTGTTGTTTGGAAAATGAACAACAGAAATCATGTAAATCACTAAGAAAAAGACTGCCTGAAGGTCTTGTTTTCAGGTATTTCATCTAAAAACTTTTAGATGTACTATAAAGTACTATTACTGAAAGTTGCCGTTATTTCTAGGGCGTATCCTGTCTATGGAGGAAAAATGGAGAACAGGTTAATCAAATTTTCACAGCAATGCTTGGAAGCACTTATTTCCAGGATCCAATGGAGGTAATAAATGTTCTGAAAACCAGTCAACAGTGCCAAATCATCCTGCTGTGGTGCACTGCATGTAGTATTACACTGCAGTGTGGTTGAAAAATGCTTAAGTGTGAGAAAAGCGATGGGAAAAATATACCGCAGTGATTGAAACACAAGCAAGAGGTTGATTTCCAGGGTTGGTGAAAGACATTTTCAGTTTTGTGTCTTTGTTTAAACAGTAATCTTGGCGTTTATGATAACTGCATACTAAAAGTGGAAAACATCGACAGTCTATAAATGAATTAGTGTGTAAGCTCCATGACGGCAACCAAACTAACTTCTTATTTACAGTGCTGCTTTTTCCCCCAAAGCAGAAGTGATGAGCCACGCTCTGTCAGAGGATGGATGCCGTTTTTCTTCTTTGATTTTATATGGATATAAAAGAAGGTGGCAAGTTGTTTACCAGACAGTCCTATTTGCCTCCACATTCATAAAAATGTTGCAAAGCTGTATATGTGCAGTTAATCAAGGTTTGGAGTCTCTCTATCAGTTGTTAGTGTCACATGTATCTGTTCATATCAGATTTGGTATCTGTTCTGTTTACTTGTATAATCCCCGCCTTGCTATCTAATTAGCGTGTCAGCTACGCACACTGAACAATGTCAAAGTCTCTGTTTATCCTTTTTATTTGCATATGTTTTAAGCATAAGCACGGTGGCCTAAGCTTATTTAAGGTGCTGCTACTCATAGAACTTTCCACTTGAATGAATAAAACACAGCAAAATCAGGGGAGGATGAAATTAAAAGAGTATCTGTTCACCACCCAACAGTGTCAACAGTATACAGCGTTGTAGATATTTCATCACAAGCACCAAAATCAAAGGTGGACTACCTTCAAAGTGCGATTTAGAAATGAACACGCTTTCATTTCTACCAAGAAGTGTGATATGTTATTTAAACAGAAGAGGGAATCTTTTGATCTAAAAAACTGGTAATCTGTTCATGGGGGTCTAAAAGATTCAGTAAAATGAGTGAGTAGAAGAAAACAGCTGAGTGTAACATCACAGGGCAGTGCTGCTTCAAATAGCAAATAAGCACAACAAGTTTATACATCCCATTTTAGTGTGTAAAACCATTAGTTCAATTATTATAATATGCCCTGGCTGTAGAGTGAACACAGCTAGAAGATCAGAGAGAATATGCATGGTATGGGCCAGCATTCACAGAAACACTGTTATCATACTTTGTTGAAAAAGTAACTGAGCGTTCCATTTCTAATTAATTCACCAGACTACATAGATGCCAAACAAGTACAGACACTTCATCAAAATGAAGTGGAAATCATATGAAAGCATTATACTGTCATGAATCAGTCCGGTATATTGAGTTATTCACAGTAACTGAATAAGAGCTGGTATATAAAAACAGAGAGAAAAAAAAAAACACAAATTCTCTGATGATGTCCACTTCAGCTGCAAATTACTACAATAACGCAACAGATATGTCTGCAGAGTCCTTCATGTTGCCTTCAAACAGGATCAGTAAAGTGCCGTTATTAGACTAAAAGGTGCAATCGATGATTGCGTAAATGTTTCTGCAGTTAAAGGTGTCAGCATTTAAAATGGTTGACTGTAGGTTATTTTTAACTGAGTGCTTTTTTTTTTACCAGGGTTTCACTGTATTTCACAGTAAGGTCAATGCATCAACAGCACTGCAAGATAATTTTACACTGTTCAAAAAATGGATACCAGCAAAAAAAAAAAAAAAAAAAAAAAGAATTCTAATATTATAAAAGGGTTACAAGATGCATCTATACTTTCAAATCCTAAAAAATATCTAAGACGATATCATTAGAAACTGCAATAATTAATTCACTCTGTATCATTACAGTGTTAAAGTTATACACCAGGTCAGCATGGATACCTCTGGGAGACAGACCAGACCTATGATATGGAAAAGTCCAAGTCCAGTAAAGACTGCAAAGACAACCTGAACCAACATTTAAAGGAACTTCAGTTTACAGATTAACGTCCAATTCAGGGTATCTGCAAGTTTGATGAAGCCAAATTTATGGTGTTTTTGGATGTTTTTCAAGGCATCTTTGATCAAATTCAACACCTTACCTTCACAGAACCAGACCTCAATAGTCATTATCTTGAACCTGCATAAACATGTAAACACACATTTCAACTGCTGATGTTAAAGCTGCTAAAGCTCATACCTGAAGACTCCACCACTGTCGGCGTTATTGTAAAACACTAATATATATTGCTAAACACTAATTTGACTTCTTACAAAGCAAATATAGCAATGTAATTTATTGCATCTTGCATTTGAAAAGCAGGTTTAAGGATTAGTTCTCAATTTTGAGGATAATTAAGACCTTAATTTAGGACAATTACATGTAAGACTTTTTAATGGCAGGTCCACCGGTGTCCACAGAATAAAGTCCAGGAAAAAAAAACTGGTTTGTCCAAGCATTTGTAGCAGTTTGTAAATATTATTGCACACTTGCAAGGACAGATAAGTTTTGTAAAATTAAAATCATCTGGACAGAATTGCTATGACAATTGGAGGAAAAAAATGTATTAAGAAAAATATCTGTTTAGTGTGGATATGGCACAAAACTACAAAACAGCTAAGAATGTAAGCAAAGTAAGTAATTATAATTACAATTATTACAGTGTATTATGTAATTACAGTAATTACAGTGGTGGGGGAAAAAAAAGTCTTTGGATGCACAAAGCATTTGAGATATATTTTTGATGTATTCATTGAATTCTGCCAAGTATTGTTCCATTTCCCAAACCCACATGCTCCCTTCTGCACATAAACTGTCCCATCGAGGTCAAAACTGGATGTTTCTGCAAAATAACACATCCAAGGCAACAATTTAACACAATTTTAATTTGTAATCATTTAGATTCATTTGCGTCTGATGCAGCAACACCTGTCGAATGAATACTTCAATATAATAAAGGGAGCCTGGAAACCTTTTCCCACTCCTGTAGAATGCATATCACAATAATGATAACTTCTAGGTCAATAGTCAATTTAATCCTACAATGAAAACACAGCTTTGCACTCATACACTTAAACAGAATAATGTGGCCTTGCAAATATCATCTCTCAAATGGCTTGTCTGACTGATCAAAACCAACGCTAATATCAAGAGGCAGGCGGACAAACAAAACACTGGAATAAAATTAGCAGAGTTGATGCGGGAAGCAGTTCATAACCTTTGCTTTAATGTCATGCCCCGTCTCTGCCCTTAATTATCTGGCAGTCACGCAATGAACACCAGAACCTCTGAAGTCACCTGGGAGATGTGGCTTGATGATGTTTGTCTTATCATCATCAACAACCGGGAATCCGAGCCATACTGGGAAGATAAAATGTAGGAGAGCTTCACGAAAAAGAGAGAGACACACACAGAGAGAGAGCCTCGTCTTAGTCAAGGGGTGAACGAGAGTCTCACTGCTGGAGATCCAGGTAAGAATGGGTGAGTAATACTGGAGGCAGTTAGGGAAGGAGAGTGGTTGATTTGCATTGCAGTGTGTGGCCCGATGCATCAGCAGTAGACAGGTATATTTATTCTCTACAGAGGCTCTCCTCCCCAGCACTCCCCTGGCTGCCTCTGAAAGCCATCCATCCCCACACCTGAATACGCAATGAAATCATCTCTCTGCCTCCCCGGGCATTAATAACTCAACCCTGGTGGCTGGATGGGCCCGGTCGCACAGACAGGGCCAGGAAACAGATTGAGAGAAGAAAGGTGGCTGGGTACAGTGGACGGCTGAATTTCAGGGTGGAATATACTGAAAATATGCAGCTAATAGAGCATCTGGGGTAGAAGAGAAGCCAAAAGAATGGACTTATACAGTTCAACAACACTGGCTTTTCACCCTCAGATTATGAACAATGACACAAAGCCCACAGTGGGATCCACCAGAACTGTATCTTATAATTAATTTTACTTTCACTTAAAAAGACTGGAAAAATGTTTCATCTTCAATGATAAAAGCATGAAAGATGTTATCACAATAAAAGTCAAAACTCTTGTTCTTCAGTTTCTGGGTTTTTTTTATGCTATTCTGAGGGCAACACAAAGAAAAAACAAGGACAGTAAGACAAAAGCAATCTGAGCTTATTGTCTCCTGTTTCTCACTCTCTAAAAGAAAAAAAAAACATCAATTATTCCATCTCCCAGCTTCTGTTGGTCTTAGATTTAGAGGTAGCAGAAATCTCAATTCGCACTAGCTGATAAAAAGCAAGTTTTAATTATAATTATTGTTCATTTTTTTATGTTTTCATGTAGGTATATTTTGAGGTGATATCTTTTATTAGGTCTGACTGGATCGCTCTGCTGCCTCTCTTCGTGCATAACATTCATCTTCAATTTGAGACACAGTCACTTTCCATTTCTCTTCACCTCTGCAGACGATGAGATGCGGTACACAAGTACATCGTGACGCAGAGCAAATCTAAAAGCCCATACAACAAATCGGTTTAATTAGCAGGGGAACTCTCATGTCTGGTAGCTCGCTCATGACATCTGTTCTATTTAATTTCAACTCTAATAAATGCTTAAGAGTCAAGAGAAAAGCTTAAGCTGGAGACGCTATATAAAATGAAAATAACTTTAAATGTAAGTTCTAAAGGACCATAAGCAGCGTGCGTCTGCATAATGGGAGGCTTGAAGATAGTGAAGGATCAGACAAGGTGACATATGGATGTTGAAACTGTGCAAGGAAAGTTGTACAGTTATTTCAGCAAACATAGAAATCATATTTTGCATAATTTTCAATTGAATGTTCAGTACAGTGTGAACTAGAAGAGACCTGCAAGAACAGTGTTCTTTGATGGTTTCTGCATAAAAGAGGTTTCTGTAGTTTTTATCAGGTCTAACTGGTCTGAAGTGAACTTCAAAGGAAAAGAGGGTTACCTGAACTCAAATATACTTTATTTGCAGTGCTTCATATATATACTAATATATATATATGGGATATAATCTGTCTATTTAAACAAATGACCTGTCACAGCACATTAATTCAAATTCCATATTCAGTCTGATTAAGTAATTGTAAGAATAAGGTGACCTGGATGTTTTGTTTTTTTAGAAAACACTTATATGTACATCCCTGGGTGGTGATCACAACAGGGTCTTTTTTCATGCATTTAATTCATATCTTATTATAGTTTTTCAAAAAGTTGCTACCTTATGGGTACAGTTAAACAAATGTGAATATTAACGTTGCAAAAAGAGACTTTTAGGTACATTTTCTGAGTTTCTGGTCAACAAATAAAGGCATTGACCAATCATTTTCTCACACTCATGGGAAAGCAGTTTTGTATGAAAAATAGCCAAAAATGTGCTATGTAACAATAACATCATATAAATGAGATCTAGTTTGCATTGTGTATCTTTCTGTCCAGAGAAAAAAAAAACAAATACAGTCATGGCAAAAAGCTGTAAATTCAAATGTGAGTTATTTGCCAATAAAAGTTTTTAAAACTTATAAAATGCTTATAATTGTTTTAATTGTGAGCCTCAGAATAACACATCCAATAAAACTTAAAGCAGTAAAGCTTGTGAAAACATCATTTGTGTCATTGCCAGAACGTCTGGCCACAGCTGTTGACATTATGCTAATTTATTATCTTAAGTAAAGAGTGAACTGGTGTTTTTTTCAGATGTGCTGATGAATAAGAGTCAATGCAGACACTGACGCCAGTTTCCATGCAAGACATTTGTGGACAGTAGTTCATAGCGTTGTAGTGTCTATTCTTCAGGCTTCTGTTGTGTGAAGGCTTCCTGTTCACACCTTCTTCAAAATAGGCTCATGTTTGTTTTCTTACATAATTAGGGTGAATATGGAGCCTGATGAGTCCAAAACCAAACAGATTTTTGTGGATTTCACACAGAGCAGTTTATAGCTTCGTCCATGGTTTGTCAAACTACGATGATATTTTTCATATATATATATATATATATATATATATATTCACACAATGAAACTGGCAAACACTGTCGAAAGAACCAAATAGCTAGAGTCAATATTTGATTGATTCTTTGGAATTACACAATATGAAATCCACTTCCTGGTTCAAATAGGTCATTCTTATATTTTCTGTTATAATGTCTTCGGTGCCACAGTGAAGATCACATGATCAAGAAAAAGACCTCTGGGTTAATTTAAATGTCAGCATCTGCTTCTCATGTTTACAATTACCCAATGTGAAACAATCTCCCACACAAACCATGTATATATAAACTACACACTCTCATTTCCCAACCCAGCTGACCTCACCCAATTGCATGCAGCCCATGACCAGCTGTGCCAACTCCACCGGACTGTTCATCCTAATCAAACTGCCTGTAGCATCCTGACTTGTTTGGGGGGGGAAAAAGAAGAATCCGGCGTCTATCAGCTTTGCTAAACCACGTACCCCGTAGCAGCTTCGCCTCTCTGCCGCCTGTCAATTCCACTAACACAAAGGCAGCCAATTGCCATCTCCACAACCTGCAGCCTTTCAATTCCACTAACCCACATATAGGATCACATGAAGGCAGGGAAACAGGAAAGGAGTATTTCAAGTGGTATTTTAGTTCACTGCGCCGTGCTTTCTCACTTTTATTTCTCTCACTCAGAAATATTGTTCCTGTTGTGCGTGTAGAATACAACATTTGTGTGCTCTTTTTTCCCCTGTTTTTTTTTTTTCTTTCTACGTTTTGCTTCAATGAGGAAGGGACAAAAAGGGCAAGATCAAATTCTGCTCAGGATTTGAAAACTACTTTTAGCTCTTTCACTGCTATAGGATCCTTCTCAAATTGCCAGTGAAATCCAACAAAGTCAATCATTTTACCTCAAACAAAAGAGAAAAAAGACTCAGCTGCACATATCTGAAAATCACACATCAATCGGGAGTAACAGTGAGCTTTCCTTTTAATTCTCTCTGGAAAATATATCTGTAAATGACATTTTGCTGAGGATTCAGCAGAAGCAGACAGTGGAATCCATGATCTATTTGGAGACGGGAAAAGACAGAAGACACAAGACAGTTCTAGTTCCCTGTGATTAATTTGTTATTTTAACTTGGTTACTGAAATTAATAAACTGAGCAAGGTGAACTTGTGTGCAGTTATTAAAATGATGCTCTTGGCTACAAAAACAGTAAGATACCTGGGGGATTTATTCTATTCTGAAACAAAGGCTTATACATATACATTTGCCAATTTTTTAGGATCCAGTCTTGGTGCAGAGTAGATAGCAGGCCCTAAAATTTTGATTATACAGCTAACACATTTTAACCCTATAACACCAAATGTATCATATTTGATACATGTATTTGAAGCCCTCTACATCAGTGTTTCCCAACCAGGAGTACGCGGAGGTACTGCAGGGGGTACGCAGCACATGGGGAGTTTTTTTTTTTTTAAAAGAAGGCCTTACAAAAACTGTAGTCCAAAAACTCGTAATATTTGTAAAATGACAACAGAATGTCTGCTGTGGTCAATTATTTTTATTCCAAGAAAACATATTCTTTATTCTTAAGTTGAATTAAGTTGATGCTAAAAAAGAAGGAGAGAGAGCCTGACAAGTTTATGTTCAATTTAAGAAGATTAAATAAAATGATTTTCATCTAATAACCACTGTGTTATGCTCTATTTTTGGAGAATTATCAACGCTATGTGTGAGGGGTACTCGTGGAGTGACAAGAAGGCTTAGGGGGTACTCAAGCCAAAAAAGGTTGCTCTACATGATCAATGTGATATTTTTTTTCTAGAAAAACCTGATGTATACAATTAGATACATGCAATACATGGTTAACCCACCAGGGGGAAGGAATTAGTTCACCAGAGGCCTTTCCAGTGACACTACAAATTTTCATTAATGACGAAGAAGGGAGAACTTAGAATTACCAATTTGTTAGATATGTTTGTGTTATTTTATGTTTTTGTTTGTTCAAAAATAATAATATTTGAGCACTGAGTATCAAATATGATACAAAGCAGAAGGACCAATAAAGGCTCCACTTTCAGATAACTGGTATTTTCTGTCAGTTATTTAATGGTTCAGGCTTTAAAGGAGTAAGAGACAAAAAAAATAGTAAAATATGCCTTCATAACCAATGGACAGCTACACTAGTTTAACAATAACTGACAGAGAAACGGTGCCTGTACAATAAATCAAACACATTAATGAGAAGCGAGAATTCCACATGACAGAAAATATCACAAAACTCAACATTGTTGTCAAAAAAATATGGTGCAAATTAATAAAACTGCACAACAGTACTGAATTGTCATGTAATAAAAAGGATTAACAAGTCATGCTGACAGTGCTACCTGCATTCCACTACATCCTCTCGTTATTCATTGCAGTTTTAATTAGGAGTCTGAATTCTAAACATGACATGTTACAGTTACTTTACAGACTCCCACAATTAAAAGCAAAGTTCAGTAATTTATTCAACCCATTTAAATTCAGAATGTACTAGACCTCATTTGTAATATTACCAAGTAAACAACAGGAACTATGATAATAACACATTAATAATAATCTAATTGGGTGAACTATTATTAAAATAAAAAAAACAATAATTAAACAATAACAGAATAATAAACAACAAAACCAGTGCCTCTGTTTGTGCCAGTGTTGAAATTATTCATGTGTTCAGTGAGTTTTATTATGTTTGCTGAAAACTGATATTGAATGGTCTGCCTTGTCCACATGTACCCTATTCTGATTTTGTCCTCTTAAGTCTGCTTCATTGATATCATTATATGTGCATTTATCAAAAATGTACAGTTACAAGCAATTTATTCCTAAACTGAGAAAAAAGGTATATTTGTTAGTCTCCATCTTCTTAGAATAAACTGAAAAATGAGCTGGAAATTTAAGGAGCTTAGATTATTACAACTAAAGTGATTTTTAGTGAGTTGAAAGCAGGCACATCTGATCTACAGCACGCACCGACATGAATGATTATGATGACTTCGAGTTGTTTTTATGGATTTAGCTGCTTCCCACACAACAGTCTATTCTTCAGTGTCCTATCAACACAATATATGAAAAGTCAAAGCCCTTAGATCTTTTATAAGTAATTAACCTCACTTATCATCTATGAACCTAAAAACCTGCACTATATTATGAATAAGATAAGATAAAATAAGATAAGGGGAAATTCCAGGTTACAGCAGCAAAGCACAGAAAGCACACATAAGCAGAAGTACAAAATTAAAGAATAAAGACAAATCGAAAAAACTATGTATACTATTTTACAGATGTGTGCATGTTGATCAAGCTACAGGTTCAACAATGATACGATTTATTATTTGGAGTTATTTGGAGCAGTTTGTGTTGTGGAGCCTGACCTGTAATACCTCTCTTTCACTATAAGAAGATAAAGCAAAAAAGCTCAAATATTTGTGGTTCACTGCAAGTAAAAAATTCCAATCCTACTAAACAGACAGGCTTATTCACCTTTTAACAGTTTTCTCCTCTCCTTCCATCTTCCACCTGCTCTGCCTCCCTTTCTGGGCGACCACCCAGGCAGCCGTCAGTGCCCACCTGATCATCTCTTAGTATCCGGGCAGCTCTTATGAGCACATGGTTCTTTGGCCTGCTGCGGACCTACTTCCTGATGCAGCTGCCACCTGCCCAGTCGTGTGTTTTTTTGCATCAATCTCACTGCAGCTGGAGCCAAGTGGTCGGTCCAGCGTGTGCTCATATATGCATGCCCGACTGTCCATAAGCATTCATTTACACACATGATATTTGCTGCTGTGTAAACGTGGTGCAGCAGGGCCGTCAGTCAAACAAAGATGGACATGTTGAGAAATGGGAATAGACGTCCGACAATCACACTGCAGGATGTGCTTTCACACTCAATCCACAGAGTGATGGTGACAGAGACACGAAATAAACTTAAATCCTAACAGCCTTCACTGTCACCCCACAGAAAACTCCCTTCTTTGTTAATTATTATTATTCATGCCTCCATAAGAGGTGAACCACGGAAGTGATTAAATTGGCCTCAAGTCTAAAAAAAAAAAAAAGGTTCTGTTAAATGCCGTTGCTTGCCTGCAAAACTGTTATTGCTTTGGTTTTCTGCTCCATAACCTTCCTGAGCGCCTACTCCTCCTCTCAAGTGTTGACGTCTGAAAGTTTCAGGCTGAAAGACAAGATTGTGTTAGTACAGCTGGTCCCTGGAGCGGACGTGGAATGTGTAAAATCGAACTAAGTCCAGCGCAGGCCACCTCACCGACCGCCAATACTCCACATCAGCCTGTGGTTTGGTTTTTTTAGTCATGATGAGTTCCAGACACACAGTGAAAACAACGTGCACGGAATTGAACCGCACTGATTTTAGGTCATCCTGTGTATTTTCAGACATAATAAAGAAGTGTGTATGACTGTTTCCACCGGCCTCTTGGGGACCAATCAGTGAGAGTGTCTGCTGTTGACACCGAGTGAAGAGAAAGGAGAGAGACTGAAGAGCAGAGGGTGGTTGTGTGCTTCAGTGATGAGAGTGTACGAGATGAGGACAAGAGCATGTTGCAGCCATGTTAGGCCAAGTGAAGATGGCAGGAACAAAAAGCCTTGTTTAAAGTGATTAGCCATGCGTCAGTCACAGCACTTTGAAGACAGACTCAAGGCTCTCAGAGTGGAAAACAACATTTTGTGCAAATCAACATTTCCTTGCTGTCCCTTTCAGTTTGGTGTTTGTTAAGTCAGATGTTCCCTAGATATTAGGATGGGTAATCTGAACAAAAAAAAAATCTCCATATACACCATTCCTCATAAAGTAAAATATGATTACCTCTTCACATGAAATTAATGTGGAAATGTGATTTATTCTTGATAGATAGTGTGTAAATGGATGTGTAATCACTGTACATGGACAAAATTGATTCTTGTTTATAACTAGGAATAAAAAGACAAATTCATGTATTTCTATTTATTTACCAGGCAGTCCCACTGAGATCAAAAATCTCCTTTGCAGGTCAGTGCTGGTCATGTTAGCCATACAAAATGAACACATATAAGATAAACTAATGAATATTAATACAGAATAACAGCTACTGAGACACAAAAACAATGACATTCCTCACTCACTGCATTATTTACGATACCCTAGTCATTAACAGATGAGTCTTTATTGGCAACGGTGTATTTTAACATATAATTCTTAGACAGAATATATCATTTTAGTTTAATGATTGTGAAGGTTTACGCTATGCAAATTAAATCAAACTCATCATGCTTCAATATTTTTGCTTTTCACACTGTCCTCATTTTCCTTGACTAATGTGCAACAGTCTGATTGAAGACTCTTTTTTTCAGTTTTATGGGTGCTTGGATTCATAAAACATAACTAGTCATCCATTACAAGCAGAAAAGATGCAAGAAACATAAAAAAAAACACACCAAAAATGAAGATCTGAATGCAAAAAGAGGTCTGATATCAGTTGAATAGAACTGTTTTGGTGACATAAAGGATGAAATTGACCAAAACAGATACTTTCAGTCTGTGATTCAGTCAGACTACCTGCTTTCAAAATCATTCAGAGGAAAACCTGCACACCATTTACCTTCTATTATGTTTGGTTCACAGAAACCAGTTGTGTGAAAACAAAAAAGTGCATTTTAAAGATTTGTATTTTCTATTTATTAGTATTTCTTGCATTGTTTTTCATGCAGATGAACTCTTACATCAAACTCTTCTATAAAGTGACACCAATAATTTTAAAAGGATAAATTCCTTGCAAATTGTTTGTTAAATCATCTGAATAAAATGAGCTTATGCTAATATTTCTTTTCTGAGGTGGGTTGTATTTTCAGTTAGACAATGTAAGAATGTCACAGAAGCAGTTTATTTGCAACAGTAAACATTTATCAATAAGAGACTATCAACCACCACTATAAACTGCTTTAAATAAGCTTTTTAGCAAAGCAAGATTAATGCTACAAACATAAGACATTGCTCTCTGTAAAACAGAGTGCTTATACTATACTATAAAAAAAAAACTTTGTCTAAAGAGAATCAGACAGAGCCTACTTTTTAAAAATTACATGTCAATTTCAGCCCAATATTTGCAATATAATTATTTACTACATCCCACATAGATCAAGTTATTCAGCTTTACCTGAAATACACAAATATCCAATTCACACCTGCAAAAACCAGAGTCAGCAGGACCAGCAAAGTCATTGCTGATAGCAAGGTGATAATGACATGTAAATTACTCACAAAATGCATTATGTGTTGTGGTTATTGAGTCATAAATATAACACACGAAGACTGAGAGACGAAAAGGTTCAAGAGTGAGGAAGCACAGGGGGCGGCACCGTCTGTTGGATGATAGCCAGCCAGTATGGGACAGCGTTTGAGGTTAGAAGTCCTAAGGGGAACAGAGAAAGGGAAAGCTGCCAAAACTGGCTGTTAGGATACTAATTAAACCGTTGGCCCATTGTGGAGGAGAGGTTGAAAATATGCTGAAGCTCACCCCAGGAAGCACTTCTCAGCTTCAGAAAAGCCACACTCACTGAATCAAATTCTCCATTGAGCCATAGAAACATCTCAGCGACGGCCTTTCGATCGGTCTCTCTGCTGATCACCTGAACTCTCCGCCTATAGCTCAGAGTCATCCTTTACAGAGAAAAAGCGATTCCTAAAAACCTACTGTGGCTTCAATCACTGTGCCCTGTGTGCTGTGATGAGTTCTTCGTGTGTGCAGATCTTAAAAGGGGAAACACAATGCTCCGCCACACAATAAATTCTGCACAAACTCGGTGGCCATGCTTACAGTGCACTGACAACCAGCCGTGCTGTCTATAGCAGGCCTGTGTGTTTTATACTCTGGTTTATTGGACTATGAAAGTGGGAGCGTCTACCACTGACTCCAAATGAGTGCAGCAGCTGTCTCGCTTTGTGTGTAACACAACAGGCTCGAGATGAAATGATTTGATGACATGGCTGCTTCTATTTATTTTGCTTAATATTAGGAAAACTATTGAAACATACTTTATGTGCTTAGCATTGAAATATTTGCCTAACTTTCCGTCCCACAACACTCACAGCTGTTAAAACTCTACAGGTAGATTTTTTCAAACCTTTCTACACAACATCAAATTTAACTTTCAGACAGAATGGTCCCTTTGGGCCCCACAAAAACCGGCGGTCTCTTTACACTCCATTTCTTTTAGAAATCCTGTATTCCTGCTACTGAAGGCGACTTATGAGATCCAAGAAAATTTTCAGTAAACTGCAGAATAGGGACATTCTACTGGCAGATGTACAGTCTGCACAGGAAGATGAGGTGAGCGAGGGCTTCATTTGTTGTATGTGGCTGCTGGCCAGAAGAATAAGGGCCATCAGTATTAATGTGGGCTCTGACTGTACATCCAAATACCTTAAAATATGTTTCTTCAGTGAAATACTAACAGTCAAAGTAACTATACACTGCACATCCTGAATGAAAGATGGCATTATTTCCAGTTCACCACTGATTTAACAACTGAATAATTTGGTTATAGAATTTAACGATGTGCAAAGTTCAATACTGTTTTTATACTTATTGTTATTATTACTGTTTTCTTGTAATATTTCTTATAATTATACTTTTGGTGTTGTGCTGCTACTGGAACCTTAATTTGGTGAGGGTTTTGCCCAAGGGATCAATAAAGATCTATCTAATCTAATCTAATCTAATCAGGCAAATTAACACATATGTGGGGGAAAAAGAGAGTAAATTGTTTGCCTTTGTGGTGGATGGTGTAACTAAAAATTTGCATTGCAGTACCTTTTAAGAGTCTGGAATTTTCATGACATACCAGTGTTTCACTTGAGTTTTTAGGTGACCAGACCTTTAAATTGTTTTTAGCTAAATGCAAAGGATGAAAAAGCATTATAACTGTGTGTATCTAAAGGACTTTGAATAATAGGTGGTAAGACTTTTTTCAGTTTTATGCAGGGCTACGAACAGCCTTGCATGAGCAGATTGTTACAGTTTCTGCAGCATTGTAAATACAGTAAATTATTGGTAATTAATTATTGCATTATGAAGTTAAACCTGTTACTAAGACAAGTCACACAGTCATGTTAGGATAGCATTATCCGATCTACTGCCTGGTGAAGCATTAAAGCTGGTGTTTTAGCTACGCTACTACACAGCACTATATGCTAAATGAATATTGTATGTGAAATTCAAACCAGTTCATTTGACATATTGCCTAACACTACTAAGCATTAAGCAGTATCCCTTCAAGCATTTTAGCTGAATGCTTCCTTACATAGTAAAACATAAACCCCAAATCATTAGTTCCATAGTTAAAATTGTGGTAACTAATAGTTCTTATATATTCTGTGCCAGTGGCAAACTCTGTGATCAGCTGCATTAATGCAGGTTCTAACCCTGAACATTAACAAAACCAACATTAGAGCGTGCAGTGCCTTCAGATATATCTGCTGCAGTTGCGATTCTGCCCCAGTTGGTCAGCTTTCCTGATAGAACACCCTACAGGCCACTTCCATATCGTCCACACACAGTCAGCACAGTTGTGGGACCCATGCAGAGGGAACTGGAGGTTATACAGCCACAGATGGCTCCGAGCTCAGACTCACTCAGAATTGAGAGGAGAGATTGGGAGGGTTAGAGTTTGAGAGCAATTTCTGTTCTCAGCTCTACACTAAGATAGGAGTTGATGATTTATCAGTCCTGGACTCTCGTCATTTTTAATTAAGGTTTCCACCTAACACACAACAACAAAGCACCAGCTTAAGTTATGCATAAGAGACTTCAATCTTCACTCACTAATTTATCTAAATGTATCTATTTTTCATTTTACTGCTTAAATTAATCTAAGATGACCTAGTTCCAAAGCATTCAGAATTCCCTTTGAGTGTCAACAACCATGGATCTCAATCACCATTTGAAATGTCCACAATAATATATGTAACATAGCTTTTCTAAATCACCACGTGTTAATTGTGTTTTTGTTTTTCAGAGCTGATCATTTTATATGAAATGTGTTTAACGTATAATATTTTGTCTTGAAATCATGCACTAATCATCAAATAACTAATTTTCTCATTGTTTTGTGTGTAGGAATGAATCACAACTATCTTTGACGTCTGCAGTTCACAGGCCATAAATGTACCTCAAGTACACTTTCATGGTGGCATGTTGTGAAAGGTTTTAGCTGCTTTCAAAGGCCAAGGCGATTTAGTAAATGAAAAATGCAAAAAAAATAATCCAGTCCTTTCATGAGGTGTCAGCTTTCTTTTGCCATTTTGTAAATGCTGTGTCTTTTATAATAATGTCTTCCCTAAAGGTGCAAACTTGTCTCTATAAAGGTCTTCAAAAGGGAAGTGAATTGTCAGGAAAATGGATACATAATTCTATAAGACTCCACAGGGTCCTTTCTGAAGTTTCTAATTTGCATCAGAATATTAGAATGAAATCTGTACACAGGACTAATTAATCAAAACCTATGCTTTTAGAGATGGGTTTCGAAAGCACATTTCATAATTAACAACATACTGACACCATCTAAGGAGCCATTTTCCAACCAGTTTTCACATCGGGACATTTACAACCTCATTACACAGGCAAAGTAAAATGAGTTAAGGGTCTTAATCAGGGATCAAGTAGTTTTAGACCTCACACTGAGAAGATTAAAGTTGGAAGTACCAGGGGACACCTGGCATTAGGGGTCTGAGCAGCTTTTTATGAGGCTTCTTTCTCTAATATCCTCCTTGCACCATCTGACCATCTCCTGTATAGGGGGGGAGTCCCTGCTGGTATACTTCACATTTCTCTCAGCGTGCATCTGTCTAGCTTATGGTCGGCAAGATGTTCAACAAGATCAATTCGACTTCTAATTACACAATCTAATGATGTTTCATTTGGACCGTCATTGTTGTATTTGGACACTTCTATGAAACTGGGACTTTGTTATGAATACAGGTCATTAATACTGTTTTTGTTACTGTTTATATACATCTGAGTATTTGCCAAATGGTGCACATGCTCCTCTTTCCAAATATTTGAAATTTTATGTGCAGTCGTAATAATTCAATATATATTTTTAAGCCACTGTAATGCAGTTCCTTTAAATAGAAACAGTAGGAAAGTATTTATTAAACAATTTCTTAAATTAAACTAAAAAAAAATCCTCCCTGTCTAATTATCAGAACCCAGATCAACAGAAAAAAACAACTGATTACTTCCCCAAGGGTTATCTCTTAAGGTTAATTGTTTAAGAAAAGTGTCTTGTAAGGCCTGTGTTAACATTACATTCAGTAGTTTCAACACACATGGCTAGAGGACAAACCCAGCCTGGGTAGTGGAAGATTTTGACACATATCACTAAAACTATCTTCACTGTAGTAAGTCATGCATGCATGGTAAGTCAGCACAGAAAGCAAAAGAAGTTGATGTCAGAACATCTCTAACAAGTGCTCAGATTGGTGAAAACAAGCACCAAATGGATTTGTCCTGCTGTCATCATGGACGAGGAAGGGGTGGGTGTGAGGGGTGGGGGTCCTCCATTTTATTAAAGCTGCACATAGAAGGATGTAGTGTGATAGGATCGCACTGCTGCATCTGGGACTGAGATCTTTCCATCATGATGTTGTCTGACAACATAATTATGTATTGTATCTCACTTCACACAGCTCGCCAAACCACATCAGCTGCAGCTCCGAGTCCAGCATCCCAGCTGCACTGAAGCTGAGGGAACGGAGGGACAATGGTGATGGGGGGGTGGGGGGTGGTTGTGGTGCTTAGAGCCTAAAGCTAAGCAAATGGAATGCAAAGGCAGTAGATTGGAGCGTAGACACAGAGGGGGCTGAATCGCGATGTCGGGGAAGCGCCAGTGGCCTTTCACTTTGCATCAACGTCAGATTAAGGGCACTGGCAAGAAGAGCAGGAACTAAAGCACCGAGGGGCAAGGGTGGCAAAAGAGTGTGGGGAGCTAGAGAGGAGAGTGTTAATCCCGAAGCCAGGGCTGCCACTGCACATAACTGGAAGGCCACTTAAAGGACTGGATTCACGATGAAAGATGATGAAGAGAAATGTGCCTCCACCAGAGAGGATTACCAATGCTGTGAGTTTAAGTTGAAGCTGCATATTTAGTGATAAATCCATGTGTTTAGTGGACACTAAACATCACAGCAGATGTCCCAAAGGCTTGAATTATGTTTTGCTCAAATTGCAGTTGGAGACGTTTTATGTTGTTTTCATGTAGCTGTGTTGGCGCTGCATGTGCACTATCAAGAGAACAATGGCCAACTGTGTGATAAAAGTCACCTACTGCGAGAGCTTCTGCACATGAGTACTGAGTGAAAAACAGGGTTGTAATCTGAAAATGTCCTTTTTACTGGGTATTAAACAATATGGGACCAGTGTTTTGAAATGGCATATGACCTGATTGATCTCAAAACACCAAAGTTCTTTTTTATTTTTTTGTTTGTCCATGTGCCATCTATTAGAAGATATTTTAACAGTGTACAATTTTATGCTAACATTTTTTGCTGCAAGTACAAAGTATCAAACATATCACTGCTCGGAAATGTGGTTTATTATGGTTTTTGAAGCAGCATTTTTACAAAGGCAAAAAAAAAAAAATGTAGGATCCCCTTCTTACAAAGACAGTCTCATGAAATCTGCCGTCTAACCCCGAACAGCTTTTGAAGACTGCGTGCCATGCAACATATCTGTGACCATATGGTTCCTCTGATCTGCGTGCCTACATATTTTTTTTTTTTTATTTTGTGTGAAAGATATAACAGAATCTCACTCAAGAATAAAGTAGTGTCTAAAAAAGGCAAATGAAGAATGGCGTCAGAGTCCAGTGTGGAAAAATAATGATGGTACTTCAGTTTTAGCAGCTTATCCTTAGGTAAGACAGCCGGACATTGGCGCACAGGAGCGAATTATAGCCTATGATACATTTGGCCACTTCTCCTAGGTCATTGTTGTGGAAATGCAGGTGCCCACTCAGTCCTGCTGCAGCCAATAGGGGATGGTAGGTAAAAGGGGCGGGGGCTCAAAGTGGCTTCTTAAATCTCCACCTCCATTAATCACACTTTGCACGCCTGCGGCCCACCGAGCAGTGTGACAGTGACAGCAACGAGAATGATTAATACTTAATGCAGCGTTTAAGAGAATGATTTATGCCATCTGTTAGTGGATGACATGCTGCAGAAGTTGGCTTCACCACTCACACACACTTGTCAGCAAGGATTAAGAGAATGATACATAACTTAATCTCAGGAGCAGCAGGTCACCTCCAAAATTAGGCTGATTTTGGACCATGAACACAAGGGGGAGACGTAGATGTGAGGGGTGGCTATAGGGGAGTGGATGTGCATAACCTCAGCACAGATTTAATTGGAGTTGGCCAGGAATAGTCCGCAAGTAAGCAGGCATTGCATTAATGGTGGGTCAGTCATTACAGACTCATTCTGTGCAACCTAATACACTGCAAATGATCCACCCATTTATTTCCGACTGCTTATCCCGGTCTGAGTCCAATAGCAGCAGGCGAAGACCATGACATTCAGC
Source organism: Maxillicosta whitleyi (assembly GCA_029822895.1). NCBI lineage: Eukaryota > Metazoa > Chordata > Actinopteri > Perciformes > Neosebastidae > Maxillicosta > Maxillicosta whitleyi. The sequence continues at coordinate 4,167,375 of JAPSES010000228.1, forward strand.
TGCTCCTGGGGAATCCTGAGGTGGTTCACAGCTTTGATTGATATGTTACACAAACCCTACAGGGTGTATTGGCTACATTTTTAAGTTGCCAGGAAAAAGTCAGCATCCCATTCATCTGACCTCCTCCTGTGTAAAGGAGCAGCAGCTCTGATGTCAGGCATCGTGACCCTGTGAGTCTGCAAAGAAAACTCATTTCAGTCTCTTCTATCTTTGATCTAAACCCGGGTTTATATTTGATGCAAGGGGTTAACAGAAGTCTTGCTGTAGATACTATCATGCAGGCTTCGATTTGGCAATCACTACCTGATTTCAGCCAGTAGTAATGCCAAGGCATCACTGAAGTAATGTACTGTTAGAGATCAGCCTACACAGTAAGTGCTTTTACATTCTTTCATTTACTTTGTAATACAGTGGAACTGCAGGCTTAATGAAAAATCTTTCTTGGAGTCAGAACCATTTTTGAGCTTTACAGCTATATATGCCTCAACATAACCTATAAATCAGGCTTAATGCTTTTGGTCATTTTATAAAACCTTCGACCACCAGATATTTGATGGACAGATCACAGATCATTTTCTAAATTGAAAGCTTTGCCTTCAGGCTCAGCTCCCTTTTCATTACAACAATCTGACTCAACAAACAGTTTTAATTTAGAGTTAAAATAAGCTGACACAGAACATATATGATGCTGTCAGTGTGCAAGAGCAGAGTCTGGCTATTGCAATTGCACTGTTACTAAAAAGTATAATCTAATCTTAAGACGTGACAGCAAATGAGCTGCATTATCGCTGCTTTCCCTCTTTCGTCTTCTGTATTCACTCTGAAATATTTACATATTCAAACAAACTGTCAAAGCCCCCAAACAAACAATTTGTTATCCACCAGAGTTTGCATGGTTAAAAATACTCTGCATCTGATCTGCATATAAAGTATCACTCGTTCGTCAGAGATTACTGGCTTTTCCTGCACACCGAATTTCTTGCTCTGTTCTTCACAGAGCTTTCAGATGACAAGGTGAACACAAGGGTAATCAGTCTGGTCACTGCTTTGAATCTTTCTTCTCTGAACGGTTGCATATTTGTCTCACGTTTGATGATCCTGCTGAGAGTTAATCAGCAAAATCAATCCTTAAACAACACTCGAATCTTTGCTTTTCTCAATAAATACTCCATCCAAAACATCACTTCAAATTAGTGTAAAAATCCACCTTTCGAGAAATCAGCCACTGTTTCATGGTCAATATATGTAAAAAAAAGAAATCAATTACTTTGCAAATACCCAGCGAAAATGATCCTTGTGTATAAGTGATTCAGTGTTAACCCAGCAAACACCTTTGAGGTTGAAGGAGCGGATGTCATGGGCGAGTGCAGGCTTGCCTATGGGCTCAGTAGTTCAGCTGCAGTTGTGTAGGAGTGTGAAAGAGAAGAAAAACCTGATGGTTCGATAAAGACACAAAAGTCCCACATGACACATTACAGACTTTTGCCTTTTAATATATTTATCATTCAGTTCTCTAAGTAGGCACAATTTGTGTTTTTTTAACACAAAAAATGAAATAAAATTTTAAAAAACCCAAAAAAAAAAAAAACCACTGTGATTAGCTGGAACAAGATACTATCCAATTAATTTAGAGTCTTTAACATCATACCCTCTGCACCTCAGGTTGTTAGGCAAATGTGGAGCTGTCTGAATATTAATGAAAGAAAATCACGGTGTATGTGTAAAAGATTTACTTTCCCTTGACCCCTTCGTTTAATTTAGCTTGTGGTTGAACGTTTGCTCTAGACTTCTGCTCGTCTGCAGAAAGAAATAAAACATGAAATAAATAACAAGGTACTTAAAGCAGCAAGTACCAAAATTTGTACAAGCAAAAAGCACACCATGGGGGAAAACAGCAGGGTACATATTATACAAAAGCAGAAATGTCAAAAAAATAGGAACCTGAAACATTCCATTTCTCCGATCAACAGAATAGTCACAGCTCATAAATGCCCAATTAAATACTAAAGTCTCCATGAAGATGATGGCGTCATCAATGCAACTTTGTAGGCAGGACAATAAAGTGCCAAGCCCACCTTTATGAAACGTGGCATGTCTTTCTATGAACTCAGATGTTGAGCCTTGTAGACAGTCTGCAGCAGACCCACTCATACAGACTCCTCATGATTGATTGATTGATACACAGTGCTAAATCAAAGAGCTGGGTGCCTTTTCAATCACAGCTGAAGTCTTTGAACATAAATAACAGCTACCATCTCGCCTGTGGCAGTTTCAGCTCACTATAAACACCAGCACTTGGCAGTCGTCATGCACAGTGAAAAGTCTGCTTGAGAAGGAGACAGAAATCTTCACAAATGTAAATTTATGTACACCCATTTGACACTTTCTACTCTTGATTGGTTTGTATTTTGGCTCTTTCTCCTTTCAACCCATTATCAGAGATGATTAACATTATTTTCAGGCCCAGTTGGGCAATGAAGGAGACTACGGGGTGGAACAGAGCCTTCAAAGTGTCACTAACCACAGCTGGTGTCCTGCCTGGCACTGACAGACAGCAGGTAACCCCTCCTGTCTCCTGCTGACAACAAAGAGCCACTGCAGCCATTCAGCTGAGACCTTAACCCATCACTGACCTGCCAGGTCAGTCTAACCGCACATTTAAGAGAGAGCGACAATTAGTAGTGACGACCATGTCTAGTTCTCTCTTGTCTGAAACCCTAGAAATAGCGATTACAATTACAAAGCCCTGGAGAAATTACTGCAGCAATTTAGTCATGCTTTTGAATAAAAAATAAGAGCCACATTTACACATTATTTCTGATGTTTGTCCCCGCATTAAACTTGTTTTTCTGTTCTACTTTGAGCGAGGCATTTATGCACACCATCTTGAGAACCATATCTCAGGATTTAAGAAGATGACAGTCTGCCAGTTTGGCCATTAATGGAACCATCAGTTTTGAAAACGAAGCCAAAAAAATATCTTCCAACCAGTTCCAGTAACTCTGGATGCTTGTTTTTGTTAATATATTTGACAATACTTTTTTCGGCGTGTTGCCAGTTCTCTAAGCATGAAAGGGAGAATAAATCAAGAGCAGTCTCCACTTGGCAGGAATGGATCTCCCTAAAGCAGATGTTTGAGCACAAATTACACCGAAAAAAGAAATAAAAAAGAAATATATATATATAAAGTATAATTATCAGGCTTATACCTTTGTTTAGTATATCTAATAGTCAGCTGAGCAGCATGTTGCTTTTCAGTTTTGTCTATCAAGTGTAAAACGGAAGACTGGACCACTGAACGGAGGATGACAGCTTCCTCACAGCATCACCAATGTTTACTACTAACAAGTGGTGAAATATTCAAGAAGATTTAACAGGCAACAATTTTGTACAATTATTTGCATTTGCAGTTAAGCCATTACCATGTCAAAAGTGGTCCAAATTCCTTAAAAAAAAAATATTGGAATCTTTTATGCATCAGCATTTGCATATTTCCTAGCTCTCCATAAAACTGATTCACAGTTGGTATTCAGTCGGTTATCACTTCATTGCCTCAAACTGGGTCATCATATCTCTAGGCACAATTACAGCCAAAACCTCAGCGAGACAAATCTGCTGTCAGCCGGCGTGCCACTTTTATGTATGAACAGCGAGCTGTCAGCGGGATGGGCGGAGATAAAAAACTGTGAGAAGGTGGAGAGGAAGTGTTGTGGATCATCCGGCAGGCCTAACAGGTCGATAGAAGACAAACGTATGTCTAATAAGCCAATGATGAACCCAGAGTGGTCCCTCTTGTGGGGTCCAGGCCAGCGTCTAACAAATGCGTTATTGACTTCACACAGACTCAAGCAGCCAGTCATAGAAATCCACTCTGTATGTGAGAGTGAGAGATGAGACATGAGAGACTGCAGCGCGGGTTAAAGTATCGATCTCACCCTCCAGCTAATGACAAACAGGACATAATTGACACATACCAGCATGACAGCTTATACATCGGAGGAATCATTAGGACTATTCAGCAATCACACAGTATAGAGGTGTTTTAGATATCTGTGGGAAATTCCTGTTGACTGAAAATACAATTAGAAACACTGCAATGTTTTACAAAATGAAAAATCAATTGTCATAAGAGGCCTCTTTGGTAGCACCGACATCTATACTGACTTTTATACTCTGCTGCTTTCAACACAAAAGACAGTTGCTGTGTTTGTTTTGGATTTATCTTTTCATTATTTTTTCTAATAACCACTGTTTGTTTTCTAAACTATGAAAAATGGCTGTTAATAGGGTCTGTATTTAGATCCTGATCAGTGGGGTAAAGTTAGGTTTACACTGAAGTGCTACTGTAGTTTATAAATGTACACTTAAATAAGTTACAGGTAATGAAGACAAAATGGCAAGATTACTCTCAGATGGATTATGAATGTGTTGGCTTCAAATAGAATAATAAAGTGCACCCTGTATAGTGCTTCCTAGAGGGTTGTCATGAACCACCAACAATAAGTCAAGATCGCATTAAAGCCATTTCATCTGCAGTTATTCATCATCGTGATTCAGTAATATTAACTACTGCTTTGGAGTTGCATGCCGTGCATTATGGGTATGACTTATAGAGCTCTAATGGTGAATTACAGGCGCCTGCCACTAAGTCCACTGAGTCAGACTGAATCGTGCATCACTATACTTGTGTGTTTGCTTTGTGAATATCTCTTCATTTTGCTGCGTAGGTCTAATTAAGCAGGAAAAACAGGAAAAGTACAGCTTGTCGTTTTTCTTTATCCCCTTAACTTTCCACCGAAAAGTGATTCCCCGTACTTTAGTTCAACTTTGCTGACTTAAATCCGTACTGAAGTCCCTTCACAAAATAAATAAATTACTGCAGTGTCTGCACCGACTGGATAATGAGATTAATTTACAGTACTGCTTGGTAAACAGCCTTGGCCTTATGTTTATTTTATTTAAATCTTATCATCTATTAAAAATACAAGTAACACAAACACTAGCACAGTGTCCATTAGGCTGATAGATGCTGACGTTTATTAGTTGAAGCTTTAGTCATATTACACTGGTTATTATGGCAGCTCCACAGTCTGTCACTATGGACCAAACATACATGACTTTTTATATATTTTTCTTCTTTAGATCATCAAAACCAAAGGTAAAAGTAATCAAACTCAAACAGTTTTCCATCTATTCCATCACAGATAAGGATTCTACTCTGCTTATCCACAAAACCGTTGTAAAAACATTAGGAGGATGTCATCAAGGGTGAAAGTTAACCTAATTGGGTGTAGCTTATCTGTTAAATTTTCATCTATAGCGTGAAGCTGACCAGATTGGGATTGTTTGCCTTTGGTCTAAATATTTTTGACATTTGCTATATTTCCTCAGATGTTGGAGAACCAAACTGAGCTAAAAATCAAGATAAATATTTTTGTTCTTCCCTGATAGCAGGAGGTCAACAACAGAACAAGGGACACACAACTACTCTCACAAATGCAGTTTATCACTTAATCTATGACATTCACCGGTGCACAGTGGGTGTTTGTGTGTTGTAGGTCACCAAAGTACACTGCAAAGTACGCCTGTGTTTCAGTTTCAGTCAGTTTCATGCTTTCAAATCCTTTTCTTTGTTTGTACAAATGCAGGCACATTCATTATGCTTACACCACCTAACCACTAATACATCAACCATACAGTTAATAATTACAGAAACACTTGTGTATTTGCACAGTCATCTGACTGGGAGTATGGAGACATCCACCACAGTTGCCCACATTTACTGATTATTTTCCATATAAACACATCCATTATCAGTAGATCTGTTTTCCTTTCCGTGTTTGCATACAGTGTACGGGTTTATATTTAGGCACAAACTTGCTTCCATGGTGTGTGGGTTAGCAGGAGTGAGGTGGAGTGTGTGATAAATGTCCTGTTTGGTGCTGACAGAGCAGGTCCTGGAAAGCTATATGGTCCCAGGGGCGGGAGGCTAATCACAGTGGTTTCTCTGGAGCCCTTCTTCCACTGAATGACAAACAACTGTAACTCCCACTCAAGAGAAAAACACACACAGCACTCAAAAACTGATTTCACTTCTGTCCAAAATGTTAATGATCAAGACTGTGAGCCTTTTAACAAAACAGGTGCGAGGAAGAGAACAAAAGCGAAAACACCAACAAAAAAAATCTTTTTTTAATGATTATTCTCTGTAGTCACAACATATGTTACAGTCTAATAAATTCACACAAGGCTTTAAAAGCACCTGAAAGGCTCTGACAAAACACAATGACTTTCCAGCTTTTCATTACCAGGAATTTAATTACCTACAACCACCAGAGTAATGAACGTATATGGAAGCTTCGTTCAGACCATCATGAGGCATTTGGAGTTTTCCATGCTTATCCCCTTGACAATATTTGCATTTGAGATCGGAGCTGATACTGTGTGTAGACACAGTTCTGTTTAACAAAACATTAATTATGTAAGCTCAACAAAAGCAAAGCTGAGTCCCCTGCCCTCTATTTTTCTTTCCCTCATTTTTTCGTTCCCTAAACCCAATCCCTCCATCCTGCAAATCACAAACACAGGCGCTGAGACACACACAAAGTGCAGTGAAGCGGAACACGTCTGGCTACACAGCCCGTCAATCTCACACTGCTATGTGGCCTTGCTGCGGGATGACACCAGCTCTGCCCAGTCTAGCTGCTGGTGTTGATTTGAAGCCTTACATGGGACAGAAAGAGACAGAGGGGAACATGAAGGAAAGGAAAAAATGGAAAGACAGCAGCAAAGGTAAAAAGACCGAACGCAAGAGTGAGATTTAAAGACAGAAAAACTATGGGAGAGGCAGAGCGAGACGGGAGAGAGCAATCTGAAAGATGTGCTTGTGCCCACCAAGCACCTCTTTTTCAGCTCCAGCAGCACTAAACACATGCATATGAAAAGCACCGGTTCAGAATATAGCTGAGAAATCCCAAGACCTCATCTGAAGTGTGGCGCTGTTTTGCTGAAAGAAATAAAACATTTTGAATTCGTATAGCGCTCTATGCTGTGGGCGCTAAAGACATGCAAAGTTCTCACCGCAGCCAAGAACATGTCATAGAACATCTGAAAATAATGTGAAAAAGAGGGCGTCCGTGGAAATAGAGGCCCCCCCGTGAACGCGTAGCCGAAGGGTGTGTAAGGGGGTGGAACGGTGTCAGATGAATGGATCAGGTCGATCGAGACGTGAATGGAGCACTGCTTTGAAAAGAAAGTATGACAAACGCAGCCGGGGCTCGGCTAGTCATAATAGCATTACCACCTTTTCTCACCCCCATGTGTTCATTTCTCCCCAAGGTAAGAATGACTTTTGCTGAGCTCACTGGATAGAGAATCCTGGAAATCTCTGGCACATACTAAAGGTGCACTCCATGATATCTTAATAGTAATCCTGCTCCTTCAGGCAAAAACTGAACACTCTGCTCCACTCGAGTACAGATGACGTGCGCTTCCACATCACTATGAGGACTTCATTCTTTTTTCCCACAATTTGAAGAAAAGGAAAAGGTGACAGGAAGTTTGTGTGTACTTGAGAATTTTATACTTCATAAATTAAACTAATCGAATGGATATGTACACTTACCCTCATATTAACCAAAAACTGTACAAACTTTCATGAAACTTTGTCATTGGCTCATCACACACCTTAGTTTCTAAAATGTACAAAATATCAGTTTTTTTAATAAAAAGAATATTAAAACACTATAATACTAAAACACTATATTTCACATGTGGCCATGGTTCAGTTGGTAGAGTGGGTCGTCCAATAATCGAAGGGTTTGCGGTTTGAATCCCGCTCTATCCTAGTCAGTCCGTTGTGTCCACTTCACCTTCCTTGCCTCCAGTACACTGGTGTATGGATGTGTATGAATGGTCAGTGGTGGTCGGAGGGGCCGTAGGCGCGAATTGGCAGCCATGCTTCCATCAGCTGGCTTCAGGGCAACAAATGTAGTTTACCACCACCAGAGGGCGAATGTGAGAGTGAATGAATAACGGCTCTATAATGTAATGTGCTTTAAAAGGTGCTATTTCATATCAGAATCACCTTTATTGGCCAAGTATGTGAACATATACAAGGAATTTGGCTTTGGTTTTTCTTTGCACAAGTTTCAACATGAAGCCAAAACAACATGAACCTAATCACACTTCAACATAGACCTAATATAGACAAACATTCGACTAGAGACAAGGACAACAATGAGATGAGATTAAACAGTGGATTTGTAATATGTACGGAGTGCAAATTGGAGTTTTATACACTGAGTGGAGGTGTACAGGGATCCAGTCTATTAAAATATATGAATATGTGTGTGAGAAGAGAAGAGAAGAGAAGAGAAGAGAAGAGAAGAGAAGAGAAGAGAAAATTTGGAGTAAGGCACAACAAAACTGCAGAATATTAGACAGGTGAATGTCAGGAATATGTTTTAACTGTACTTATTTACATAGAAAAATGCATAAAACTAAATAATAATTAAAAAACAACCATACAAAGGACATATAAAAAGCTGCAAATTTGGTTTCTTTTATTTAATACATATTTTCCTGGCTAGTAAAAGCATGCAAATTTATCTAATCACTAATTATGTGCCTGACAAATTAAGATACTTTCCAGACTGATGCCAAAAACATCATAAATCCCCGATCACTTGCTATAATTGTCAATCGTTACTTAGAAAAATCTAATATATCAGCCACCTCAGTATAAATAATGGAGCAACATCCCTACTGAACAAAAAATCTTTATCATCTCAGAGTATATATATCATCATCTCGCCCAGCTCTAATATCCCATATCTCTACCAGAGATGGAGCAACAGCCCAGTATCTTGACAAGCCAAAGGCCCATTTGTCTGATCCGCTGTAGAGACCCTCTCCGGTAATATGACCCTATTTGCAAGCAGGAGATCACATGACCACTCCTAGCTCAATTCCAGTGGTGGAGCAGTAATTTTTCATGATGTGGATGATTTTATCAAAGGCCGTGGAGAGAGGGCAGTGTTTCTCCACAGAGGCTGCCGTTACCAGCCCTGCAAAGGTGGGACTGAAAACAGGACCTGCATGCGACAGGAAGCTCTCCACCTTACATACTGCTAGAAGCCCAAAATCAGTGGCTGCAGAGATAATAACATAGCATGGAGTGTTATGAGCTTTCATGTTGATATAACCACTAATGACCTACCTGAGTGTCTGCCTGTCTGGGTTCGCTGGTGCCTTTTGGCTCTGTTGTAAAACCAAGCCACACACAACGCTGTGATAATGAATGAGATTGTGAAAGCTGTAATTTGGCTGAAATTATATTCTACACTTGTAAACACATATAGGTCTCTGTTGGCTCATTTACCCTGTGGTATCAAATCTGTTTTGAGCTGAGACTGACTTAAAGAACAATGAGAAAACAGCACATTCTTCAAGCGACCACAACCGGTACTTTATATATACATAATTTTTTTTTTTGTAATTTTCATCAGTGTCATGTTTTTTACATGACATTACATTTAGCAGATGCTTTTATCTCAAGCGACTTACAATAGAGGACATAAATATAACATATAGCAACAGTTTTGTCATTTCCTGAACACATTTGATCAAAACGGCAGCTCCACACAATCCCGGTGAATGTCAGCTTGAGACTGACAATAACAGGGCGGCTGCTGGCAGGACATGTGAGATGGTGCATTTTCCATTCCCTGTTCCCTCCTCTCATCTCCATGTGTCTGCATTTCCTCCACTTCACTTGCCCCCCCACCTCCTCGCACTTCTTCTTCACCTTGACCAGGATACATGACTGGGGAGCTGACAAGCCCGAGCTGGTGCATGTGTGTGTATGTGTGTGTGTCTGTGCCTCCTCTGAAGAATTTGTAGGTCAGAAAAAATATCCTCGCTGGGAGTCTGACACAGGGCTTAGGAATACTTTTTAGTCTGAACTGGTGCTAAAGCCTTGCTTATGAATGTTATATTATAGTGACCCATGTGTGGAGAATACAAAACGCTCAGCAAGTGGACACACTCTCCGAGGGAAAAAAAAAAAAAAAGCCTCTGTTTCTGCTAGTGACTGCAGACACAAAGCCATTACAATGTATTACAGGATAAGGGGCAAGACTATTCATGAAAGTGGCCTTCATGACAACTCCCTCAAGAGATTTAAAGTGTTTAATCTGAGGCACGCAGCTTCACGCGGAAAGCTGAGACAGTTCTAATCTAACAAGCCAGAGGAAACAAAGAATCTACTATTTTCTGGTCAATAAAGTCCTTAAAAAAAGGGGCACAGGAATGATATGATGAACGATTGTTTCACCGAACTGCTTCCCCTGAATGATACAACCTATCTTGCCATTTTCCAGTCTTGAGCGCACACAAAGCGGTAACGAAAGTATAAATCCACAGCAATTTCATCACCTAATGTTCAGAGCAAAGTCAAGAGGTGCCGTGAATCAATTTAGGTTAAAAGAGGTTAATGTTGTTTGCCCTTTTTGCTCTAAAAGGGCAAGTGTGTGACCATGCATGAGACCAAATGTTTGTGTAAAAGATGTATTAATAGATAGTAGGTGAGTGAAAAAAATGATAGTTATGCTTTGTGACATTGTTATAGCAACAGGAAAATAGCAGCGATAAGACAAAGGTGTAAGCCACAAAGACTCCAACTCATTCTGGGCATTAAATCAGACAAATTCATTCAAATCAACCATTTTCTTCTGTATGGTTTCCAAGTTTCACCTGATGTCTAAAAGCTTTTGCAAATTTTTGTGCACAATGAGGTGCCGCTAAATCCCCATCAATGGATTTCTGTCCCTAGACTTCTGCAAACACTCTATAAGCTAAAATCACAAGGAAATTAATTAGTACTGCAACTACTGATTATTCTCACTGCTGCATAATTTATGCTTTTCTCCATTTATCAAGTACGATTTAGTCTTTAAGATGTGAGGAAAAAAAAGTGAAAATGTTGATTAGTGTTTCTAAAAAGCCCAAGATGCTGAACAAAAAAAAAGACAATCATTTTACTGTTAAAGAGGTGGGAAAGAATCAGAAGATATCAACATTTAAGAATCTGCAATCCCAGAATTAAGAGTTTTTAGACAAACCAAACAATTACCGAGATAGTCGTTGATTAATGGAATAATTGCAAATTTTCTAGTTCTAGTCAGATAACATCCAATTAACCACAGTAAACCCTCCCCCCCAGAAACCTAAGGAAATCCCTGAGATGTCTCCATTACTGTGATCGCAAAGAACTGAAAATAGTGTAGTACTGTGCACATGTGCAGGCACGTACTGAAAGTAAGATCGTGACTTCAATCATCTAGATTTGAGAAGGGGGCTTTCTAAAGTGGCGCCTGCTCATTTTACACTCACAAATTACAGAGCAGCCAAATGTCCCAGGTGCATCAATTGACCCTCCTCCTCTGTCTCTGCCTCTCTCCTTCCCAAAATCGCACAAATGCAAAAAAAAACAACAAAAAAACAAAAGTGCACATTTGCCTCCAGGTTTCCAGGTGTGACATTTTTACTCTGCACCGCTGCTGCCATTGACACCAGGTTAGTATAATCAAGTTAATCTGTACAGCGGGAACTGACTAATGAAGTTACCTTCTCCCATTGCCCTAGGCTGGGAAATTATGTCTCTGTTGGGGGCCTTTTAACCTCCGCATGCGCAAATGTTTCAATCCCTCAGCCTCCGGAAACACACACCTTCACACACTCATTTAATGAGAGCCTGGGGACGCAGGCAGACACACATCGTAGAGACAGGTTTGCTTTGAGCTCATGCCGTTCTCTGGCACAGTCCTTCCTAAAAACACTGAATGCACTGTATATCTCTGAGAAGCCCTAAGGCTGAGAGGACAAGGACAAAGATGGTGAGGAAACATGGCCTGGTGAGGGACTGATGGAGCAGTGAAAGCAGAAAAACTACAAGCACAGAAAAAAAAAACCTTCATACAGGAAAGAATGTGACAGGTCCTAAGACCAGTCTTTTAGAAATCCAGGGTTATTTTGTGTTCAGTTTATGAAAACAATCCAAGATCCAGTTAGTATTTTGTAAATGCTCAAAAAAATAATTAATTAAAGCTTTAAAACACCTAAGGCCAACACATGAGTGTCCTAAGTAGATCAGAATAAAACCTGAGGCTGGTAAAAGAGTAATCTGATTTGTTATTTTCTACCTAATCTTATATTGATTATTTCATTTCCTGATCATTAAATCCTAGAAATAGTACAAAAGAGACTATGAGTGAATCTAAACAGCAGAACAGCTGTGAAAAAGCAGATGCATTCTATGTTTATCTTCTAGACTCAACACTTTCTGCAGCTGTTTCACACTAAAAACTTTATAAAAAAAAAAAGAAAAAAAAAGTCATGATTGATTACTATAAAATAACTGCAGAAAGTTGGGAAATACACTCACCAAAGTTAGTTAAAATGTTGGAATAACCTACATCTGGAAAGTCTGTGTTGTTTTTAGTCCTACCTTCCATTTAGGTGTTGCTTTATTTCAGTGTTTATCTTGGGAAAACCTTGTAAAGTCATTTTTAAAGTCCAATATACTGGATTTATTTAGTGAAAACTGAAGGTGAACCATTTGGTTAGTAGATTTTGAAAAATCTCTGGCCTTATTTTTCTTAAAGCAAACACTTTGCTTTTGAGCTGTGTATTTTAGGAAATGCACCTCTGAAGTGAACTGTTTGACTTCTGGTCCTGGAGCTGCAGGGCACATGGACCAGAATGCATTTGTTAACTATTAATAAGTGTTAAAACCTGATTTATGAACGCCTTACTGATATAGCTGTGGATAAACAGCCAAAAGGATTTTACAGAACCAAGCACCTTGGACATTATTCTTACTGATCCATAAAACATTAGCAAATTATTCATTAGCTATTACCGAAGCCATTAGTCATAGCATGTAAGTACTTTCCAAAAATGGTTGTGCTCTCATAGTCTACAGCAGGTTACTAACATAGAACAATACCAACGCCATATTTCTTCTCAATAACAGTCATCTCAACCTAATCGTCCACTCTCACTTCTCCTATCGTTAATTTCCTTCCAAAACACATCATCTGTAGGTCCAGGCACAGACAAATATTGCAGCTAAAAGAATAATCTTTCCCCCAATCTCGATGGAAACAGACAGACGGACAGACCAGTCTTAAATCCTTCAGCAGGCGCTTGTGGCGCCACAGGGACTCACTGGACTGGGATAAATCCTCAGTTCCATAGCCTCAGCACTGAATGAGCCTGTTCCCCCAGAAGCACATGTGCCTAACCAAGCCAACAGACAAGCAGTGAAGCGAGGAACCCTCCTCTGAGAGGTAAAACCTAGTTAATTCATCTGCCATAATGACAGTCTGAGCCCCCATTGCATCTCCACAAACCAACACTGAATCCCAATCAAAAGTTGTTTTCTGCTTTCACCAACACATCGTGGCCCATAGAATCAGACATTAGCCTCTTATCGCAGTTCAGAAAGAGGAATTAAGAAGTCAAGTTGTCTGGGAGGACTTTTCCTCCTTTGCTTTTCCAACTAGCAGTGAATAAAGCCAAGTTACCCAGACAAACACATTCCTGTCTGCCTCTTGTTCTGGCAGCACTACCTCAGACGTGACTTGAGTTAGGCCTTCATGCTGCGCAGTCCCTCTGATGGGATTAGCTCTTAAAGACTGAGGAAAACAATTCTCTGCTCCCTCTCAATAAGGTCAAAACAAAGCATGGCTGCATCAAGTCATGCACCAATAACTCTGTCGACTATCCACCTGAATGAATGTCTGTATTACACAAGAACCTGATACCAGGAATAAATGCACAAGTTCTTCGTAAATACAAAGGACAAATTAGGTGGGCCATTTGATGTAACCTTTGTGTTTGGATAAGCCCTGCTTACATTGTTATTATTCACACTGGCCTGGTTCCATATCCTTTCTAAAGGGCAACAAATGGCTTCAGTTATGGAGGTGGTTCAGAGGCTACAAGCATCGGGTTACCACTGTGAGCAGATCACAATAAAGGGCTGGACTAACAAGAAAGTGGCTATCTTAGCACTCTTTGTTTTACATGCCGTGCTCCAGCTATCTGTTTCAGCAACCACGTTTCTTAAAGAGGAGGAGGTCAAGGCCCCGAGGGTATCGTGCTTTCAGTTGTGCCTCACAGCTCGCTCGCTCACTTAATGAGAACATTAATTACATTCTACTAAAATATCTCAGAAATTGTAAGAGTGTGTGTGCTCACAAGAGAGAGGAACAGTCACACATGTTTCGATTCAAAGGTGCTTGTGTAAGGCAAATACTTCAGAACACTGCTAAAATGCCCCAGGGAGGTGTACAGCAAAATATTACCATTTTCTAATTAGGTTGAGACAAATTGTAAAAGTTTGAATGTGTGAAGAAGGAAGATAAAGCAGGAAGGTGGCTTGCTGCACAGTGTGGGTAAACAAAGCTATCTGCAGTAAAGCCTATTAGTGCAGAGCGAGGGATCTCAGCATCAACGCTGCTCCATTGTCAGCTGTCTTAATGTCACATGATACCACAGCTAAGAAGAGTAATACCCATATTAACCACTATTCTTCTAATGCATTTTCCCTTGTCCCCTGTGATCAGCCCACTGGCAGCTATAATCCCAGACTAAGCTCATTCTTAATTACCCCGGGCGTCCGAACAGGCAAAGGCCAGGACCGACCTGCTGAGGTCTCTGACACAATAGCCACTATAAATGCTCTATAAACAGAATGGCTCCGGAGCCTGCTTCTTAATCTTCACAGTGCAAAGTATTTATCATCAGAGGAATATATCCTAAGCACCGTATGCTAATTTTTTTTTTCATTAGCATTTTCATACTGTGGAAGAAAAAAGCAAACAAAGGCCCATAATTCATGACTGTGATTTATGGAAGTTCAAAATGGCCAAAGGAGTTCAGCAAATATTTACATATAATCAGGTGGGAACAATCAACAATCTGCCCTTTCCACATACAAGAAACACACACCAGACACTCGCCAGCGTGCATGCACACACCCACACGCATAGAGACACAGACAAGGGCCAAGCAATAATTATGATTTTCTGTTTGTGGGATGAATTAAGCTCTTTGTTAATGACACCCATGGGCTCTGTGGACATTCTTGCATATTTCTGGCTTGTGCTATTATGAGACACAGAAGCATTGCACTCTGTCTTTCGCTGCAGTAGGTCCACGCTATTGAAAAATGGCATGAAAGCTTTCCTGTCCACATTTGTCTTTTTGAGCCATTCTGCAAATTCACCATTCATAAGAACAATAGAAAAATCTGTATTTAAGCTAGCATCTTCACATAAAGCAGTTGCCATGGGAAAAAATTATGCCGTTGTCCATTTCTGTGTTTCTGAAGCAAAAATACATGGCATGCATGCATATCAATATTCATAGTGTTTGAACCAACCCACCTGTCAGAAATATGCAAACAAAAATTAATCCACTTTCAATGGAGTTAGAAAAAAATCAGTATTTAATTCATGTATAGTTGTGAAAATCTCTAAATTTGACATGATAGAGACATTAAAATTAAATAAAGTTGTGACGTCAATGAATGTTACATCTCTTCTTACAAGGCGCTGAAGAAGGGTTTGCAGCTGTTTCTACTATAGACCGATTTAACGTAGTCACCTGAAGCACTCTCTGGATAAAAGTCATTTCCAATTTACTTGACTGCTTGTGTTAGCAAATGTAAAAGCAGCCACTTGTAATAATACCGAAAATCAAATATGTGATACATTGAGATCCATCAGGAATCATTGTGGAGCTTAACTGTTGCCCGGTGAATGTTTAGTGAAGCAACATAAGGCCAGTGATGATTCACACACAGTTGAAATATTACTTATTACACTCTAAGTCATTTTTTTACATATTTGCAGACATTTACCCTCATCAAATGCTGTCAATAAACCTAACTATTAAAGTCGTTTAAGCTTAAGTACACATGTCTGGGGGGCACAAATGATATATGAGATGATATATGAAATATAGTTTTGTTCAGTAGCAGGGTTTTTATCCATGGTGTGCATCTGCTGTCTAGTTGGTTTTTGCTTCACAGTATCACATCAAAATTACCCAAAAGATACAAATTCATAAAAAAATGTGACTGCAGCTTTTTTTTTTTTTAAAATGCCCAGAAAGGTCAATTGTCAATTTCTAAGAGAGATGCCTTTTCAAATGTATGGGTTCAGAGTGGACATGGCCTTCAACTCAGCTGCTGAAGGAAACATGAAAGGCTCTTCACATCAAGGCGCTGCAACAAGTCAGTACCCACCTCAATCCGACAATAATCCCCTCGTCTCTTAGGAGAATCACCTCCTCATTCCCAGCCTCCCTTCGGTTGGCGGGGCCAGTCAGGCCAGCAGCACAGGAACAAACAAAGGTCTTTCAAAGAGTTTGACAAACTGTCTCTTAGGAACACGAAGCAGCTAGGCAATAACCAACCAAGGGGGACCCTGAGGAGCTAAAGGGTCAGAGTGGCCTAAAGAATGGTCTGTAAATCCTACCTTCCTGGACCACAGGGAAGAGGATGATCACCTCTAGACCTGAAAACAGACTTTAACGTCGCAGCCTTGTCGAGTGTGATGAGAAATCTTGTATTTACTCTGAAAAACACTACATCAGTACAGAGATCTGAAGCCAAAGGGCATATATCTTATTGCTCAGGAGCTATCCCTCTTCATTAGATTCCCTGCAGAGCTGACTCACACACTGTCTAAATACAATGGGCAGCAAATAGTGATTCATCTCTTTGCCCTCAGGCAATTATACCACCTTGTCTAAAGAGATGAATAATAGATACTGTTTTCATAGAATCAGCTGTTAATGAGTGACTTGCATCGTGCATACTGCATACTGTGACAAGAGGAAAATGGTAAAAAGGGTTGAACCTTGAGCTGCTTGGCCTGAAATGCCTTCCAACCATGCAAAGTATAACAAGCATCAGCCAAGAGGGAAAAAGGGGTGCTGTTACAGAAAAAAAAAAAGTATGTGTAGTCCTCTGAGTAACTGCTGAAAACGAGGTATATCAAAGTGAGGACGACTGTGATGGGAGGTCATGTAGGATCGAAAGGAGAGTTTCAAGAGGAAGAAGACAATAAGCTGACTGTGACAGGCTGTGTTTGAGAAATCAATAGACTCTGCTTTTGTTCTGTCTCACTTCAGCACCTGAATCTGAATCAGGAAGCGTCCAAAGTCGGCTGAGTTCCCGAACTCTCTTTAGTTCTATCACTTGAGAAAAGCTTTTCAACTCAACCGGTGGTCAGAGACCGTGTGTGCACGCATATTATAGCACGCTCACCTACTCTGCATATCTACTGTTTCTATTTACATTTAAATAGGATAGTGATTCAATGGGGCTGCAGTCCAGAGTAAAATAAGGACGGTGTGCATTCACAAATAATAACAAAAGTTTCTGAAGTTTTTATTCTACAAAAACCTGCAGTCTACTGGGTGATTTTCCCCACATGGAGCTGTGATGAAACTGTTTGCAACATTCTCTATGCTATTGTGAAAACCATGCAATTCCGGTTAAGGTGAGTGTGATGTTTTTAATACCATAGATTCCACCCTGAAAGCCTCATTATAGTGAAAGTCAAATCATCACCATTACCGCAATTTAGAAAGCCTACCTTTATGTTAACTTCCTCATATATGTCTTCAACAAGTTTGAAATTAACTTGTTGACTGTTGTGCTGCCAGCTGACACCTGTGCTACCACAGCTGCCATGACCTACCCATAACCCACCAGTAACAGCAGCTGTCACAGCGGAGTGTCACCGCTGTGCCAGGGGACCGCAGGAAAAGAGTGACAAAATGCCTAACATTTGGTAGAAAGGAACAAATGGGGGGGAGGGGAGAAACTAATGCAATGTAGAAGCCCCAGTATATAAATGACAAGATACGGCATTCTTTAAAAAGCACAGTTTTAGTTAGATTTCATGCTGTGAGGGTCTCAAATACTGTGCTCTTTTAAGTCAGCACACTAGACATTATCCACGCTCTGTTACACTTTAATGTCTTTCAATTTCCACTGTCCTAATAAAGTTTATGTGAAAGAGTGTCTGTTTAATAAGTACGAGATATATCAGTGTGATCGGGTTCATCGCTCGGGCTGTGAAATGATATTTTTCTAAACCCAAAGAGAATTCAAACTAGAAACACCACTTCCCCTCTCAGGGCATGAGTCATGGCACAAACACAAATAACAACTGCACCCAGTAAACAACCAGGGTGAAAAATGTCCTGAAGAGGCTGTTTTGACTTTTTAAGGGCCATCAACGGTTCAGGTTTCACTGGAGGCGTCATATGGAGACGACTCCAGGCAGCTCAACAACGGGTCAGATCTCAAAAACCGCAATCCTGGCCTAATCCTGAACTCTGACTCCCATGACCCGAGCATTTGTTTCACGCTTCCATAGCAGACACATAAAGAATCTGGCTGTGAATTTGTTGACACAGGGAAAGGTAAAGAACTGAAACACGGCCAGTGGGCTAAATATAAACTGCTCAGGAGGCTTTCTTTCCTCTGGGTAGGGATAAGGAGCAGCACTCGCAGCATCAGTCTTGCAGACCCAATTTTTGCAGTCTGGAGCTCGCTACCTCAGGGAAGAAAACACAGGCACTGAAAAGGCGCAACTCTGAGCTCTGCTTTTTTCTTTGTCGGATAATTACACATCTGTGTGTTCAAGCTATGCAATCTCACTTCCTTTATATCTAAGCTGTAAACTGGACCATCTGTGTCGAATGATAAATTTCTATGTCTATTATTCGAGTCAGACATGTGCTGTTAAGTGATAATGACTATAATAATCCAATAATTTTAGATTTGTACCTCAACAAAAATGTTTTGCAGATGATTTAAAAGAGGCTGCATATGAAAATCCAAAAATCCATACTCACTCAGGATATCAGGATATCTACTTTTTTTCTGTCCTTTCCTCCACACAATACTGCTTGAATTCCACTGCAGCAACCCCCTTACATCATGCAAGTCCTAGCTGGCTGGCTAATTCATGCCCCTACATCAAATTTTCAAGCCACAGGCAGGATGCCACTTTGATCAAATTTAAGTAAAATGGACTTGCCGGAGTTTGAAAGATCAATACCACATTAATAACACCTGGCTGAGAGAGTAGAGGAGCCAGCAGCACTCTCGCTGTTGCCGAGGAGTGTCAGAGAAGAGACAGGCCAAGGCAGGCCACTGACTGTAAATCTCTCAATCTTGGCATCTCTTCCAAGGTACTAGAAGGTGTCATAGAAACCCCGAAGAGCCGCAGTGGTGGCAGCTTCAGTCTGGACTCGCATCAGTGTCAGGGCTGAGTCACTCCGCCGTGTAGGACCGTCCTGCATGGCAACACTACGATGCTCTTATTGCAGGCACAGATGCTAATGAAGGACACTGATTAACACATGCACACACACACACACACACACAAACTGTAAATGCACAAACACACTCACTCAAATACTGTACTTTCATCAGTATGCTAAAACATTCATTGCATATAACACACAGTGCAAGCTTCAAATTAAAGCAGTGGTCTACGCATGGCTTGCAAAAGAAATGGAATATGCTTATTGTAAATCACATTTGAGGAGCTTGGTCAAAACACCAGAAAAATTAAACACATAGAAGAATAGGTTTTCTCTTCTGTTCAATGAAACACAGAATGGCAGAATAAAAGAGTAGACACTCACTCTGAGTATGTGAACAAAGTAGGTTTATAGAGCTTAACAATTATATGTCCGTCAATTTAATTCTAATGAAAACGTGCATCGGTGAGCTATTGCCATGCTAATTTCCCCGAGTGGCCCATTGTGTAATGTTCCATGCTCGTTTAACTCTTCTGAAGTAAGAAATCAACTTTTGTTGTTCTTGTGGACTTGTGGTCCTGATTCCTGACCCCTAAATAATGTATTTACAATAAAAGAGACCAGGCCAGAATAATAACTGTCATGTGTAATTATCTCCAATCTGTCCGTTTTCCTTACGAATGCTTCCTTTCAGAGCTCTTTGTTGGCCTGTACAATCGGCCACAAAGATGTGTTATGAAGCACACAGATTAGGGCTGGGCTAAATGGCAGAGGAGACATGCAGCAGATCCACACATTACTCTGCTCTCAAAAAGCAACAACCTGCTCTTTTGCTGTCACAGAAACATGGCCCTCAACCTGTACTTGACCTTTATGAAGAGCAAACAATCCTCTGCTTGACTCAGTTATGACTAACACAAACTTAAACAAAAAAAACGGTTGAAGTTTTTCCACTCAGAGCTGATCTAGGAAAAGTACATTAATGAGAACACAAAACGCTCAGCAGGATTAATTAAGCACAACAATCACAAGACGCAATGTGAGGAAATCTCTGCATACTCAGCAGCACAAAACTGAGATGCATCATGGTAGAACGCGTCACAAAACAATGAGCAATGAGACGGGCTGAACACAGAGGGGGCCTCAGACTGGACATGTGCTCACAGTTATGCAGAGCACCAATCACTGCACTTGGCATCCAACACAATTCCTTGAACACATACAGCAATTGGATATATTTCATTTTCCAGGCTTTCTGATGAGAAAGCCAACTGGGGGCTGGCTTGTCTCCACATAGCCCCAAATGACAATACATCAGAGACAGAAAGAGACTGCAGGCTGCAGAGCAGGCGACGGCTCTCATAAGCGCCCTGTTTAATCACACACGAGTATGGACTGCAAAATGCCCAGCACCCTCAGGCCAGCAAAGTCCTGCTGTGGCCTCATATGAAAACAAAACATCCTGACACTCGATGCGAATAAATCCCTCTGTCATTCGCTTGCTCTTTCTCCTCTCCAATCCCCACCCTCCTCATTGCAAAGTTTTCCATCTGCTCTCTGAATTGCTGCCCGTGATCCCACATAGATGGAAATCAACCAGTCTTTTCAGGATGAGACAGTCTGACTTATACCCAATCCCTGCTGCCCCACACCCTCGATCTGCAGATGGTGGCCTGGCTTCAGCAGGGAACGCTTCCACTTTGTGGATTCGCTGCAACTCTGCGGTAAAAGGCTACATTTTCTACATGACTTGCTTTTCTACCAACAACAATTTATGAATGCATTCATCCATTCTTTTGTCCATTCGATTCGGTAAATATAAGCACGTTCCCATTTATTGGACTCTCAAAAACCAAAGTGTAACAGCTACAAATAGGAGCCATGACATGAATAATACAACAGTAATGAACCTTTGAAATAAAAGAACATTTAAATTGGCACTGTAGGCATATTTAAATAGTGTCGAGACATTTCCTTTGAAGACAGAAATGTAATATTAGATGTTGTTTTCATGTAATAAATAGTTTTTTGTCCTCTACACAAGAAGACCTTCTTCCTTTCCTGTGTTTAATCTCTCCATGTATCCGTGTGTCAGGATCACTGTTAGAGCTGTAACAAAATATCTATACATTTATGTATGGACATATTATGTTTATGATGTTCAATGATCTTTGCATCAAATCTGTGGTTTCCGATGTTTTTTGGTTCATGACCCCATTTTAACATCACAAATTTCTAGCAACCCCAGACATTTAAAACTGAGACTTTTTTTTTGCTAAAATGTATATGGTTTTGAACATGTAATAGTTTGATATACTATGTTGCAAAATAAACATTAATTTTACAAGACATTTAGGCTATGTAATGTATATTATTGTAGACAGAGGCAGAAAAGCCAGGTTGAAATTATTGCTTAAAGTGAGAGTTTGATTTTCCTTGGTCAGGATATGTACAGTCAGTCCAGTTTGTATTTACAGGGATGAAAATTAATACTGAACAAACAATGACTCAAACTCAAAAGATAAACAGTACCACTGTGCTTCAGTTTCAGCTTCAGAGTTCATCATGTCTTTTACGTACTATGATTGTCTCTATCAACTCACCATATATTTTTTTATTAGTAAGTTGTGTTTTGGTTTTTTGGTTTTTTTAAATCAATTTCTAGAAATTTCAGGCGGCCCCATTTCAGTTCCAGGTGACCCGACACAGAGGGTCCTGACCCCAAGGTTGAACTACACTGCATTAAAGTATCAAATCATTGCTTCTTTCAAATCTAAATGTAGCATTGGGGGAAAAGGAAACAGAAAGAAAGCAGATGATTATTTATGGTTTTAAACTCTTACTAACAATCGCAAACTGACACTTGAAAAGATATATATACATATATAAATTAGCACTTTGTAAGTATTTTAGACAATGAGAAATACTATTAATAATGATAATAATAATAATAATAATAATCTTGATAAAGATAGTCATTATCATAAAGAATATAGCATATAATACTACTGCATAGTTTCTCTTTTTACTTAATTTCTTTGCCTAAACCCTCCTGTGACCATTTTTGTATCATTTTCCCTGATTTATGCAGATATTCATTTCTTTGCAAAGATTCCACTAAAAGTATAAAAATGTTACGCGAACTGTGATGCAAATACAAATGCACATCACTTTTAATGCATATGATGTCTGCTCTTTATAATATTTCTCCTAGAAGCATTTTTCTCACACTATCACAATAAAGCCTAAAATATATGTATCATATTAAAATATTTCTGGTAATACACTGCTAGCCTTTGCTTGTATCTCTGTTCTATCGTTTAAGATGTTTATTCTCTAGTGACCTTATTTGCTGGTGGTCCTATATAACCATTCCAAAAACTGCTGCATATGTTTATGCAGCTATCAGCTTCTAGCACTGAAGTATTATTCATTCTGTGCCATGCTTTAACCAGACACTCTCTGCTTCATAGTCCTTTTCATCTCGATCTAAGTGGTATCTTATTCACTGCAATAAGCAAAAAGGATATTCTGCCTTAACTTTAGATCAAACTGGGAAATGAGTCATGAGACACAGGATAATTACACCACTCAGTTGACAACATTCACTGCTAATAGAGGAGACAGATGGTAAGTGAACATCCATCCTATTCCCATAAGAGGACTGAAAGTGTCAGATTGGGCTTCATCCCATGAAGGAAACGCTCTGGGAAACACAGGCTAAACTGGACTTTTACGTTCACAACATCTCTGTATCAAGCAAATATAACGTGAACGGGATTTTTTTTTCTTCCTCTTATCAGCCACCCTACAGTCACTCCAGTGCAGCAGAGGCTCCATATTTCATAACCTCTAATAATTTCACTTCCCCTAACCTGACAGCCTGGACCGAGGACGGCATTAGAAAGAGTTATGGGAAATATGGATTTGATCGAGTAAAGAAAGCAAGAAATCCCCACCGGAGTGCAGAGCCTTAACGTTTATTAAGCATTCAAGGTTAAGGTGTGGTCTTCACATAAATGCAGTGTGTTAATCAAAAGAGACACTGTGAAGATTGTGGGAGTCAAGGTTGCATTTAAAGCCTTTCAGTTCTTCTTCTGAGCAGCTGGAGAAGCATGAAAGGAGTCCGGCCAAGGGATCAGTCACGTACAGCAGAAGCACCACAAAAAAAAAACAGCAACTATTTGCAACTAATGGGAAGGTAAAAAGCACAGATGGCCAGGCTTGAAACACTCCAGTTAACAAACTAAAAAACTGACACCATGTAAATTTTTGTTGACAGACTCTCTCATGCAGCTTTAGTGAAGCATCACTGTTCCATTCAGCTGTTTTAATTACCTGTGTGTGATTTAATCCTTCATATGTCTCAGCCCATTCCTCTTAATGATCTGCTCCATTCAGCTCTAAACAATACACATTCTGCTTGCATGGTTTTGTTTTGTTTCATCTTTTTCTCTATTTTTAGTTTTTGTTGTGGCATCTTGAGATATAGACTATATACATGTGTTATGGCATTTCCCATAAAACAGTAGCACTGGCAAGCATGAAAAAAAAAGGCATTCTGGAATGAATAATATAAAAATATAAGTCCAATTACCTTGTGATATCTGATAATTCCATTTAATCACATGCATGTGACTAACACAGAGTTCGATTATTATTCAGTGCCAAAGCAGCTGTAGTGTAAATGTTATCAATACAGCTTCCTTTTTACACTCCTTTTGTCATCTACATGGGGAAAATATGTAAATGTGTGTGTGTGTGTGTGTGTGTGTGTGTGTGTGTGTGTGTGTGTGTGTGTGTGTGTGTGTGTGTGTGTGTGTGTGTGAGATAGAGAGAGAGAGAGAGACCAACAGGCCCATCTGAATACAGTTTTTTGGGGGGGAAATCCAAAATACAGCACATCAGTTACATAAATAACAATGAAGGAAAAGAAACAAGAGAACAAGGTCTGTGCCAAATGCATTTTAAAAAATCTATCTTTCTACCAATATCTGTGTCTGGATGAATGACAATTTTGATAGATGTACTAATCATAATGGAAAATTACATTTAAAAAAAGCGACTGTCTACTTTTCCATGAAGCAACTGAAGGAACTGCACCATTATTATCCCTTTAATTGAAAACCTCTCAGTATAATAACCCAAATAAGGGGGGAATTTTAAGAAAACAAAGCCATCTCTCCAAAACAATTAACATATCAATCCATGTAATTGTACTCAGTTGGTAAAATTCAGATCTGATTCATGAGCATGAACATGGGTTTTACTGCTGAACAATAGAGAAAGAGCAGCTTTCAATACACCAAGACAAATATCCAGCTTGATCTCCCATAAAGGAAAGCGCCATATCTGATATATGGAACATCTACTGCAGCAGACATAATTATTAAGATGTAAACTCTTAAAGGAGTTACTCAATCTACAAATATGCAACACAAGGCCAATATGGAGCAGCTCCAGGTTGGAGACTGTCACTACAGATCAGGCACAACGAGATTTACGCGCACAAATACAGGATATATTGTCTTAGACGGTGTGGGAGCGTCGCTCATTCTGTTTTATGGATAACTGTCGCCCTCAATAAACAGGTTTGCAACTTTTCCCACAAACCTTCTGGGCTACCTGGCAGCCTTTGCATATATTTATGCGATAACAAAAAAAAAAAAAAAAACAGAAAGCAGCGTAGGGCAGTGGATTGTTTGGGGAAATGGGAGCCGTCCCTGGTGCACCCAGACAGACACAGTCCTTTCCAAAAAGATCCATATTATTTAAAAGGGCGCTGGCACAAAAACGAGAAAAGTTGAGACAAATTCTGTTAAAGTTCTTACAGATTTACTTTTTTGGTTTGAGGTTACAATGCGTAAAGCTATCCCACTAGTGAGTGTTAAACAACGGTAAGCTGGAGGTCCACGGAGTAGCGTGATAGGACAACAGGAATATAAAGTTATCATTCCCACCAGACTCGGTCCGGATTTGCTTTGAGTGGAGTTTTATCCACACGTGAAAACTTCCCAAGTGCTTTAGGATAATGGACATGAACAAATGTCTTACCTGTTGGCCCCTCAATGCCATCGGCGTAGATCTGAACAGTCAAAATCAATAGAAAGGCGCAGGTGTTCATCGTGAAGCTGTTTTAGTCCACTTTGGATGTGTAGAAGAAGAAATCATTTCATTCACTCCGTGGGGTCCGGGTGCGTAAGCTGTAGAGCCGAACCCATCTATTCCTCCGGTTCTCACTGAGTGGAGTTTCACAGACGCTGAGACAGGAGACAGGGCAGAGCTAGTTCTGCAAACTGACGTCAGGGTAAACAGTTCAGGGGAGAGATTTCTTTCTCAAACGCACTTTTCCTTTCCAGCCTCCTCTTTACGCACAAACAATATGAACAGGGCGCCTCCAAGCGGCAGCGCACTGTAGCAGCACTGTGGTGCGCAAACGTCGGCCAAGCAAAACCAATTTACCTCTGTGTGTGTGCGTGCGTGCGCGTGGGTGGGCGTGTGTGTGTGTGTGTGTGTGTGTGTGTGTGTGTGTGTGTGTGTGTGTGTGTGTGTGTGTGTGCGTGTGAGGGACCAGCCGGAGTTTAATATATAAAAGTGTGGGTTTTTTTCACCACTGCTTCAAAAGGAACCGTTTAAAGTTTAATATTTGATAAAAGATTCAAAAGTCTAAAATCAGATATAGTGAAAGTTATGACTAGGGTAAGAAGAAAGGGATGCATGACGTCACAGAGGGTCCTTACTAATACAAAATAAACGTTCATATTGTTCTGTTTTAGCCAAAATAATAATAATAATAATAATAATAAGCTGTGATGCACTGAGTTAAATAATTACAGACTATTACAGGCAAAAGTTAATTTATACAGGGATCAAACTTTTTGTGGTTCAGTGCTGGGTGATGATGAATGTAGGTCAATCCTCAGTGACAAAAATAAGTGCCATTTGTGTGGACAAGATGCCTTTTTATTCATTTGTCTTCAGTTTCATGGGAAGTTGCTTAAACTTTGTTGTCCAGTTACTGCCCATCCAGCAGCAAATAGGAATCCAACAACAGCCAGAGAATACTCATTATTAAAGATATAAAGTAAATCTGTAATCTGTCAATATGTATCCTTCTAAGAGACACATCATCTAATTTTATATGAAGTCTGAATTCATCCTGGCATAATATATTCTAAAGAAAACACTAACACCATGTTGTTTTGTCACCCCCTGTTAAGTTCTGTTTTACAAGTTGGATCAGACTCACACAAAACAGGAAAGAGGCCATACCTTCATACCTGTTTGCGACAGGTGCAAAGCATATTTCTCCATAAATTAGATGCTCTGTCATGTTGCCCTGAATTTGCATTTGATGTAATTACATATTCTGTGTGAATTCTATATGCAAAGCTGCTTATGTGTTGAATACTTGCCAGGACTCACTCTTAGATACACATATACAGTAGATACAGGTGAATTTTATTTCAGTCTTAGATTGATATATTTATTGAAACTTGAAATATACACTGCCCAGCCAAAAAAAAAAGTCACACATGCAATATTTGACGTCACCACCTTTGGTTCTGATTCCAGGAGACATTCAGTGGATTTAA